>CM053593.1:309468141-309499629 GCA_028646575.1 Pseudocheirus occidentalis
CCACTGTTCACTCCATTGGTTACAACCCTTCTATACAACCAGGCTATTGTACAATGTGAAAGTATTTGCAGATCCTATACATGATTGCATGCCACTATGGGGGGGGTAAGGGAGGAGAGAAAATTTGAAATTCAAGGTACTGTGGAACTGAATCTTGTAAACTAAAAATAAATAAACAAGTCAATAAAAAAAGAGGTGCTACTGGAATCTCCTGAGTGGCTGACTCAGGTTGTAGAGATGTAGGAGGCAGAAGACAGAAAAAACAACTACATGGAGTGAAAGCAAGTGATATGGCCCTGGCTATGACGTCTGGAACTCCAGCATCTAGCCTAGACTCTATGATTGTGGCTTTGAGAACTGCAATAAGAGGCTTCAGGGGTTTCCAGCCTTTCTGCTTGCCACACTAAGATTGAAGAGGAAGATAATGAGTCCAAGCAGCTTCAGGCCTTAAACTAATAAATCTTTATCTACTGACTGATTGCCTGTTGACTATTCCATCACCTGAAGTTAAAGCAGCTCCATCCTTTCCCAGTTATTTTGGGAATACAGAGGGATGGAATGGGAAAGTTAGTTGACTTGCACTTCTCTGGAGGTGTGGAAGATGGCAGTAATTTCTATATGGGTATAGTGTTTCTGAGGTGGCTAGGTGGTACAGTGGATAGAGTGCTGGGCCTAAAATAAGGAAACTTCATCTTCCTGAGTTCAAATCTGACCTCAGACACTTAGTAGCTGTGTGATCCTGAGCAAGTCGCTTAACCCTGTTTGCCTCAGTCTCCTTATCTGTAAAATAAGCTGGAGAAGGAAATGGCAAATCACTCTAGTATCTTTGTCAAGAAAACCCCAAATGGGGTCACAAAGAGCTGGACGTCCACTGAAAATGACTGAACAATGGAGAGAATGTTTACTGTTTGCTTCAGTTCCTTATCATTTACCTTGCCTTCCTAATTATATGCCTGTTGCTTGAATTTCTGTGCTATATCATTTGATGTGGTCTGATATGTTATTATTTGGCACTCAGATCATAGTTTGAATGTTGTAGATGTGACTCAAAACAATACCCTAAGTCTGAGCATAACTCAAAAAGATATCGCATTTATGGGATGTGTTTCAGAAATTTCTCTATTTTCTTTTATGTGGAGCAAGGCCACCTGCTCTAGCATAGGAGAGATCCATTGAGGATTGAGCCTTTCCTTTTTTTAAAATTCCTAGCTGAAATTTGACAACATTTTTCCAATGCAATTTTTATTGACTGGGCCGGTTAATTTAAGCAACCATTGAAGTACCAACATTGTTGAAGTGACAGTGCTGAACTCTCATTGAATACTGCATATGTAAGTATTGGACTAAATAATTCTCTTGGCTATGTAGATATTGGAAAACAGGTATGTCAACACAGGAAGTGATCCTTACTGAGGACTATGAACAAGGGGAATATATATGATCACTGTGATACTGTAAAAGTTTTACTACATGTTTTAGACATCTTAGGGAATGTAAAAGTACTGGTTAAGAGACACATGGACAAAAACTGCTGTATGTTATCACGTAAACTTTCTGAAACGTGGACATTCCAACATCCCCCCAAAGATACCCTTTAATGCGGCTGTTTGGGAACTGGCTATTAAACTCTCTACCACTCCCATATGGTGAGAAAGTTTAAAGGCATCCTAGTGAGACTAGTAATAACTGAAGACAATGTAAAGGAATTACTGGGATTAAAAAATCATAGAAGAAAACAAAAGGGACCACTGACTAGCAAGAGAGTTCTGAAAGTTATATGTTGAATTCATCATATAAGAGAAATAAACTGCACATAAGACATAGATTTTTTGTGCAATCCTCTTTTTCTCTTCTACTATGTATATGTGCTCATTTAATTTACTTGTTAAGTTCAGAGTAAAAATAACAACATTAAAAAGAAAAAGAAAAATGCTGAGAATACTTGGGAAGGGTGCAACTCTATCCTCAATGACTCATGATCCAGAATTAACAGGCTCCTCACTGGTTACTGACCACTTGCTGATCACTCAGAGACAAGGACAGCTACAGTTTTGTTATTTAATTCTGCCACCCCATCCCACCACACCCCATCCAGTCATAGGGTCAGGCAAACATCATCCATTTGTTCTATAGGCATTCTAACTTTTGACTATCACTCAGGTGAGAGTCTAGGACAGCTAGATGGTATAGTGGATACAGTGCTGGACTAGTGAGTCAGGAAGACTCATCTTCCTTAGTTCAAATCTGGCCCATACACTTACTAGCTGTGTGACCCTGGGAAAGTCACTTAACTCTGTTTCCCTCAGTTTCCTCCTCTGTGAAATGACCTGGAGAAGGAAATGGCAAACTGCTCCAGCATCTTTGCCAAGAAAACCCCAAATGGGGTCACAAAGAGTCAGACATGACTAAAACAACAGAACAACAACAAATGACTCAGGTGAGATACCCTCAGCTTTCTCAGCAACTAGTGACCCTGCAAGAATAGTTGATTATATGGCAGACTGTTAATGTATTCATACAGTCACAAGGAATCAGCCCTCACAATCAGCCTACTGACTGATTTACTATTCATACAATCAGACCTTCTCATGGGGACATCCTTGTCCACCAAGAGCAGAACCCCTTCTGTCTTAGCGTGGATATGCCATAGAAGAGAGGCTGGAGTGGCCAACATCTGAGGTGGAGAAACATCAGATTCTATTTCTGGAGGATATAAGGTCCCTGTATTACCTCATACCCTTGCTGAAAAGATGAAATCCCAACCCTTGCTGAAAAGATGATATCCCAAGACCATGGTATTTGAGTGTCTATGTAGACTGGCTGAACAATTTGACAGCACAAAGAGTAGCCTCTGACTTTGGCTGATATTTTAAAAGCCTGCTTTACAAAGGTGCGATGCCTATTGAGCAGAGATGATGCCAGTCTGACCCAGTGACTAGGGGATGGGAGAGAGGGTATATAACAAAACAGTGGTAATGCTTATCTCTGGGTGAACAGCAAGTACCAACTTTGTATTACTTTAAAATTTTGAAGAACGGCTAGATGGCACAGTGAAAAAGAATACCTGCCCTGGAGTCAGGAGGACTCAAATTTGACTTCTGACACTACTAGCTGTGTGACCCTGGGCAAGTCACTTAATCCCAATTGCCTAAGAACAAAAACAAAAACAAAAAAACTTGAGTACTTGACCAAATAGTCCCCTGTGCTATTGAGATATTGGAAAATTGGTGCATTATCACAGGAGCTGATCCTCAATGAGAGCTGTTGATCTAGGAAATGAAAAGAGTGTTTAGAGATAAAAGTAAGAAACCAAAAACCAGTCCTGCCTGGCCCCAATCTTCACAGGTATATACTAAAGAGACTAAGGGAGGTAAAATCAGATCAGCCAGCTCTGCCTGAAGGAACATAGGCTCAGCCTACTGAAAGATAAGCCTGAGTACAGATCTGTACATGTGTCCCAGAGGGACAAAGGATTTTGGGATCCACAAGCAAGGAGGACCACTTTGGGAATAGCATCAAAAGAACACAGACAAAAAAAAACCCAAGTTGTAGCTGGCTACAACTAAAAACTGGATGGACACGTGCCTGTGGGGAGCACTCAAGACAGGAATTTGGAGCTGTTTTGTCAGAGACTGAATTCTACCATAGGAGATTAAGAAATAGAATCAGGGTCAGAGGTTGTGACAGACCCCAGAGAACTTCGACTCTTACCCATTAGATTTTCTTCCTTTTCCACCTATGTTCATAAAATCCTATGCAGAGTAACAGTGAGGAATTACAAGGTAGATTGTCCATTGTACTGGATAGCGAATTCCAAATGACCATTATATTTAGTGTCTATGGAGGGGCTGGGTCTCTGTGTAATGAAAGACAAGGATACCACAAATTGGGGTGAGCTTGGAATTCCCTAGAAAAGTTGTTGCTATCAGCAAGGAGATAGACATCATGTCCATTTCTATGTCCAGACCCAGAAAATAACTCTAGAACACAAGCACTGAATGGCGAGAGTTCTAGCTTCTTAAGTACTGGTAGAGGATTGCAAGCAGGGAGCTGAGACTTACTGTCTGAGAGTCTTCATGACCCATACCTTCCTTCCACCCCCCAATGTGGAAACTTTTAGGAGCATAGAGGCTTGTGGTGACAAATAGCATTAAAGGGGCATTTAATACTCATGCCTCAAGGGTGGGTCCAGAGAAGTTCCACTTCAGTGACCATCTATTGCCTGAGGAGTGCAAGGACCGAGGGGGAAAAATTCATTTTGAAAACTGTTGTGTACCCACTGCAGGAATAGGATGTGGGGTGTGTCTGGAGAGTAATGAATACATAGTTTATGTCAATGACTGAATTCTTTTGAGAGCGGTCTTAGAAAATTGCTCTCTCTAGGACAGAAGACACCAAGGAATGGTTTATGATCCTAAAGCACTCAAATCTCTATGCCTTGCCTGTAGTGATAGTATGGAAGACTAAAAAGATCCAGATATTATATGTCGAGTGGAGATTGAATAAAAGAACAACATGCCACATATTAAAGATGCCTAGGACTACAGATTCCCATGGTAGGGGAAGATACAATGGTAAGCAAAGGAATACTTAGCACCTTGTTTCAGTTATTCAAATATTTAGCACCTTGTTTCAGTTCTTCAAGCACCTTTGAGTCCTACCTATGATTTGAAGGTGGGAGGAACTTTCTGGCACAATAGGAAGGAGAACCACTATATAAAAGCAGGAGCACAAACGTCAACCAAGCAGAAATGAGGAGAATACTTGTGCTGTCTGGCACTCTTTCTGTTCTGTATGTGTTGATTTTTGTTTGTGATACTTTGTCAGACAGAAGCCTTTTAGTTGTTGTTTGTGTTGCTTTGTCAGATAGAAGGACCCTATCAGTTGATTGTGTTACTTTGTCAGGTGGAAGCACCCTGTCTGTTGACTTGTGTTGATTTCACAGGTAGAAAGTGAATTGAGATGATAGTGCCAGCAATGTGTGTGAATGTTGTTGTAATTCTGCTAAACTTGATATGTGTAG
This sequence comes from Pseudocheirus occidentalis, assembly GCA_028646575.1. Classification (NCBI taxonomy): domain Eukaryota; kingdom Metazoa; phylum Chordata; class Mammalia; order Diprotodontia; family Pseudocheiridae; genus Pseudocheirus; species Pseudocheirus occidentalis. The sequence goes on from CM053593.1 coordinate 309,473,165, forward strand.
ATATTGTTGTGGCTGTTAAGTTTTCTCTTCCCAGGAACAGAGACTGTGAAGGGCTTGAGAAAGACTGGTCACCATGAGCTTTGAACTGGAACAGGAGGTGGGAGCTGCCTATCTGTGAGTCCAGGTAATGCTTGGGTGAATTAGGACAAAAGCCGGGAGCATGGAAGAAGAACCTTGGAATTTGGGAGCTAGCCCCAAGTCAAGATGATAGGACTTGTACCTTGGGTACTTAGTGCTGGCTGACAAGATCATGGTTTACTGTGACCTAGGGGCGGGAGAATTTTGTACTTTGTATCCCTTAAGGATTGCTCCTTAAGGATGATTGAGTTAAGGACTTACTGAATGATATCTTTTGTTTAAAACTATGTGGCCACTTTAGTGATAAGTTGCTAGGTTATATTATTGTGAATGCTGTACTTTGGTTTCTGTGAATATTTTGATTTAATTTACTGCTGAATAAATACAGAGTTCACTATACTATGTGATCATAATCTTAGAGCTATTCACAGCAGCAGTCCTCTGGAGAGCTTGGCTTTACAGAAGATAAGGAAAAGATGGTCATCATTTACCTGGTGAGATTCTACTAGTTTAAGCATGAGACCCCAGAAATGTCCCTTAATTTTTAACAATTATACCTTTGCTTTCACATAATTTTACTTTCTAAATATATCTCTTTTATCATCATTGAGAAACTCTTTTATTTATGTATTTTTAGTTTTTAGCATTCACTTTCATAAAACTTTGAGTTCTTAAACTTCTTTCCACACTTTCTCTAAATTTCCTCCCACCTCCCCAAGATAGCATGCAATCTAATATAGGCTATACATGTATCATCATATTAAACATATTTTCACATTAGTCATGTTGTGAAGGAAGAATCAAAACAAAAGGGGAAAACTGTGAGAAAGAAAAAAACCCCAAAAAACAACAAAAGAAAGAGAAAATAGTATGTTTTGATCTGCATTTAGACTCCATAGTTCTTTCCCTGAATGTAGATAGTATTTTCTATCATGAGTATTTTGGAATTGTCTTAGATCATTGTATTGCTCAGAAGAGTTAAGTGTAACAAAGTCGATCATCACACAATGTTGCTATTACTGTATACAGTGTTCTTCTGGTTCTGCTCACTTCACTCAGTATCAGTTCATGAAAATCTTTCCAGAAAATCTTTCTTTAAAAAAACAGATTTGAAAAGAAAAAGAAAAATCAAGGCCAGCAAAAACAACCAACATGTCAGTGGTCCAGTTTGGGATACATTGAATTTGAGATGCCTACAGGACATTTGGTTCAAGATGTCCAACAAGTATTTGGTGGCGCAAAACAAGAGGTCAAGAGAGAGGTCAAGACTGGATATATAGATCTGGAATTCATCATTATGGAGATGATCAACGAACCCAGTGAGTTGATATGAAAACCAAGTGAGAGAGTATGTAGACAAAAGAAGACAGGGCTTTGGAAGATATCCATAGTCTGTGGACCTGAATGAAGGTCCAGCAAAGGAGAATGAGAAGCAGTCAAGTATGAGATAGGAGAATAAGGAGAGAACAGGCTTAGAAATCTATAGAACTGAGTCAGTCTATGCTGCCATGGCAATTCCCAAATTCCTCAAATCACATCTTGGTTATGGTAAAGGGGGCTTTAGAAGGGTAGGTCCAAATGTTTTAATATCAAGCTGATGTCAGACATTTTAACTTTCTAGACAATCAGAAGAAGGCACACCTATGCTGCTTGAGACTTTGCTCTATCATCCTGTTAGTCACTATAAAAGACCCCATCAACCCTCTTTGAGTTTTTGGTTAACTTATTGGCAATTGCTATTCATGCTAATAGGGGCAGCTACATGGCTCAGTGGATAGAATGCGGGGCTTGGAGTCAGGAAGACCTGAATTCCAATCTGGCCTCAAACACTTACTAGCTGTGTGCCCCTGAGCAAGACACTTAACCTCTCTTTGCCTTAATCCACTGGAGAAGGAAATGGCAAACCACTCCAGTAATCTTGCCAAGAAAACCCCACGGACAGCATGGTCCATGGTGTCAGGAATAATGTGACATGACTGAATAACAGCAAGAAAACCCTGCTAATAAATGGATCATGCTCTAAACTTTGTCTCTCCAAATTTCTCTCGGTGCAATAATAAGCTTGCTTTTGATACATTCAAATAAATTCCATTCAACAATTAAGTTTAACAAATATCTATTGAACAATATACTTGGTGCTGAAGATACAAAGACAATATAAAAAGCCATTTGTCTTCAAAAAGCTTATGCTCAATTACTATTCAATATTTTTATATTGTTAACCAATACAATACCAAGGTAGATCTTGGGGGATTCCACTACAGCCTTTTCTCTGAGTTGGTGTCAGTCCATCAATGACTAATCTTTGTGTTTGGTTATTTGACCAATTCTGAATCATCCAACTGTGCTATCATCTGGCCAACTTCTCTACATTTTGTCTGCAGAGCCACCACAAGAAACTTTACCAAATGCTTTGCCAAAATCAAAATATACTATCTCAGCAGCCATTAATATGATTAAAAACTAAGGGTACTATTTTATTAGTAGAAAAGCATTCAAGATGATTGAATCTAACAAGTATATAGAACACTCTTTCCTATTTCTTTATAGAGTAAGGAATATTGGAAGGAACTTGACAGAGATTATTCAGATCAAAAGATTTGGATCCACCTTCTGATTGTCTAGAAAGTTAAAGCTTTGCTAAAAATTGTGCAACAAAATTTATAACCTTTCAGCTTCAGTTTCTTCATCTCTGAAAAGGGGATAATGATACCACCTGCCTCACAGTGTTGTTGTTAGGATCAAATGAAATAATATAAGCAAAGCACTTGCAAATCTTAAAACCTAATATTATTATTATTATTATCGTTACTATCTGAGCCTCAGTTTCCTTAACTGTAAAATAAGAAGATTGAACTCTATAACTTCAAATCCTATATATTCCATAATTTATTCCTTGCTAAAGGTAACTAACATAGCAGCACTTGATTTTTAATGACAATAGACCACATGACTGATGTTTAAGTAAATTAACAATAGGGTCAATGTTAAAATAAGAGATTTATAAGAAGTCAATAAGAGAAATTTATGCATGTGCAGGAAAGAGGGTTATTTTAATTTTCTTCTTTCTTCCTTTCTTCTATGGGGTGTCAATGTTGGGAAGAATATGCAAATACTTCTGATCATCCCCCTCTGTCCTATATGAGGCAGAAAACAGCCATGAGTAATTTGAATAATCCCACCAAGTTGCCCTATGGGAGATTTGAGGGGATTGAGAGAAATCTAGGGGAAACCTGTGATGCTCTACCAGTCTCCAAGTTTATTAAGGTCTACTGCTCACATGAGCTGAAGATACATTGTTTGTCTCCCTGAGGCATATAACCTATAAGTCTTTGGGTTCCCCAGGTATGAATATGGAATTAGTGACTGAGATGATTTGGAGATGACAGGGCTCTGTGTGTCTGAACCCCAGGCCAACTGTGAAGCCAGAAATTGGAAGGAACTGTAGCAACAAGAGAAAGATGATAGAGTTGGAAGTCCTTTGTCTGATATTGTGTTACAGTGGTGATACAGGGGAAATGATGCCTCCTTCCAGGGCAAGGAAGCTTTGAAATATTCCTTTTCATTTGGTAGAACAGTGTCTATAGCAGTGACAGATTTTCTTTGGCAAAGGGCTTGTGACACCTGAGGATTTCTACTATGCAGACTAGCTGGGGGAATCAAAGAGGGGCTCATACTGATGCCACCAGCTGGGAATCATGAAGAGCTATGTAGGAACTATGCATGCAGGCTTTGTGAGGAGCAGTGCCTGCTGGGAAACCTGCCTCCATGAATGGGCATGACTTTAAATGATCAAAGCTCTGTCTATACACATCACTGAATCATAGCATATGAGAACTGGATAGGACCCCAGAAGCCAACTAGTCCAACCACACCTGATCAGAATCTCCAGTATCATATACCCAACAGTGATCGTTTTACTTCTTATTCAAGGTCTTCAAAGAGGGAGACCCCACCAAATCACATTATTGTGTTTGGATATTTAAGCAAATCTGGACCATCCAAACCAGTATACTTTTAGATAACTCTGGTTTTTAGCAAGTTTGGCTCTTGGTTCTGCCATCTAGGTGGAGTCAGTGCTTATTGAAGGGTATCTATTTTTCATGAGTTCTGTTGGTCTGCTTAAATTCTCAGTAAAACATTCTTTCTTTGGGTTCTCTGAACTGCGTTTGCAAGGAAAGCTAGCTATACATTACTTGGTGTCACATAGTGAGTTTCAGCCACAGAGGTGTGAAGTTTCCTCAAAGGATGCCCCAGGCTTATCCTATAAGAGACTGTGATAGAAGGGTAACAGCTGGACAAAGAATGGACACAGGCATAAAATTAGCTTATGTTCCCATCACAAATGTCATGGATATTTGTTTTTATAAAACTTCTTTGCTTATATCTCAGTTTGCTTGATCTCAGTGGCAAGTCTAGTGTCTCTGTTTACTGTGTAAATGGAAATGTCTGGAAAGTCCCAAAGACGCTTTTTGATTTTGTTTGGCAGAATTCAACAGGCTGTCACTGGAGTACATAGAGTTCCGATAATTTGCATAGTCAAACAATAAAATCCAGCAGTTCCAGGCTTACTGGCAAAGGCCAAATAGACAAAAGTTCAGTGGAAAAATTCCTATATGCTCAGAGATTGATATTTATTAGAAGTCTTATGAATGGAACTCTTTAATGAAGTGTGTTCATTTTTCTTTATACTACTTCAAGGAAAAAGGTGCAATCTTTGATAAAAAAGTTATTAAAAATAATAGTACCCAGTCATTCTCCAATAGATAATATGGACAAAGATTTCAAAGGAGCTGTAAACTATAATTGGCTATGAATATGCCTCAAGGAACAATTTATTAGTAGGAGAAATACAAATGAAAGTAATTGAGGTTTTATTTCAGAGCACGCAAATTGGCAGATGTGAAACAAATAAATCAGGAACAGTCAATGTCAAAAGGGGGAAGAAAGGAATCTTGGTGGAGCTGTGAATTGAATCCAACTGTTCTAGATATCAATGTCTAGTCTTCTCTCTACCTCTTCTTATGACTTAAGAATTCCATTAAGCAAAGGTTCTTTCCTCTATTTCATGTCATGTCTAAGGCTTTGATCCACTGGGTCAATTCTTACATTCATAAGTAACAAGAATTCTTCAAACTTCAGATACATTCATATTCAAGTGTATGGAAAATACATAGGAAAATATTCCAAGTTATCATTTATTATTTGATAACTTACAGAATGTCTATCTCATTGCAAAGCATCTTATTTCATTTGATCTGCTTGACAATTCTATGACATAGGTGCTGTTATTATCCCTATTTAATAGATGAAATGGAGGCTCAGCATAAATGGCTTGCCTAGAATCACATAGCTACTAAGTGTCTTAGTGGGATTTGAACTCAGGTTTTTCTGACTCCAAGTCCAGTACTCTAGCTTCCTTGAGGACAAAGAGCTGGAAGAAAGTCTTGTCCTTGCCTGCTCATCCCCTTACAAGACATGGCTGGGGGCCCTTCCTAAATTCTGGGCATGTTACCTTGATTCATTACAACCCCTCTGTCAGAATGGTGTCAAGCCAAGGTTTAGATAGTAAAGTACAAGACACGTTTGGAGGATTGTGAGTAAACTGGTTTGTCTGGATTGGAAGACTGGCGTAGTGGAAATCTGGGAAGTGGGGGAAGGATGACATGATGAAAGTGATGTTTTAAGGAAATCAATCAGTGGCATGTATAGAGGTGGGAATGCATTGAGGTGGGGATAGGAACTGGAAGGAGGGAGGCCAACTAGGAGGCTTTTGCAGCTGTTCAGGCATGAAGTGACAAAGCCCTGAATTAGATTGGCAGGGATAGGAAAGCATATATGGGAGGATTATTGTGAAAGGAGAATCACTTGAATGCATTTCTAGAAAAGATAATGCTTAAGGTGTAATTTTAAAAAATCTATAAGACTTAATAATTTTAACGAATTATGAGGAGCTGGCAAGCAGCATAGGAAAGTGGTTAGAGAGCTGGTCTCAGAGATGGGATGACTTCTGATCCGTGTCTGATACCTAGTGACAGAACAGCCAGTATTCGGTGTGACCTAGGGAAAGTCCCTTAACTTCTCAGTACACCAGTCAATTCTCTAAGACCATAAGTTATACAGAAAGTGGCAATTGGAATTGGTGGCAGAAGTTCCTTACCTGAAATTCCTAATCCCCCAAAGGGAGAAAATTTGTGAGGACATCCTTATTCTTTGATATTGATATTTGAGAGAACAGACATGCTTATCTGCATCCTCATTACTGCCACTACTGGAGAATGGATACTGAGGTGTTTTCAACCATGGTATTCTGATGACAAGGGCACAATAGTCACTAGTGAAAAGTTTCCCTTGTGGAGGACCAGGGAGAAATAATATGAGCAGACAAGATGGCAGGCAAATGATAGTCCCTTTTGAATGGTCACTTAGGAGGAGGTGTGGCACTAAAGGTGAAGGATACTGTCATGATCAAGAGATTGGTGGAGATTCTAGGCCTTGAAAGAGAATCTAGAAAAAAGATGACCAAAACTCATGATGATAAGCCAGACAGAGGTACTGGAGGACATAAGCACTGAGGAGATGCAGTCGATTGAGAAGGGAGAGTAGGGTTAAATAATAGTGGAGAACAGAAGAGGCAATCTCAGATAGTTTTTGCTGCTCTTCTAATTGGGTATGAGCTCAGTCTTAGCGTTTCTACATCAGCCCTCTTTTGTAGGGGGGTGGACATGCAACCGTGAGTATAGGAACAAGTAACTTTGGCTCTGATCCAGTGGGGCCAATTCTTATGCGACAAGAATGCTCAGAACTTCAGACACACCTGTATTCAAATGCACATACAAAATACATTCTAAATCATTCTAACAAACCATTTATTGGTTGATAATTTACAAAATGCCTATACCACTGCATTATAAGCCAGAATAGGAAATTGAGATTTGCTTATATTTCTGTCTTTTAAAAAGGATTATGCAGTTGTAGCAAATATGTATATTTTGTCTTTATTCTGTTAGACTTGATTTACATCCCTTTTATGAGTCTTCCCACATCTCCATATTCTTTATATTTGCAGCTCTATGGCACAATGGCATTTGTAACATATTCTAATTTATTCAGCCATTGAGCCATTATCATTGACCATAGAGGTTGTTTTGAGACTTTGACATTACATATAAAGCAGCTATGAGAATTTCTGTGCATGTAGCTTTTTTTTCCCCTTTAACAACTTTCATAGGTAGAATGGTATGATGGAAAGAGCATTGGCTCCGGAGTCAGAGGCTCTGAGTTCTATTACAACCTTTGATACATTCCCTACGTAATCCTGGGCACTTACACTTACACTTACACTCTCACACTCTCTGGACTTTAGTTTCCTTATCTATAAAAAGAGAGAGTTGGACTTCAGGGGTTCTTAACCAGGGATTTAGAAACCTGCTTTTAAAATACTTTGATAAATTTATTTTATGAGAAATCTATGATTTCCTTTGTAGTCTTTCATATTTTATTTCATGCTTTAAAAATACTATTATAAGTAGAGGTTCATAGATTTCACCAAACTACTACCTATGGGGTCCATGACAAAACAAAAGTTTTAAGAAATCTTGGAGTGCATGGCTTCTGAAATCCCTTCTAACTCTATACCTATGGTGTGATGGAATATTCATTGCCTGTTTTATCTATCATATCTATATACAATAAAGGCAATACAACATTTTAGGTCACATCTAGATTCAAAAAGGAATACGGACAAATATGTTCATATTATTATTATTCCATTAAATTTTATATTATTTAAAAACTAAAAAAATTGTGTATGTTATTCTTATTCTGATCTTGACAAAATGGCCTCTACAAAAAAATTATATTTTTGTACTTCATTTTTCTCCTTTCTTCTAATTTAGTATTGCAACTTAGAGTCATTGACAGGACACTGGATTTGAAGTTAAGAATTAACCTAGATGAAGGAACCTGAAATTGAATCTCACTTCAGACATTTATTGGTTATACTTTCTCTTGACCTCAGCCATATCATCTTAAAATAGAGGTAAACATAACACCTACCCCTCAAGGTTTTGGGAAGGATTCAGTGAGAAAATATATATAAAGAACTTTGCAAGACTTAAAGTACTATATGTTAACTATTATTATTAACTTATATCTTGCCTTTTAAGAAATTGATGATCTCACCACATACAAATATGTAGAAATGACTCCCAAGCCAATAACTAGTCATTTCCTCTTTGTTGATAAAGTTAATTTCATTCTTCTTGATGATAGCTGATGCATACTATGAACAACGCCTTCTAACCACCTTCCCAAGAACTTTTTCCAATTCTCTTCTAGAAGTACTTATAAAATATAGGCATGAGAATTCTCTATAGTTTATATCTTTTTAGAGTTTTTTTTACATACTTACATGCACACATATATATAACATATATAATATATATATACATATGTATATTCTTGATTATGAGTTACAATTTCCAAAGTGTTTTATCCTGTTCTTGTTTTTCCCTATGGCTTTCTTTTCATTAAAAATCAATTAAAATACAAGTTGATTTAATTGAATTTCTCTACTACTAGAAATGTTAGCTGTGACCAAGAATTGTTCAGTTAGTGACCATCTCCTCTCCATCTCTAATCTTCAATCTCTTTCTATTTCAGTTATTTTTTTCTGCCTTCAGTGTGCCAAAGTCTCCACTTAAAGGCAATCACTAGATCCAACCATCCCCTCAAGTTACTGTCTTCTATTTCTCAGTCAAATCCTTAGGAAAAATTCTACACACACATTGTCTTCATTTCCACTCTTCTTTTCTACTGCTTACTTTTTGAAATTGGATGTCTTTACTCAACTGAAATGAATCATTACAAAATTACCAATGATATCTTAGTAGCCAAATCTGATGGTCTTTTCTTGTAATTCTTGAACTTTCTATAGACTGTTGATCACCCTCTCCTCCTGGATTCTCTCTCTTCTTTGGGTTTTCATGACACTCCTCCCTCCCGGTTCTCCTCTTACCAGTCTCACTAAACCTTCTCTGTTTCCTTTGCTAGCAGCTAGATCATTATCTGTATCATGTCCCTACTTGTTGGTGTGCCACAGGGCTCTGTCTTGGGCTTTCTTCTTTTTTCTTTCTTTTTCTCACATTCTCTTGGTGACTTCATTAGTTTACATGGATTTAATTGGCATCCCCAAGGAGACAACTAATAGATCAATATAGCCAGTCGCAGATTTCTTCATAAGTTTCCAGTACTACATTATCAGACATTTCAAATTGAATATCTTATAGACCAAGGATTGTAGCATCACAGTTACAATTCTCAAAAGGATTTCAGAGATCCTTTAGTTCAACACCTTTATTTTAGTGATGAAGAAAAGGAGGCTTATCAGTTTGCCCAAGGTAGGGGACAGAATTTGAAGACAAGTCCTCCTTATGTCTCAAACTTACCATATACAACAGAGAACTCATGATTTTCCCTCTTCCCCAAATCATCCACCTACTGAACTTTCCTATTTCTATTAAGATCACCGCCATTCTGCCAACATCCCAGGTTTGTAATCTTGGCCTTATTCTGACCCCACATTCTCTTTCATTCCATATACAACATCAATGGCTAAATCTTACCTTTTATCCCTCCATAGTATCTTTCACATCTATAACCATCTCACAATTTACACAGCCACTGCCTTATTTCAGGTCTTCCATCACCTCTTGCCTCAACTACTGCAATGACCTTCTAATTGGCCGATGGCCAAGTGCTTCCTTCTATTTGAAACCTTTCTTGCCACCTTATCATAACTTTTAGAACCCTATATAACTTGTATTTATTTTTATTTGTTCTCACTACATTTATTCTACATTTACTTATATATGTACCTGTTGTTTTCTCCTTCAGAACAATGATCATTTCATTTTTTGGCCTATGTATCCCTGATATCTAGCACAATGCTTGGCATGCATTAGGTTTAACAAATGCTCTTTGGTTGATTTATGATCATCAACTGCTCTGGTCAAGTTTTGGCAGTGCCTTCCTTCCTGGAAAGACTTCAAGTGTGATCCTAGTGACAGCTGGAGTGCACTGTGGAGGATCAGCCTAGCTACGATTGGAGCTGCTCATAAGACTGGTCCTGAGGAGATAGATTCTTTGGTCATGGCAGTGTAAGAAACAAAACAAAATACAAAATGACCCCCTTTCCTGAGCAGCCTCCTATTGTTTCTACAACAATAGTGGCCAAAAAAGGGCAGAGAGGGCTAAGAATTTCACAGTTTAAAAATCATTTATAAGCATAACTTTAACTGAAGGGAAACTAAATCTGAGATGCTTATTAGATAACACATGACTTGACATAAAACTGGAGGATTTGAATAGTATCAATATTGACTTTCTCACTGTAAATGAAATCAGAAGATACATAGAAGTTGGACCTAAAAGAGAGGATAGCTTATAGGTTTTCTTTGGAGTGATATATAAAGGAGTTGGTGGAACTGATTTTATTATGTGTCCAAAAATAACACAAAATATTATTATAGGGGATATTTGGTCATCTCATATTTCAGTGTTCATGATGAATATAAGCAAAAAGACCACCATGAAGATAAAGGCAGTTTATGTGCCAACATCTGTTACAGAGAATGAGAAGGCAGAGAAATTCTATGGAGAATTGATGAGATTTTTCCAAATTAAATTATCATATATTTTAGTGATTATAGATATCAGTGCAAGGGTTGCCACAAGGGAGGACAGAAAGAAAAAACATTTTGAAAATTATGTTTAAGATATGACATGAAATAGAACAAAAGATTTATGGACTATATAGAAATCTTGTGCCTATATTGTATGAATACTTTCTTCCAGAAGAGGTTTGGAAGAAGGGGTGTGCTGCTTAATGTTTAATATGCTCTCAGAAAAACAAATGTACATGGGACACACTTTTCAGTTTAATATGCATTTTAACATTTTCTCTTTTTTATGTCTATGCTATCAACAAAATAATAAATCAAGTCCTGATTTGTAATGTTTTCTGATTTCTGAGGTATAAACGTTCAAACCAAAAATTTAACAATAAGCTCTTATAAGTCAGTTCAATCAGGCTTCAGAACACCCTTGGTTGGAAGGCACTGAGTATGGTGAGCACTAAATAATATCACAAGAGATGGAATTTGCTATATCTTAAAGTAGAATAAATGACTGGTTCCTGATAGCAGTCATTTCTGGATTGTGTGTATGTGTGTGTGTGTGTGTGTGTGCTTGTGTTCCCATTTTGCAGGATCAACTTGTAGTTGATAAACATAAAATATTCTCCTGGTTCTGCTCATTCCACTTTGCATCAATTCATGTAAGTCTTTCCAAGTAAAACCCTTTTTTAAACAGCAGTGTTTTCCTGATAATTCTATATAGCTGTAAATCATAAGAAACCCATGATATTTGAAGAATCAAATTTGTAGGTAACCAAAAGAATAATGAGAGGCATAAATATAATAGCATGTAATCAATGACAATTTTTTCCCCCACAAAAGTGGTATAAAAGATTATCAAAGAGATGCATGATTAGAAAAGGCTAAACCATTAATTTAGCTGGAGGTAGGGCTAAGCAATGGACAATAGGCATCCTGCAAAGGTACGAATGTGATGTTAAGAGACTTGAAGACCACCAGGATATTGGATAGGCCCTGTGCATAAGAAGTAAAGGATGACATGGTAAAGAGACACAAGGAATAAGAAGGCACAGATGGGTTTTATCCATACTGTCAGAGAGATCTATGTCTTTGTACAAGGTGTTCCCCCTGCCTAAATACCTTTCTTCACCTCTTAGAATACCGTGCTATTTTTAAAACTCAGTCTGAGCTCTACCTCCTACAGACAGTTTATCCTTATGTCCCCAGTTCCTAGTGCTTTTCCCTAGAAAGTACAAATATATACCTATACATGTGTGTATATATGCATATATACACATACACACAAATATATATGTATAAATGTAATTATATCTATACATAGAATATGTATATAGAATATCAATTCTTTGAGAACTGGAGTGTCTCTTTTTTGATTTTATATCCCATCACTTAAAATAGCTTCTGGCTCAAAGTAGGTGTTTAAAGAATCCTCATTGAATTAAAGGGACTACTTACATCAAAGAACTTATAAATCCATTGAAATATAATAAAAATGTAGGCAGTTTAGGTCTTTATGTTTTATTGGCGATTTACTCTATATTTGCACTATTTTAAAATTTATATTTGTTAAATGTTACCAAGTTTGCAATAATAAATATTGCAAGCTCTCTTCACATGAAGAGATAAGTGTTTATGTTTTTTGCTTTGTTAAAGAAAATATTCTATCAAACTCTACTCAGATGCTTCATGGTTGCTTAGACGCCCTAAGACAATGCTAGTGGAGTTGAAGCTTTGGCCAATGTTCCAAAATGGGGACAGTTGGATGATGACATGAATAATCAAATATAGTCTTTTGTAAGAAACCACTTTAGCTAAATTTGGAGCAGCTCATGAGCCGAAGTTTGGCTACTGGTGTTGACTTCTCAGAAACTCAAGAAGACTGCCTGTTACAGAATGGCGTTGCCTCTTTGAAATATGAATATGGGGATATAGGATATTTCTACCAGTCTAGTTTGTAGTGAGTTGACTGAAAATCAATTTGAACAGTGTGCCTTTTCTAAAAAATCCACTAAAATTTCTACTTTTCTTTATTTACAATGGCTCTTCTTGGTATCAGGTGATGATCTCTTTACATCCTCTTCAGAGCCACATTGCCTATTGGATATTTTAAACTGGCTGCCCTGTAAGCATCTTAAACTCACGTCCAAAACAGAATTCATTATCTTTCCTTCCAAACCTACCTCTTTTTTTCCCCCTGAACTCTCCTGCTACTAGCAAAGTCATTACTATGTACCCAGTCATCTAGGTTTGCATCTTAGATGTCATTATCAACTCCTGCTACTTAGTCACCCTCTCTATTAAATCAGTGGCTAAATCTTGTGATTTCTACATCTTACTACTCACATAGACACTGCTGTAGTACAAGGCCTCATCACCTCTCATTTGGATTATTGTAATAGTTTTCCGGTTGGTTTCCCTGCCTTATATCTCTCCCCATTCCAATCCATCTACCAAGGTGATTTCCTTTAAAATGCAGGTCTAACCATATCACCCTTAAGTCATTAAACTCCAGAGACTCCCCATTACCTCCAGAACCAAATAGAAATCCTTTTGTCATTTACAGCTCTTCACAAGTTGACTTCTTCCTACCCTTCTTACCTTCTTACATACGACTTCCCTCCATGTACAATGGCTTGCTTTCTGTTCCTCTCTGGACACCCATTTCACAGCCAGACTTTGCTCTGGCTATCCACCATTCCTGGAGTGCTCTCCCTTTAGAATCTCTGCTTCTTTTAAGACTTAGCTCAAAGACCACCTGCCATGGGATGTCCCTCCTTTTCCTTTCACCACCCCAACTACCAGTGCCATCTTTTCTAAGGTTACCTTCCATCTATTCTGTAAATATCCTCTGTACAAATAACATGCAAATGCATGCTATCCCCCCCCCCCATTAGAATATAAGTCTCTTGAAGGCAGGATTTTTTTTTCTGTGTTTTTTTTTTGTATCCCCGGAACTTAGCACAGTGACTGGTACAAATTATGCTCTTTCTAAATGTTTATTGATTGATCACAAGAACAAAAAGATGCTTGATTCAGAAATGTCAGTCTTATGGAATAATAACTACTGTACTCAAATCTTTGATAAAAAGGCAAAGTGGTAAATCAGAAAGAATGCTAGATTAGGAATCAAGACCTGGGTTTAAATATTGACTCAGCTATGTATTACCCATGTGACCTTAGGCAAGTCACTTACCTCATTATCCTTTGTGTAAAATGAGGGATTTGGATACGATTATCTCAACGTCTCTCCCTATGTTAAATCTGATTCATTTCTCATATACCTTTTGAAACAAGACATTTCTCTCAGAATCATGGCGCAGTAGAAAGAATACTGGCTGTGGAAAGTAATGAAGCAAGAGTTATTAAGGACCTACTCTGTGCCACTCATTGTGCCAAGCACTTTGTGAGTATTTTCTCAACTGATCCTCTCAACAACCCAGGGAGGTATGTGTTACTATTGTGTTTATTTTACAGTTGAGGACACAATAGGCTCAGAGGTTAAGTGACTAATAAGCATCTGAAGCTGGATTTGAACCCAGGTTTTCCTGCCTCTCTATTTTTTGTGTCCCCTAATTGCAGGGAATACCAAACTCTGGTATAATTTTTATTTTTTGGAGACAGAGGACCTGGCCTCAGAGGGCCACTATCTTCTTTTTGTGAATTCTTCCATTTTTCATCTTCCCCTCTCCCTAATTTTGTGTCTATATACCACATTATATAAAAGATTACACATGTTGTGTTGTTTCTTTCTAGTATTAGATATCAGTCTGTTATGTGTTTCTATATTGTCTTTGTGTGTTGTCTCATCTGTTTTGGAACAGATCGTGCTATTTGAAGGCTAGGAAATATCTCTGCATGCTTTTTATGTCACTCTCAAAGGATCAGTGTGAATGTTTAGAAAGTTAAATAATCATTTATTTTTGTAAGAAGAAGGCACCTCATATTTCTTCCTCAAGGAAGATCTCTCAGAAATGCATTTCAGTTATAATCTGTAATGTGCATGCATAATCAGAGCTGCCTGAATATGACCGGGACAATCTCATGATACAGTGAGTTCCCTGTCACTGGAGATACCAGGTAACCACATGTCAGAGCTGTTACAGAGGTGTTTTGTCCATGTAGAAGTGAAGAGGTAGAGATTTAGACTAAGGGAATTCTCAGGACTCTTTATGATCTGGGATTCTGGGATTTTACTTTTTACTGAAGTGGCAGCAGATTTCACACATGTTTTAGATTTGCTCATTTCAGTTACTAGAAATAAGGGTTTTGGCGAAAGACAAATGAATGCATATTCTTTCACATGGAACTTTGCTTGGGTCATACCACCAGCTATATCGTGAGGAGCAGTTCATTAATTTTCTGAATAAATTCCATAAGAAGAGATACTTTTGTCTAAATTTCCAGATGTGGGAGCTACCTATTATGTTGGGAATTCAGTGATGCACTAAACCAGTGTCTTAAAGAACACATGGAAAACAGGAATGGAATCGCCCAATTAGATTCTGCATGACAGGGCTACAATGGAAAAATTAAGGCTAGGAATAATCACAGATTCCATTTGTGTCTGGATGCCAGATGTGGGCAAAGTCAAAGCTACTTGTCAGACTCAGGTGTGTGCACAATTAGGCTAAAAATTTGTATTTGAGTGCTAAGTGACCAAAGTTTGCCCTGATCCCCTGACAATTGCAGCTATTTTTAAGCCATAGAGCATGAACTGTTATTTCATAGATTTGTACTCTGGTACTGGAGCATCAACAGTATCAAGGACACAGGTATAAGTTGTACTTTATAGAACACATAGATAATTAGAACTACTTAAGAATGACCTGGACAGTCTGATGGTGTAGCAAGTTCTCTGTCATTAGAAATGTTACTTGAGGCATATACATTGACTTGACCAGATTCACACAATTAGTAAGTATCAAGATTTGGACTTAGGCATTCAGACTCCACATTCAACATTCTATTTACTATTTCATCCAAAATCTACATATCTCATTCATTTGGCAAGAAAGGATCATGGCAAGGATGGGATAATTGCTGGCAGAGAAGGCAAAGTTACTCAACTATTTTGCTTCCTGCTAAGAAGATTGATCTTTCGACTGGAAATTATAGGAAAAATGGGTACTGATGAATTAATGTCAAAGATAAGTAAGGGGAATACCTAAATGTCCTTTATCAACTATTGTCAGTTAACCAAGACTGTAGAAAATGAGAGATTATAGAGAATAAATGAGTGATTTTAGTAGAGAAGAGTAAATAAGCTATTTCTTTTAAAAAGGGAAAAGAGTTTTCCATGAACTTAACTTCAATCCTTGACTGAACTCTAGAATATATTCTTAAAGAGGTGTTAGTAAACATATAGAACAAGACATTTGGCTGGGCATAGTGGCACATGCCTGTAATCCCTGGACCCAAGGAGGCCGAACCTGGTGGATGACTTGAGTTCTGAGTTGCAATAGAGCTAAAGCTAATATAGCGTCCTCACTAATTTCATAACCAGCATAGTAAGCCCCCAGACATGGGAGGCTACCAATTTGCCTAGGGAAAGGCAAAGAACCTAAGTTGGAAACAGAGGAGGTCAGAGTACCTGGGCCAATCAGCAGTGGAACTGGGCCCAGGTGTAGCACTGTACTTCCAGCCTAGGTGAGATAGACCCAATACTAAAAAAAAAAAATTAAAAAGAGCATTCCATACCAATTTTATTTTCTTTTGGTTGTCAGGCTTATAGGACTGGTAGAACAGGGGAAGTGGTAGGTAGAATTTAAGTAAATAAATGGTAAATCTAACTTAACTAGATTTTAGCCAAGCATTTCATGAAGTATCTCATGCAATTCATATGGAAAAGTTGGAGAGATATGGGCTAGACAATATTGGTAGGATAGGACAGAATAGGATAGATACAGTTGTTGAAGTATTTAAAGGGCTATGTTTTAAAAGTAGTTTGAAACTTGTTCTGCCTGATCCTAAATGACAAAACCATAAGTAATGAGTAGAAGTTTTCTGGAGAAAGATTTTGACTTGATTTAAAGAAGAACCTCCTAGCAATTAGGTATATTCCAACAGTGCAATGCGCTGCTTCAGGTTGCAATGAGTTCCCTCTCACTGGAGCGAAAATCGAGGAGAAGCTGGATAACCATTTATCAGGCATATTGGAGAGAGGATCCCTGTTCAAGTGGTTAACCTAAATGGTCTGTGGGAGCTCTGTCAATTCTAAAATTCTGTGACCCTCATAATAAACCAGCATTCACTGTTCAGGGGTTAGAAAAGAACCTCCTTAATTCCTTCTCCGAATCACAGAATCTCAGGATGGGGCAGAACATCTGCACCCATCTGGTTCAACTTGCATCTGAATAAGGTTGTTTTGTTTTTGTATGTTACAGTGCATTACACCAATAATTCATCATGGAACTTAAAGTCCACTAAAAGCCCTCAGGTCTTTTTCATATCACAAAATTACACGAAATTAAAGAATTGAGACCTCAGGGCTATCTAGTCTAACCCATACACTAAAGGAATCTCTTCTATAATTAAGCTAACAATTGATCATCCAGCCTCTGCTCAAAGACTTCTGAGGAGAGGGAACCCACTACTCCTTGAGACATCTCGTTCCACTTTGAGGCACTCCTAATTGTTGGGGAGTTGTTCCTGACTTCAAGCTGAAATTGGTCTCTTTGCAACTTCCATCCACTACTACACATAATAGGTTGAGGAGTCCATATGGATCCAGGTAGATCAACAAAAAGGCCTGCCTTAAATCTCAGACTTTATGGGATACAATTTCCACTTTCTTCCTAGGTTTTGCTCTCTGAAGCACCTCTCACAGACTTAATGCTATGTGTGCTAGTCTCTGAAACACTCCCAGGACATTACATTCTTCATTCAATGCTCTACTGGAACCTCAAAAGCAATTCATTATATAAAGACTAATACACGCCATGTCATAGTACAGAATGTATCAGATCATAATGCCCTGTGACATGATCTTGCAAATACTTTTGCAAGGTGACCATGCCAGAAATAGTTGTCCATAGACACAGTGTTCTACCGGTTTTTATTATGATAGATCCACCTTAACCATGAGCCATATCCACCGAAACTCAGTCATCTACCCTAAATATGGAGAGGCCATGGGGTATTAAACTCCCGGTGGTGAAAGCATATTCCCCTAAATATGAATTCCTTAGGATTATATCCCTCAGCATAATCCTTAATAGACACTTAATACGTGATTGTTGAATTTAATTGACCTCTAGTGGCTAGTAGACTGGCAGCATTATGGGCCCAAGGAGAGACCATAGGAACTTAAAAGCCATATGCATGACCCAGATAGAGATCTTCTGCCAATGTTATTTCACTACGTTATAGCCTGAAGTTCTATAAAGGTATTAGAACAGGAAAATGCTGTATGGGTCCACAGTAGATGCATGTTGGTAAAGAGGGGACATGCCTAGCATGCTGCCAACATAAAATGATGCTGTTTTAATTAGAGATGATTGTTTAGTAATGCCTTGTGCTTCATTGTATTATTCATCCCAAATTGACCTTCCTTTGACTTGGGGCTGCTGCTATGACATCTGGGTTTCTTTACCCCTAGTGAACTCTCTTTGGTTTTATTTTGGTATTTCATTCTGTTGGCCCTTTTGGAGGATCTTCTTTTCATCATTCCTCTGTCTCATCAGTGTCCCTTCCCTCCAGTCTATTAGTTTTCTCTAATCACTGGCATGTGTTGCCTCCATGTCTATAGAGAACAGAAATCAAACATTAACAGGTTTCTAGCATATACCAAATGATTGAAGATTAGGTCACCTCATTTTAAAGGGTCCATGACATTTTAAAAGAATTTAGCGCAATGATACAAAACATATAGTACATCCATGATCTGTGATTCCAAGGAGCAAAGTTATGCAGCAGGAATTACATCAGAACAGGCATCAGGAAGGATCTACTTAATAGATTTTGAGGATGAAATGAGAGAACATAAACTCAACGTGTCCAAAACGGAATTCAACTTTCACTCCAACCCTTCCTCTTTCTATCTTCCCTACTGGTGCTGAGTATACTACTATCTTCCCAGCCCTTCTTAACCCCTCACTTCAAAGAAGCTATCAAAGCCATCAATAGTCTCATGGGAAAATGCTCTAAGTTACTCCTGATTAGAGAAATGAAAATGGAAACTTCTCTGAGATACCATTACATATCCATCAGACGGGCTAACATGATAGAAAAGAAAATGATTTTTTATTATTTGTCATATTCTAAGTTAACTGTGTACCATTTAATTTTCCCTAGCAAGTCAGGGCAAGAAGCATTTCTTAAGGATTAAGTGCTGGTAAGAAGTGCTAGGAATACAAATAGGAGCAAAAAAGAAAATCGCTCCCTGTCCTCAAGATGCTACCATTCTAATGGGGCAAGACAAGATAGAAAAGGGAGAAGAATAGCAAGAGGAAGAAAGTACTCCTGAGTCCTGATAGAGAAAAGGAGTCCCAAGAGTCAGGAGCAGAGAGAAGCTAAAAAGGAATGAAGGAATAAACCTGGCAGGTTTTAAACTCTGTGGGAGAAGGGAGTGTGTCATTTGTTTTTCACCTTTTAATGTCCTGTATTTTACATGCTGCTGAAATTCAGTAAATAATGACAGCAGTTAGGTGGTACAGTGGGTAGAGTGCCTGGACTGGAGCCAGGAAGACCTGAATTCAATCTGGCCTCAGACATTTACCAGCTGTGTGATCCTGGGCAAGTCACTTCACCCTGTTTGCCTCAGTTTCCTCATCTGTCAAATGAACTGGAGAAGGAAATGACAAATCACTCCAGTATCTCTGCTAAGAAAACCCCAAATAGGGTTATGCAGAGTCAAATTTGACTAAACAACAACAGTAACAAATTTATATTGCACTTTAGTTTGCAAAGTACTTTATATACTTTTTAAAATCTTCACAACAACCCTATGAGGTTTGTGCTATTATAATCCCCATTTTACAATTGAGGAAACTGAGGCAGAGAGAGGTTAAGTGACTTACTCAGACTCACACAGCTAGTCAGTGTCTGAGGCTGGATTTGAACTCAATCTGCCTGGCTCCCAAGAACAGCACTCTCATCTACTGCATCACCTACACGCCAAATATTTGGTGAAGTGTTGAATTTACTTGACAGGTGCAAAGTGAAACCACCTTAGAAAATCAGATTTAGTTTCAAACATGCTTGATGTGAGAAGCTCAAATCTTTTTACCTCTGAATTTCATGCACCAATAAACTTATGACGCATCTTTATTTTGTTTAGTTTGTGGTAGGTAATAATCCTTAAGTCAAGAATCACTGCTAATTTGCCATGCACATGGCAATTAAAAGTTGTTCTCTTCAATTCAACAAGACTTCACTGAGGGTTTACTTTGTGTGAAGCCTTGTGCTGGATGTAAGGTAGGTTTACAACCCTCCTCATCCCAATACGAAATAATCCTTGCCCTGATGTTTATCATTCAATAACTACTACTTGTATTTTGTATGGATTTATGTTTACTTTTTCTCCCATTAAAAGCAAACTTTTTTTAGTACAGAAATTTCTTTTTGCCTTTTTACAAAATCCTAAGCACTTGTCACAATGTCTGTCATATAATATGCTAAATAAATATCTCTTGATTGACTAACATTACCAAATTGATCCTTGTCTTGAAGACAATACATTAAAAAGGTAAAGATTTCAAAATCCAAGAGTTTTACTTTATGAGGATGATTTTCCTTTCTTTTTAATTTTTTTTTTTACTTTGGAAGAATTGAAAAACAGGTGAATTGTGTTCAAACTGATGGCACTGATGAGACAGCTGTGGGGAAGGTCATAACTAAGTCAGCCAATGTCATTCCTAACACATCACTACTGTTGATGTCTTGGTAATACCTAAAATATATGAGAAAGCTCTTTTTGCCCAAAGACTTTAAAAGTTAATGTTCAACAGAAGTTAAATTCGAGGTGACATGAAATCCTGAGAAATTATTCTATGTAAATCCTTTCCTATCAACTCTTATCTTTTTTTCCTAATACCAATCAAGTGAAATGACCTCAGAAAATAGCTCTTGTATTACACACACACACACACACACACACACACACACACACACACACACGCACACAGAGTATCAGACAATATGATGATATTCTTGGAAAATCTCAGACTCAACTAAAAAGTTAATTGAAATGATTAATAATTTCAGCAAAGTAGCAAGATATAAAGTAAATCCACACAAATCAAACTCCTTTTATGGAACAGATATGATACTGATGCCTAAACCAGGAAGAGGAAAAACAGAAAAATAAAATTATAGACCAATTTCATTAATGAATATAAATGAAAAATCCTCGCTAAAACACTAGCTAAAAGATTACAACAACATATTAGGAAGATTATATTATGATCAAGTGAGATTTATACCAGGAATGTAAGGATGTTTTAACATAACTATTAACATAACTGATTACATTAATAATAAAAATTAAAATTTACATGATGATATCAATAGATACAGAAAAAGATTTTGATAAAGTTCAACACTCATTTTTATTAAAAGCATTGGTATAAAATGGATTTTTCTTTAAATTGATAAAAAAAAACCATTTATCTAAAACCATCAGCAAGCATTATTTGTAATGGGGATAAACTGGAGGCCTTCCCACTAAGATCAGGTCTGAAAGAAGGATATTCATTGTCACCAGTATTATTCAATATTGTTTTGGAAATCCTAGCAATAGCAATGAGAAAATATGATGATATTTTTGGAAAACCCCAAAGACTGAACTAAGAAAAGATTAATTATTTTAGCAAAGTAGCAGGATAAAAAGTGTATATATTTGTATACGTAGCATAAAAGTATATCCACATAAGTAGCAGGATATAAAGTAAATCCACACAAATCATCAGCATTTCTATATATCACAAATGAAAGAGACAGCAAAGAGATAGCAAGAAGAGAGTAAAAAATGCCACATTTAGAATAACTTTAGACCACATAAAATGTCTAGTAGTACATCTACCAAAGCAAATACAGGAACTATCTAAACAAAATTATAGTAAAGCTTTTTACACATATGAAATCAGATTTAAATAATTGGAGAGATATGAACTGTTCATGGATATATAGGACAAATATAATAGAAATAATTTTACCCAAACTAATTTATACGTTCAATGCCATCCTCATTAAATTACCAAAAAAAAGTTTTTTGAATAAAGAAATAAGAAAATTCATTTGGAAAAACAGGAAATCAAGAATATCAAAGGATATAATGAAAAAAATGTAAAGGAAGGAGAATTAGCAGTACCAGATTTCAAACTATATTATAAGGGAGTAATTATCAAAACTATTTGGTGCTGGCTAAGAAATAGAAAGGTAGCTTAATGGAGTAGAGCAGTCATACAATTTATAGTAGCAAATAAGCATGTATTTGAGAAGTGTAAAGACTTAAGATTTGGAGATAAGAATTCACTATTTGGTAAAAATTGTTGGGGAAAATGGAAAGCATTATGGCAGAAACTGGACAAGGACCAATATTTTATGATGTTTACAAAGATAAGGTCAAAATGGATACATAACTTAGATACAAAGAAAGGTTTTACAAGAAAATTAGGAGAACATGGGGCCTATTACTTATCAGATTTATGGATAGGTGAACAATTTGTGAATAAACAAGGGATAGAGAGTAAAGTTAGGTGTAAAATGAATTTCAATTACATTAAATAACAAAGGTTTTTTTTGGTAAATAAAACAAATATAACCAAGATTTAAAGGAAAGCAAAAAATTGGGGAGGATTTTATAGACATTTTATCAGATAAAGGTCTCATATCTAAAATATATAAAAGAACTTTGCCAAATCTACAAGAATAGGAGGTATCCCTCAGTTGATAAATGATCAAAGGATATGAACAGGTAGTTTTCCGATGAAGAAATCAGAACAATTTATAGGCACATAAAGTGCTCTAAATCATTGTTGATTAGAGAAATGCAGATTAAAACAACCTTGAGATATCATTTTATACCTACTAAATTGGTTAAAATAATGGAAGGGGAAAGTGACAATTGTTGCAGAAGATATATAAAAATTGGGACACTAAATCATTGTTGGTGGAATTGTAAAATGATCCAACTATTTTGGAGAATAATCTGGAATTATACCCAAAGAGTTACCAAACTACCTATACCCTTTGATCCACCAATATCACTACTTGGTCTATTTCCAAAAATGATGAGGAAAAAAGGGAAAGAACCTATATGTTCTAAAATATTTATAACAGCTCTCTTTGTGGTGGCAAAATAGACTGGAAATTGCAGGGATGCCCATCAATTAGAGAATAGCTGAAAAAGTTGTGGTATATGATTGTGATGGAATACTACAGTGCTATAAGAAATGATGAGCTCAATAATTTTAGAAAAAAAATATGGAAAGACTTTCATGAAATAATGAAGAGTGAAATGAGTAAAACCAAGAGAACATTGTACACAGTAACAACAATTTATTTTAGGAACGACTGAGTGAATAAGTTATTTTGTCTATTATAAATGCTTGGATTAAAACTATAAAGGGTTGATGAAGAAAGACATCATCTGCATCCAGAGAAAGAACTGCTAAATAGATGTATAGAAAAATCATATGTGTGTGTGTGTGTGTGTTTACACTACGTTATGTGTATATACTATGTTATGGAAATGCTTATTTTATTCCATAAATTAAAAATAAAATAAAAACCAAAACAATAAAAAGAAAATACTTCCTGGATGATTAAACATGAAAGTGTGAGTGACCTCAGTATCTGTGTTTTAGTGCAGCCTTTCATCATTCACTGTCTCCATAAAGAAATTCATTAACCTCCTTCACTCTATATTGGTCATCAAAGATGTTTTTCTAGCATATCTCAACTTCTAGTTTCTGAAGAGGAAAAAAAAAAGAATTTATCTGAGTTAATTGTGAAAGGGCCAAATGTATGACAACATACTAAGTTCTTGAAATGATTAACCTTTTCTTCATCTGGGAAACTTGCTTTTAGGACAGAGGAAAGAGCATACAGATGGCCAGAAATTTCTTGAGACAGTCGATGAAAGGAATTGGAAGAAGAAAGCAAAATGGCAAGGAATCAATTGACACAATTTACATGGGAGGAGTTTTTCCACTTCTCCTCCCCTCCTTACTTTATGATGTTAGGTCTAAACAAGTCTCTTTCAGATTGCATTAGTTTCTCCTCTTCACTGGAGCAGCCAAATGGTGGTATTTCTGGGTCAAAGGGTAACCCAAAAAACATAATCTAAGCTGGAATGGTCAGAGTTTGCTCTCTGATGGTATAGTCTCCCTGCTCCATTGTAAGGTCCTTGAAGGTAAGCACTATTTGCTTCACATTTGTATCCACGACTTAGAGGTCAACACCACGTACGTAGTAATCACTTAATAAATGTTTGTTGGACCAAATTGAATTGAAATATTGCTATACTTTGGAGATCAAATCTACAGCAATATTTGTTAGTAAATTTCAAGTGTCCTATAGGTCAAAAAGGCAAGCCTAAGAAATCTTGGGGCATGTAACATTGCTGTTGAAAAAGGTGTGCTGACTTACAAGCAATGACTAACTCAAGAATATAGATATTCTGGGGTGACTAGGTGGCGCAGTGAATAGAACACTGGTCCTGGAGTAATGAGGACCTGAGTTCAAATCTGAACCAGACACTTAACACCAAAAACTATCCCTGTGACCTTGGGCAAGTCATTTAACCCCAATTGCCCTTTCCCCCTCCAGAATAAAAAAGGCAAAAAAGAAAAAAGAATACAGACATTCTTTTGGGATTGCCAGTACCAGGAACTTCTGAGGAATCCAAAGAAAAAAGACTTTAGACTGGTAGCTAATCCAAGTGAAAAGATTTAAGAGCAGGTGGCAAACATAAGTAGGGGCCTTGAATCAAACCAGTTTGCTGGAAAGAGTTAAGTTACAAGTTAAATAAATGGGTGTGGTGGCTTAAAGAAGGCAGCAACATAGAAATTAATTGTGGGGGGGGGGGAGGAAACTGCTGAGAGATTGGAACTGTCTGAAAGAAAGGTAAGGCAAAATAAATCGCTGTAAAGGAAGCAGAAAGAACAATATCACTTCCCGAACAGACTCTTGGAGACAGTGGCAGGCTGTTGGAGGAAAATGAGGTAATTGCCTCTTATGTTTTTCTAGAAAAAAGGTAGCGACTGGACCCAAACCAAAGGAAAATTTTAGGTCATCCTAACCTGAGACTTCTTATGCTACATGTGACATGAATTACATTTTCATATTTTAGGGCTACTAGTGGTTTGCTATTTTAGGTACTGAAGGTTAAATGAATTTTACTCAGAGAAGGTGTAAAGTCCAAATGTAGTCTTACTGACCAAAGTTTGTGGAATGAGAGAAAAAGTGGTTTTCCCCCCTTCTCTTTCCTTAACTGAATCTCTTGCACTGATACCAAGAAATCGTACATGTAGGGTATGAAGAAAATACATTGCCTCTGATATAGTTTTTAAAAGTGCTTCTGTACAGACAGGCATTGTGTGGCAAGAAGTTGAAGTAGGTGGATTGCTTGGGAGTTCTAAGCTGCAGTAGAGTGAAAACCAATTCTGTGTCTATACTAGGTCTGGCACCCATGTGATAAGCCCATAGGAGGGAGCGGGGACAGGGGAGATCAGGCTGCCTAAATAGGGGCAAACTGACCTATATAGGAAATGGGGCAGGGTAAAGGTTCCATGCTTACCAACCTTGGGGACTGGAGTGAGACCCATGATTGACCATTGTGCTTCCAACTTCGGCAAGATATAGAGACCCAGTCATTCCCTCCCTGCTTCCCCCCAAACAGGCGCTAGCTAAAATTTTAAGTCTGGATTCACGTAATGGGAATGGGAATTTGTTGTTGTTGTTGTTTTTTTGGCTTTTTACAGGGGGGAAGACAGGGCAATTGGGGTTAAGTGACTTGCCCAAGGTCACATGGCTAGTAAGTGTTAAATGTCTGAGGCTGGATTTGAACTCAGGTCCTCCTGGCTTCAGAGAGGGTGCTCTATTCACTGCACCACTTAGCTGCTGCATAGGAATAGGAATTTGAAGATCTTTACTGCCCCTTAATAGGCCTAGGGGGAATTTGAAGACCTTCCCAATAGGCTAGATGTATTCACATGAAGCCTGTGGTGGGAGGCGTTTGCTGAAGGGTAGAACAGAGCCACAGGAAGCTGGGAACCAGAGCTAGCCAGATGGTGGGAGAGAGAAGAGGACCTCAGGCAAGGAGATAGAGGTTTGTGAGTAAATATTGATCTCATATTGGTTTGTGGAAAGGCTGAAGGATGGCATGGCTCTCTGTGTTGTTATGGCTTGTTAATTTCTTTACTATTATGATGGAATTGCCTTAATAGTTTTGGGATTTGGTTTTCTGGTGTCTAAATAAATGCTTTGGTTCTATCCTCTATATGGAGAGTTTGTTATATTTTTCAATTGAGTGTCATGTGATATTTATAGTCACAGTCTTTATTGTGATTGTGGGCGCTGTAAATATAGCACTGGCACTACAATTCACCAGTTGCTACTGATTTCTCTGAGCCAATGAAGGCAAGTAGAAAACTCAAACCACATAGAACTATTTGACTGGCATAAATTGGGCTCATTTAGACCCAAGACTGGGCCATGAGATTAGTGAAGGTTCAAGAATTACCATTCCATACAACCAGTGTCTCT
>CM053593.1:309500129-309543368 GCA_028646575.1 Pseudocheirus occidentalis
TTTTTTTGTGTGGCAGTAGTGTGTGATAGATTGAGAGAGGTCATAGAACCTTTCAGTGACTTAAGCTACCACATTACAGATGTGAATACTGTGTGCTTCACGGGAATGTTGCTTGTTGAACACAGTGTTCAAGTGTACTTGTGAAGATTTTCACCAAGTCCTTAGAATGCCATACCCAAAGCTTTTTTGAATAGTGGAAGATCAGAAAAGTTGTCATTTAAACATTTAGGAAATAATAAAATAGCCAATATCAAAATATATTTTCTGCAAAAACAAAATATTAAAATGAAAAACACAAAAATAAATAGAAAAAATGTTTTATCTCAATATCAGGAAAATTCTTCTTTAAAAGACAAGACTGACTTGTGTGTCAGAACTGAAGAGAGAGAAACTTGTCAAGGGAGAAACTAGTTGAATTGGTTTTTTATGACTGATTAGTTTTAATGGAACTTATAGTCAGGTTTAGTGGAGTCATGAATATAGGTACACACCCAGAGAACAGATGGAAATTCATAAAGAGGTACAAAGAGAAGCAATGTATCCACATTCCCAGATGTTGCTTTGTTTGTCCCACTCCTAGGTGAGTCTGACCCACCCTGGAGCCATCCTGAAGTCAAGCCTATGTAGACAGATTCCAGTGTAGATAACTTTGAATAAGTCTAGGGTCATCCTGGACATCGGGTCTACTTTTATTTTTTTTAACCACTACAACCCTGGACATTGGGTCTGCTTTTATTTTTTTTAACCACTACGACTCAGGATGATTGTCTCCTTTTTTCATATTTATTTCATTTTTAATTTATGGAATAAAATGAGCATTTCCATAACACAGTATAATAAAACAGATGATTGCACATGAAACTGCAAGCTTATTATATACAATTTGCTATTCCTTTTAAATATGTAATAAAGTTATCATGTAAATTTCTTTTTTTTCTTCTCCCCCTAACCCAGAGATGACTACCATTAGATAGAAATAGGCATGTGTGTATAAATGTATATGTATGTATATATACACACAAATATATATAATTATTCTATTCATACTTCTATTTATCTGTTCTTTCTCTGGATGCAGATAGCATCTTTCTTGGACTTACTTTTATTGATGGTTCAATCTGTGAATCTTGGATTTGACTGGACTTGTCCAGTCAGTGAGCTTGAGGTTTGAAAAAAATTTTAGAGAACAATAGTTTGATGTAATTTTTTAAAACCACATAAATGTGAAAAACAAACAGCACTCAGTGTTGATATTGAAAAGATTTACTTATTTAAACTTTTTATCCCTTTGGTACATGGTACATACAGTTTTTTTCTTTTCTTGAGATGGAGGGTTAGTTGAGATAGAAAGAAGGCTGCTAGAAAGTGTTTAGAGCAGTGGTTCTCAACCTGTGGGTCGTGACCCCTTTGGGGGTGGAACAAACCTTTCACAGGGGTTGCCTAAGACCATCAGGAAATACATATTTCCCATGGTCTTAGGAACCAAGACACTGCTCCTCTATCAGTCTCCAGGCGGGTCCACCCACATGCAGATGCACCCACATACGAGTATTAAAGTGTTGCAGCATTAGGAAGGTTGAGAACCACTGGTTTAGAAAACTAATATTAGAAAATGAAAAAGGCAGCTTGACTTAGTAGATATAGAGCCAGCCTTTGAGTCAGGATGATCTAAGGTTCAGGCAAGTCCTGCTTCCGATGCAGGCAATGTAATGTATTAGTCACTTCATCTCTCAGTGCCCAGGGCAGACTCCCTGTACTACATAAGCTATTGTTGAATTGCTGACACGCACCAATGGAAGAAGTCTTCACTATGGAAGTTTGCTGTGCCAATGAAATTGGGGGCCCCTACTGCCCTAGCCACCACAAAAAAAGAAAAAGCAATATGGGTTAGGGTGCTAATAATGAAGAGAGAATTGGATAGCAACCTAAAGAAAACTGGGAACACTTGAGGGAGATTTTAAACAATATTGTGGGGCTTGAACTATGTTTGGGGAGTCCACTGGCCCTTCTCCCCCAGAGTGTTTTCCCAGGTCTCAGAGGCTCCTTCGTGGTTCATACAATTTTGCTCCTAAATTTTAAAAAGCCAATTTTCTAATCTGTTTGGGAGAGTACTATTTACTGTTTGTCCTCAATGTACTGTGAAAAAGGGATATTAGCTTTGTCCATGTGTGTTTCTCAGAATTGTCAGCCTTCATTTTGTAGTCAGGAAATGAATTGCACAAATGTGTACTTTTTGAGTGTGAGTTCCATTTCCTCAGAATATGATTAGACTCAACGTGGTTCATGTGAGAGCAGTGATTATATTTTCTTGTGATTAATCATTTCAATTTCATGCCTTGTAAGATCCCTCTGAACAATGGGATAATATTACTGACACGTCCCGCCTATGGCTTATGTATTTCCTGCAAAAGACCAAGTTATTCCTAGAACTCAAAGGTTATCAGAGTTCTGTTGCAAAAACCGATAATAACTTGTGCACCTTTTTAAACATTTCTCTTACACTATATATGTATTCCAGGCATTCTTCATCAAGCATGACTGAATGTCTTTAGTCCTCAGCTTCTTCATACATAAAATGATAACCTCTAAGGTCATGGCCTTCTCCAAATCTATGATCCTGTGAGCCTAAGTGTATTTAATCAGGGAACATTTATTAAACCCTTACTATATCCTAGGCGCTGTGCCCCATTCAAGGGAGAGAGAGGATATGAAGAAAGGCGAAAACAGTCCCTGTCCTCAAGAAGCTTACACTCTAACAAGGGAAATGAGATGTTGCTAAATAGATACATATAAAATATGTACAGAATCAATGGAAGATAATCTTAGACAAGAAGGTTCTAGCAAGTGAAGGGAATAGAAAAGACCTCCTACAGGAGGTAGCATTTAAGTGGTTGGTTATCCTTAAAAGCCGAAATAAATTTTAGGAAGTCCATATTTCTACTCATTTTAAATATCATTCTTTTGTCACCAACAGCTACTAAAACATCTTTATGTAATACACATAAGATGTAACTTATAAATGATTCTCGCTTCCTATTTGACTTTGTTAGCTAAGGGTAGTACAGTCTGGTACTTCTTTTTCTTAAGTTAATTTATAACTTAGGCGAATTTTGGAAACAGAAAATTTCTCTTCTTACCAGATGAAATGTGAATGTGTTGGGGACGTTTTGAAATACCATATTGGATTGATAGCCTCAAAGCTAGTAAGGTCTGGATTCAAGTCCTGCCTGTGTGACCCTGGGCAATTCACTTGAAGTGTCCTAGCTAACTTTCTGTGACTATAAGTTGTAGAGAAGGTGATGGCCTCAGTTTCCGCATGGATGAATCCTCTTTACCAGTGCAACCGTTTCTCCAGTCCCTATCCCTCTACACACAACTGCCACTCAGTTTAAAAGGGAATGTAACTGCTATGAATCCCTTGGTTTTTCCGACTCCTTTAGCACAGGGATAGTTCATATCTGACACCTAGTGGAAAATATGGGAATAGCATTTTTGAACTTCAAATTCCAGAAATCATCACTCAACAAACATTTATTTCATGCCTTTTATGTTAGGCTTTGTGCTGTGAACTGGGAATACAAAGGCAAATTGAAAGACTACTCTCAATAAGGCTTACTTTCTAATAAGAGAAAATATTCACATTTATAGGTATAGTACTAGCTGCTAATGGGACGAGGAAAGGCTTCACATAGGGGGATGATATTTGAAATATAACAGAGAAGAAAACCTAGTCCAGACCTGGCACACTGTGCCACCTAGCTACCCAGCCCCTCTTGCTACAGTGCCACTAATGAGCAATGGGGGAAGGGTGTAGAATTGGTTTGGCAGAATGAGGGTAGTGGTGATGGTGGAATGAGAAAACAGTATTCTAGAACTCCCCCTATAATTGCTGTGTGTGGGCTCACTACTACTAGTGTTTATGAGGAGCAAAGGGAATCAGATGTTAAAACTGAGTGGGATCCTAATGATCTAATCCAGTATTATAAAGGAGAAAAAGGAGACCCAGAGGTTCAGTGATTTGCTGAAAGTCAAACAGGTAGTTAAGTAGAAGACCAGACCTTTGACTCCAAATCCAAGACCCTTTCTACTGTACCACCCATATTGCCTTTTAGCTAGAACACAGTTTCCTGTTTCTTTAATCTTGTTGCTTGTCCTTCATTCTCAAAGAGGACTAGTGAAGTCAGGAGGGTGAAGTCTTGCCTCAAAAGTGAACTGCATTTAAGTGAGGTAGGCTGTGCAAAGTCATCAAGCCTCACTCTCTCCTCCAGAGCCTTTGGAGTCCAGCGGCAAGACATAGGTCAGGACGACTGGAGATGGCCCCAGATGAAGTAGTGGACCTTGGCTTTTTTAAGCTAAGGTTTTTTCTAGGTCTCAGATTGTCTGAGACAACACCCATTCAGCCTATGCTTCTACCAGAGAAAAAGAAATACTAACAACTCAAGAGTATAATACTAGGGAATACTTTTGGTTTTAGGAAGAGGGAAAGAAGGAGCAGAGAAAGGGGAAGGTCAATAGTGATCCATCATTTGTAAAGAGTTTATACATTATATATATAGACACACACACTATATATTTTTCCATAACTTGGCTCTCAGGAGTATTTGAATTTATCCGCATTATGTGTAAAGATATAAATATTCCCAGTATTTAATAACCAAAACTATGTAATTTTGTTTCTTTTTAATATGCAATGGTTGCATTAAAATTCTTATCATGAATAGCTTCTTTTTTAAAAAGATATAAATATATGATTTTTATAAATAATCAATAGAACTGAAATCTGTATTGGGATTAACACCCGAAGCAAAAAAAAATTAGCAAATAGAGTAATGATCACATTTTTTTGTTTTTTAGGCCAAGCAAGCAATTCTGGAAATGGATGCCATTCGTAAGTTTTGTTCTCTAAAGAATAAAATATCTAGCCTGTCAAGTTAAAACTCAATAAATATAAAAAATTCAAAACCAATGGAATGTCTACAGGAAGAGAATGGTACATCTATAATCACTGAGATGGCAAATAGGGCTGCAAAGGGCTACAAAGCCCTATGTCTGTGCCTAAAAACCTGAAAACAAATGTTTTCATTTCCAGTTTATCTGTGAATAAGCTGATGGCCAGACAAGCGTGTCTGAACCTTTATTTGTTAACAATTTAGGCAATACTTAAAGGGCCCTAAAGAACAATATAAGCTATTTTTTTTTTAGAGTAGGGAGTGCAACTGAACTATTTAGATCGACTTATTTATCTTACTAATCAGACATCTGTCTCATAACTATTCACTCTGTGTAGGCATACTAAGAAAAAGTCAATGGCTATCGAGCATAGCACCCTCCTGTTTCCAGCCCTCTTCCTTACATAGCCCAGATTCACAACTGGACCCTTCATAGATTGTTCTTCACTAGTTGGGTGCAGGATGAGAGTAAATTGCACTCTATGCCACCCATTTCTAACCAGATGAAATCCGGCAAAAATAAACATAAGGAACAACTTTGAAGAGAGGAGATAGGGAGTAATCATCTAGAATAGGTGAATTGAATTATGTTTATATAATCACTTTGAGTCCTTTTGATGCCTCTGTCTTTCCCCAGTAAACCCCACAATGTATCCCCCAAGTCACTACCTCTGCCCAACCAGACTTGAACTTCATAGGCGAAGGACATAGCCTGACATTCCCTGCTGTGGGGGTAGAAGGAGAGGTGGCCTCATTCGTGCAATTCCTTATTTGCATTTGTGTCTACTGGCTCACGTTTTGGAGCTTTGCATCTCTATCTTCAGACCTCTCTCTAAACTTATGATACGCCTGGAGAGCCAGGCAGCTGCTAAGCGCTACAGGAGTCTGAAGTAGTGGTTCTAGAGTAACATTTTCTCCTTACTCTTTCATGCATTGTCGTTAGTCCAGGCTTAACGTGCCAGTGTGCCAGGGCTTTCTGACCAAAGGCCCTTTTGAGGGGCTGGCATGGGGGGAGTGGGTGGGAATAAGTAATTATTAAGTTCCCACTATGCACCTGGCATTGTGCTAAGCACTTCACAGTCATTATGTCATTTAATCCCCTCAATAACCCTGCAAGGTAGATGCTATTTTAGGTAGACCCTCATTGTACAGTTAAGGAAACAGACAGTTAAAGTGACATACCCTCCAAAGCCATACAGCCCCTAAGTGTCTGAGGTCAGATTTGAACTCAGATCTTTCTGACTCCAGATCCACCATTCTATCTTCTGTGCCACCTAGCTATGTCTTTTTTTTCTTCTTTTTTTTTTTTGAGTGGGGGAAGGCAGAGCAGTTGGGGTTAAATGACTTGCCCATGGTCACATGGCTAGTTTTGTCTTGTGTCTGAGGTCAGATTTGAACTCAGGTCCTCCTGACTCCAGGGATGGTGCTCTATTCACTATGCCACCTAGTCACAGTGTCTTCTTAAGGCAGATGTATTTTTAAAGTTAACTCCCCTTCCTCTCCATTCTTCATGATACTGATCCCCCATAGAGCTGTAAGCTAGATCTATGGCAAAGGTAAAAGAGACTCAGAAAAATTTATATATGTGTAACATATGTAAATGTAATTATGCATATTATACACATGTTTGTGTATCTGTCTGTATACACAAATATATGCTATATTGCCCGTTTATAGTATAATTTGGCTGAAGAAATACTGATTTGGGACTATATCTTAAAATGTCTTTCTCTTTGACACAAGGTGCTATTGAATGTTGTATCTAACATCTTCACCAGGGTAGTATTACCTAGGAGGGACATTCAGTACCATTTAGGAAACATGTATTAAGTGCCTTCTGTGTGCAGTGTACAGTGCCATGTTAAGAAGATGCACAAGGGGCACCTAGGTGGCACAGTGAATAGAGCACCAGCCCTGGAGTCAGGAGGACCCAAGTTCAAATATGACCTCAGACATTTAACACAAAACTAGCTGTGTGACCTTGGGCAAGTCACTTAACCCCAATTGCCCTTCCTTCTCCCCTCCAAAAAAAAAAAAGATACACAAAAATAAGAAAAGACACAATTCCTAGTCTCCATGGAATTCACTAGCTTATGAGTTCATAGGACACAGAGAAAACTATAGCACACATTATACAGCAAGAGCATTAAAAGAAGGGTGCAGAATTAAAGTTATGTGTAAAATTAGAGAGAGGAAGATCACTTGTAGACAACTGAGCCACTAATGAAAGTGATGACATCTGAGTTTTAGGTCCAAAGGAATCTAAGTCAGAGGAAGGGAGGGTCCACT
The DNA here is from genome assembly GCA_028646575.1 of Pseudocheirus occidentalis. Lineage (NCBI taxonomy): Eukaryota > Metazoa > Chordata > Mammalia > Diprotodontia > Pseudocheiridae > Pseudocheirus > Pseudocheirus occidentalis. Next base: position 309,507,368 of record CM053593.1, read on the forward strand.
TTGACTGGAGGGGAGTAGGCTGAAATTAGGCTTGGAAAATAGAATGATGCCAGATTAGAGGGAAGAAAAGGTCTCAAATGACAGACAATAGAGTTTCAGCTTTACTCAGGCAGTAGGGAGTTACTGAAGATTTGGGCAGAGGAGTGATATGACCAGATGTCTTTATAAGAAAGATTATTCTAGCATTTTTATGAAGGATGTTGATGTTATAAAGGTATCAGGGTCCCAGTGGAATCAGAAGAAGATGACAAGTTGGATTTTGCAATAGTTCAGGGAGGTGGGAGTAGGAATAGAGAAGAAAGGGCAAATGGGAGAGATGGGGAGGTGGTATCAATTTTACTTTTTTTTTTGCAATATGGCTAATTTGGAAATATGCTTTGCATGATTTCACATATAGAACTGATATAATTTTGCTTGCCTTCTCAGTGAGTGGGGGAGGGGTGGAAGGAAGGAAAAGAATTTGGAACTCAAAATTTTAAAACAAAAGTATATTAATAAATAAATGATATTTTTTAAAAAATAAAATACATCAAATTAAATTAAGTAATAGGACGTCATATATGAGAAGGAAGAAGGAAGAGTTCAAAGATATTTGAACAGTTTTGAACATGGGAAATGAGATGAATGATTTGTACCAGGTAGAAATAAATTTGTATAGGTAAATTTATATAGGCAGAAATAGTAAAGTCAGAAGGAAGACTTTTAACTATTACTGTTGTCAGTCCTAGGACGCTTTTTTTTTCTATGCTTCATTCCAGCTAACATTTTCGTAAAAGTTATTTTTAAGTATCAACCACAAGTTTTCTTATTTGTTTAAGTGGAGTTTGTGAGTGCTCTGAGGCCTGCAGCGGCTTCCAGCTGCTACAGTAGAATGGGCATTTGTGCCTAGCACATTTTAATGAACTCTCCAGGAAGTTTTGGAGTAGAGCCAAATATGTGATCACTTTTCCTGCAGGGCTTGCATTCTCTGTAAAGTTCTTAAAAGGCCCACTGTGAACAAATAGAAAAGCCCTGTGAAAGACAATAACCACTCACTGATTTTCAGTTTTCTCTTTTTGTTTGTCTGCGTAATAGGAATGAACTCATTGAATCCTGCAGCAGATTAATGATGACAGCGATTTGGTATATCACAGAATCTCGTATTCTAATTGAAACATATGGGTATCTTGCAGATCATCCAGGATTCTATTACAGCCCTGAGAAAGAAATGAAGGCATTTTCCAGTTCGAAAGAAGGCACTGCTCCCCATCGCCTGAGAAGAAAATCTGGTAAATTAGATGTTTTACTCCTTAATATCACAGTCTGTCAGAATGACAGGCAGGTGGGAAGTATCAACCAAAACTCTCTCATGTAGTAGGATAAGGCCTTCAAAATGGGCAAGGCCTGGTTTTGGTAGAAGAGGGATTCTATACCCTACAGACTTTGGAACTATAGTCATTCTAGCCAGATAGTAATGTTTAAGATTACATCTTAAAGTATAAATTGGAAAAATTCATAAATTAACCCCCAGAGCTTTTAGCTTTTGGTCTCCTTCCTGTGAGCCTGGCCTTCTACAAGCCTATTAAAAAAACATCTAGGGGCGGCTAGGTGGCGCAGTGAATTGAGCACTGGCCCAGGAGTCAGGAGTACCTGAGTTCAAATCTGGCTTCAGACATTTAACACAATAAACTAGCCGTGTGACCTTGGGCAAGTCACTTAACCCCAACTGCCCTCCAAAAAGCTAAAAAAAAAAAAACATCTATCTTGTAGTTTTGGGGGACAATAATTTCAAAATTTCACTTTAATTGTGTGAGTGAGAAACAGTTCACTTCCATTTGGCCCTCACTACGAAATGTGCTTATTCTTTAAATATGTAGGAACTCAGGCATTTCTGAAAAGTCAAAAAACAGAAAAAGTTGAGAGCCTCATGCTAAGAACTATGTTATGTGAGCCTGATGCTAAGAACCATGTTATATTCACTGGTGGCAATTTTGCTTTTAACATACTTGATATTCAGGATCTTGTAATCTTCCTAAACAAACAGTCTAAAGTTTAGAAATAACTGTTAGTCGATAGCTTTTCTTCTTTTTGTCTAGTATTCATCTGTCATTGACTCAAAATGGTAGCCAACATTTCAGATGGTAGGTATGAAAGAGGTAATATTAGATGGAAAATATGCAAATAGATACAAAATTTTTTTAAGTACACTTATTTGCTAGCCAGCATTTTAATGAAATTCTTAGGGCCAAGTTCTCATGAGATAGTGAGTCCTTAAAACTCTGTAAAGTAGAAGGCCCCTACCAGGAAGTAAGTATCTTTTGGACTTAAAAGAAATGAATTCATCCTCCTAAAATTTTAAGAAGTATACTCAGTATTTTTATTTTTTATTTTTATTGATGTCTTTTGTTTTACATCAACTCCTTAAGTAATTTCTTTATGTCAACTTTTTAAAAATTCATTTTGGAATATCTTCTCTCTCCCCTCCCCAGCTCAGGAAGTCAACCCTAAGAATAAAGAATTAAAAAGTCTGAAAGGGAAACAATTTCAATTGAAGTAAATATTCTAGTCTGAAATCATTTTATGAAGTTTTCTGTTCTATTTTCCCCCATCTCATCCACAAAGGGTAGGAGGCACCAAATACTTTGAGTTTTTTTTTAAATAACCTGAAAATTTTAAAACCTGCCTTCCCAGTGGTGTTGACAGTGTGATTAGCTGAGTATTTCATGGAATCTGCTTTAAAAACTAAGTTGCTTTCCTCCCCTTTTTCTCAAGTGTTGAGTTTCATAGTGATAAGCTTGGAAGTATAATCAAATTAAGAAATATAATTTGTACAATATTTTGAAAAATGAAATTTACTTAAATAATCTTAAATATCTACCCCAGTCGTCTTACTTACAGAAGGACTTATTAACTTAATTTTTTTCTCCTGCTTTTTTAGTCTAGTATTCTTTCTACCACACCACCAGTCACTTAGGATGTAGCTGTTATGGGGATCCCAGGTGATGATAGCCCCTTTTCAGTTTTAAAAAAGTCATGAATTTCCTTGTAGTTTTCAAGTACAGTTTCTTTACTAGTCAGCCTAGATGTCTTTTTCTTAACTCCTCCTAATTCTTGGTCAATTTCAAATATCAAGAAAGTGTATCTGAGAAACAGGATATACAAAGGCCCCTTTGATATTTATTACTTTATCAGGTGTTTGGGGATACAAAGACAAAACAAAACATCCCCAATCATATACACAGATAAGTAAATACAACATGCTTATAAAATTGTTGCTATTCATCCTTCATTCTGGAAGAGTACCAGTGATATTACCCGTGTGATGTCTTGACTCTCTCATGAATTGAATTTAATTAGATTTAAGTGAGGCAGAGCTGCACAGAGCCTCAGTCTGTCCTCCAGAGTCATCAAAGTCCTGTGGTAAGACAGAGTCAAGATAGCTGACAATGACCTACAACAATGGGTGACCTTGGCCTTTCTAAATGAAGGTCTTTCCCACTTCTCAGTTTGTCTGAGGCAACACCCATCCAACGACTAGGGTCTAGGTAAGAACTGAGACAAAAGATGGCTTAAACACTAACAACTGGGAGAATCAGAAAAAGCCTCATGGATGAGGTGATAGAAGCTCAGTCTTGAAAGGATCGAGGAGTTCCTAGAAGCAGAGGTAAGGGGGAAGCATTCCAGGCAAGTAGGAGCAACCTGTGCAAAGATATGGGGGTGTATTTTGTATGGGAACAGTGAGTAGGCCCATTGGGCTATAAATATAAAGGATATGAGAGAGAGATTAAAATGAAGTCAGTATGAAAAGATGTGTTGGAACAAGATTGTGAAGGGTTATTAATATTAGACAATTATTGAACAAAAACATTGTGTTATGTAACATGGAATAATAAGCATATGTATGCTAAACAAATACTATATTAAGGGTGGCCATATTTACTCAATCAATGGTTCAGCATAGTAAAGAAAATTAATTAAACTGGATCCTGAAGGTCAAGTACTCATCATTTATTGACCTAGGGTGACATTTCCTGATATCCTCTGGAGTCATAGATTCCGTGGTCTCTTTATTCTGAGTTTTTGGTGTACTGGGTGAAATGACTTAAGTGTTTTACATGTCTGATGTGGACAAAGTTGACCTGATTCAGGGTTTGACATTTATTCCACATTTCTGCCAAAGTCGGACCTGGGTTATTGTAAAATGTTTCTAAGGTGCCCCTTTTAATTCTAATGCCTTACCTCTGCTACTTCCTTTCTGTTTAGATTGGAGAGGGGGGGGGAGGGAGAAAGAGAGAGAGGCAGGGAGGGAGGGAGAGGGAGAGGGAGAAGAAGATGGAGAGGGAGAGAGATGTTAAAATAAATACTCTTGTGAACTGCTAAAACAGAAGTCCCCGGTCCAAAAGGGGGGACCTGGAATGAGCCAGAATCCATTCCCAGTTTACAAAGATTATAATTGCATTTATTGCCTGAGAATAAGAAGCTTGCAAACTGGTGCAGAGAGATAAGTTCTCAACTGTTTAAAGGGGACTGGGAAAAGGGTAAAGTATTTATACAAATTTGAGGAATTCATGGCTAAATGAGGGATTAAAGGAGAAATACAATATCTGGAGAAGTCAGGGGAGTGGGGATCCAGGGAAAAGACATCTTCAAATACACATCAGGAAGCAGGATGTTTGTTGCTCTTCAGATAAGTTAGGAACCAAAATGTGTGCTGATCTCTCTGAGTTGGTCAAGACTGGTTTCAGCAATTGCAGGCGTCTTTAAGTTCACCTAATGTTGACTCAAAAAAAAAAATGATCCCTGGTATGTCAATCAACTCTGGGCTTCAGAAGTCCTAATTGGCTAGTTGCACCACTCCATTGTCTGGTTCCCCTGTGAAAAAGGGAAGCTTTAACATATTTAATTGGCTAGTATAGACATTATAGAGTGCATGTCCACTCTGTGTGTATATGTGTTTGTATGTGTATTTATCTACATCTATAGCTAGACTGTTTTTAATTTATTTGTATGTATGTATATCGTTCTTCCTCCACCCCCATATTGTAAGCTCCCTTTAGGGCAGGGACTATCACTTGCTTCTTTTTGTATTCTCGCCTATTAGCATAGTGCCTGGAACATAGTAGCCGCTTAATGAATGTTTATTGATTGATTGGACAAAAATAGACTGAGTGATTACTCTTTCTAAAACATAATTTGAGTTTTTCATGAAAGTGATAATGGCTTTTTTTTTCAGAACCTTCCTCTAGAGTGCATAAGGTTTTGAAATCCAGTGGTGAGTCAGAAAGTATTTATTCTTAAGTTTTTTATTTTGGGGGTTGGGGGGTGCAAACCTGTAATTTCATCTGCTTAGGGAATTTGGGGTATATAGCCTACCCTCAACAATCCATATTAGTTCCTTATTTGTAATTTATTGTGTTAGTGAGGTGTCTGGAAGACAGAGAATACCTAAAGTGCTCAAAATCATGTAATTAGTATGTATGAGGCAAGACTTAAACCTGGGTATTCCTGGCTCCAAAGCTGGCTCTCAACTGGCCAAGCGATGCTGCCTCCCATCTTAGGTATAGAGACCAGACATGTGAATTTCATTGGGGTATAGAGACCTGCCAGAAGAGGAAACCATCTTTACAATGTGGTCAGCTGTTTCCTTGCACCTTAGAGCCTTAGAGAGTCGTTCAGAGATCTATCTGAGAAGCTCAGTGACTTGCCCAGAGTCCAACAGCCAACGTTTATCAAAAGCAGAATTTAAACCTTGGGTGCTCCTGGTTTTTAGGTCAGCTTTCTCTCCACTATGCCATGATTACTTTAAAAAGTAAAGTACTTTAAAAAGTACTTTTTTAAAAAGTATTTTAAAAAGATACACACTTAACCAGACAGAAAAAAACTCAGGATTCCCAAGAATATTTAATGTTTATGGTACAGGCTTTATTACCAGAGTCACTGAGGTATTTCCAGAAGTTTTTGTTTAAAAGACCTTGCTGGGTGCCAGTGGGTGATACAAGGAATCGTAATTAAAGACATCTATAGCATAATTATTATTTGCTAAAATATAGTAGTTGCTGAATTATTCATTTCTAAATTTTTTTCCCCCAGAAACAACACAAGACATACAAAAGGTAAGATATGTTACACTTCGTGTTTGTTTTGGGTAATGTTTACTTCATATACCCAAGCCCTTGCTTGGATACAATATTTTCTTCACAGTAAAGATGTTTTCCTTTAAAGTTGTACCAAGCAAAGATTTCGGTGGTACAATGGATAGAGACCTGGGCCTGAAGTCAAGAAAATCTGAGTTCAAATCCAACCTTAGTAGATACCTACTATCTGTGTGACCCTGAGCAAATCAGTTAACCCCTGCCTGTCTCAGTTTCCTCAACAGTAAAAGGAAGATAATAGCATCTACTTCCCAGGTTTGTTGTGAGGCTCAACTGAGATAATATTTGTTAAGTACTTAGCACAGTACCTAGCACATAATGGGCACATCATAAATGCTTATTGCCTTTCTTCCCTCCTTACCTTCCTTCCTTTCCCCTTCTTTCTTTCCTCCCTTCCTTCCTTTCTCCCTCCCTCCCTTCCTTCCTCCTTCTTTCTTCTATCCTTTCCTTCCTTTCTTCTTCCCTTTCTTCCCTTCATTCCTCCCTCCCTCCCTTCCTTCCCTTCATTCCTCCCTCCCTCCCTTCTTTCTTTCTCCCTAACCCTTTTTCCCTTGCTTCCTTCTCCCTTTCCCCTTCCCTTCTTTCACTCCTCATCTTCTGCCTTTTGTCTCCTCCATCACTTTTTAACCATCTCTGTATATCCTTCTTGTTGGCCCCAAATTCTAGGAATCACCATGACTGCATTCCTGTAATATATCCCACAGTGCCCTCTAGTTAGTGGCTACCTTATTTTAGTATAAAAAGCTGATGTGATAAATCACATTTAAAAGTACTTCCACGCAAAGAAACTTGACTTCTTTGCTTTTTCTAAGTACTGATCACTACTCCAAGCACAGATTTGTGGGGACAAATTCCTGTTGCTGCCATTTTGGGCTATGAGGAAGTATGAGATGACATCATATTACTTTAAATTTCTCCTCTTAGAAAAGACAGTAAGGAGGAGGTCTTCTGTGTAAAGATGCATGCACTATTGGAAGTTGCAAATTCTAAGTTCTTATTGCTGTACCACCTACTGCATATCCCATGCATGTGTAATCTAGAATTGTTAATACCCATTAGGACTGCAGAGAAATTTAATTGATTAAAGAACCCTTGGAAACTTTCTGTTTGTGATTTCTGTGCTGTTCAAATTAGAATGTAAGTTGTACATGTTCTTTTGCCCTTTAAAAAAAATTATCTATATTCCTATTATGAGGATGTTATAACTAGTTTTCTCTGATTCCTTCTACCTGACATAATCTATTTTTATTATTTTATTTTATTTTATTTTATCTTATTTTATTATATTTAAGAGAAGGGCTTTCTAGCTCAGGCTCCAAGTGCAGCAACTACTCATGGACCCAGTTGGCCTTTTCTTCCTTCCTTGGCCTGTCACTCCTGAAGGTCCGCCATATTAATGCCAGGCTTAATGTGAATTCCCTGTTTATTTAGCTTACTATAGCTCAGCACTCCCAAGATCAAGAGAGTGCTATATGTTTTAATTTATTCAGGATTTTTATGTATTGATCTCATTGAAATCTAATTGTTGTAGATCTTTAAAAAAAAAAAAGACCCATTTTATGATGTGACCCATTTTATGATGATATGATTACTCATCTACTTTATTTCCTTAAAGTAAATTTGTATAGAAGGAAAGCTGTTTTTCCCAGGCAGCCAATCAGGATCTTTATATAATATAACTATTCATTAGTAATAGTCTAATCCTTCTCCCTCCTAAAGGATCAAATACAAAAATCTTCCATTAGTGTTCCAAGCTATTCATAACCCAGCCTCCCCACCAACCTTTGCAGTCTTCTTACCCCCTTCTTCTCCTATATACTCTTTCATTCAGTGGCATTGGCTTCCTTGCTTTTCCTGGAACAAGACACTCCATTTCTTGGCTCCTAGCATTTTCACGGGTTGTCCCCCATGCCTAGAATGCTCTCCCTCCTCATCTCTACCTCCTGACTTCCCTGGCTTCCTTCAAATCCCAGCTAAAATCCCACCTTCTACAGGAAACCAGTCCCTAAACTCAATGAGTTTACAATCCGTTGAAAAGACTGAGTTTAAATAACATTTTTTAAATTGCATTTTGTTTTTCCTCGGTTACTTTCATTCAACTGTTGTATTTCAAACCTTTTTCAGATTTCCAAGGATGATGAAGAAGCATCTTCATCATTAATTACAGATCTTCCACGTTCTACATCAGCTGGAAATCCCCCAACACAGAGGACCTCTCAGCAAAATAGCCCAGCCATTTTGAATGTCCTAGGAGGTGGTGGTGCTGGTGTGAGAAACATCTGGACTGACCACCAGATCAGGCAAGCCCTATTTCCCAGTAGACGCTCACCTCAAGAGAATGAGGAGGATGAAGATGATTACCATATGTTTTTGCCATCAGTATCTTCATCTGATTTGCATTCCTCCAGGCTTTGTGAGGAGAGTAATGGTTCTAGTCGACCCTGTAGTTGGCACTTGGGACAGATGCAATCCAGAGATCCAGGGATCACCAGTGCTGGTCACAGGATTGTCAGGCGGGCCAGCAGTGCTGGTGAAAGCAATACTTGTCTACCAGAAGCACGAAATAGAGAAAGTGAGAATGTTCAGCATGCTTCACGGAGGGAGGTAGAGAGAGGTTCTAGAACAGAAAGTGATGGGAAGGCTTACTTTGATACAGAGTTGCCCCTTCCTGACATAGATCATGTCTATGATAATATAAGTTATGAAGATTTAAAACGGATGGGTTTTACCAAAAGGGATGGGCCTGAATATATTCCCCAGAGGTCAAACGTGGATTCTGTGCAAGGGGTACATCATCAAAGCAGCCCAGACTTACTAGCCTCCCCCCACAAGCAAGAAGATCCAGGTAATGTCACTCTGACTGAAAAAAGAGATGGAATCCTATCCAGTAGAGATGCCTCCAACTTAAGCTCTCATGAACTCAACATTACTGAAGAAAATATATATGATACTATACAGCTCCCAGACCCACCGCTACTAGATTTTAAGTGCAACTACCTAAAATGTGCAAAGAGGAGCAGCTTTTTAGGACTGGAGACAGACTTTACCTGTTGTGACAGTTTGCGCCCATTTGTTTCTGAAGAGAGCCTTCATTTCAGTGAAGATGAAACACCTTACCGTCATGGTCCCTTGGAGAATGATTATTTAAGTTTACTATACAGTTCTTCAAACTCTGATTCCCTGTCTCACAAGTCTGTAGCCGATAAACTGTCAGAAGAGGTAGATGAAATTTGGAATGACTTAGAAAACTACATCAAGAAAAACGAAGAGAAAACAAGGGACCGCCTCCTTGCAGCATTTCCTGTTAGTAAAGATGATGTCCAAGAAAGGTTACATGTTGGAAGTACACCTGAACTCAGTAAAGATGTAGACTATGCAATATCTACTCTCTCCCTGCCAGAGAATCCTGTTTTCCTTAAGCCTGCAAAAAATAAAGCTGTGAGGTTAAGCAGTACCAACCTCCCTTTTGAAGAAGACATGCTTTACAAAGAAAACTCATTAATGAATCTTAATAGACTTTCTCTGGCCAGTGAAATGCCTTCTATAGAAAGCCCTTGTGAATCAATTAATAGCAGTTTATCCCATACAGACCCTGAGAGTTCTGACCTAAGAGTAAACAGTGTAGATAAAACCAAAAGCAGAGTTTTTCTGATGGCAAGACAATACAGTCAGAAGATTAAGAAGGCTAATCAGCTTTTAAAAGTGAAAGGTCCAGAGGGAGAACAAACAGCTAGTCATCCGCATAAGTCAAGACACAAAGATCTTGCGGCCATATTGGAGGAGAAAAAGCAAGGAGGTCCTGCCATTGGTATGTTGAAAATATTTTCTTTGTTTTTTTTTTTTCTTGAGAGCAAGATGTATGTTTAAATGAATTGGAATTTCAAAAAGGAATTTACATGACCTTAAAAAAAAAATGGCATACCTCTGGTCACGTTCAGCTGTTGTTGAGCTCTTTGATTTCATAGGTATTAGTGTCCAACTGCTGGAGAAACTATGGTATCTACCTGTCTCCATAAACCATTAATGCAAAGGAGTGGATTCCAAATTATAGCAAGATTTATGTTGATATGATTATCATAATGATTTATAATGAATTATAAGGATTATAATGGATAATAATACATAACATATTATATATTACACTGTACTATATTATAATAATTATAATGATTTAAGAATTTGTCATCAATAGTGTAACTTAGTAACATAGTTGTCATATCAAAAAAAATGGAAAGAAAACTGGAAGATATTCCTTGTATTATTTCCTGTCAATAAAGATTCCCTCTCTGAGTGAATGTGAAGTATGAGAAATACAAAGAAACAAATTAATTTAGGATTTGATTCCTTAGTCTTTTCTTTGGGTGTCAAGATATTTAGAGGATTCCTATAGCTGAGATAAGCTTTGGGTGGGAATGGATCTCAAACAACGTTTAGTTACCCTAAGGTTGACTCAAAAGAATAAAAAGCCTCTTTTCTCAGATCTTCCCATTTGTTCTGCTCACACATGTTCTACTAGTCTTCTCTCATTCCTCGTGTGTTTCATTTAATACTTAATTTTAAAATAATAATAATAGTCCAGCTGAACTGGTTCTCTGCTCTTCTACTCCCTCTGACATGCTTTTTTGGTAAAGCTGGTGTCAGGGACCTGAGTGATTCTATCCTTGGAGAACTACCTTTCTGTCCCTTATATATACTGTCAAAAAACGAAGTTCTCCCTGCCTCCTTCCTCAGAGCAGTGAAGATGGGTTACTACAGGACAACATGTTGGCAGATGACTTCTACATTAGGTGTTTTTGCTTAGTTGTTTTGCTTTGTCATGTGGAGAAGGGTTCAGTCTTGAAGTGGGTGGGCATATCTGTAACATAAAGGATAAAAAACCCAGGACATCAATAGAGCATTTTTTTAATGTCTTTAATAAAACTTTTCCATAAGCCTTCTCATTGGGTGGGATGGGCCTGAATTTGGACACTATGTACTTTTTTTTTTTTTTTTGCAAAGCTAGTGCCAGAGACTTGAATGATTCTCTTATTAGAGAACTACCTATTTTTTCATGAGGGTTTTTTAAGGTCAAAACTTCACAGTAACTCCTCAGACTGTATTTCATTGGTAGAGTATCTGTTTGGATAAAGCATAGGGTATTTTTCAGTACACTAGCATTTTTGAGAAGGAATTGTCATTATCCCAAAATAAAAATGTCAGTTTTCAGAAATAGTGGCTAATTTAGAATATTCAAGATAGGTTTCCCAAAAAGCTGCTTCTTAGTGACCTAGAAGATTTGACCATATTGGTCCCATCAATATTCCTCCTTGGAGATTCGTTTCTCTTTGTCTCTTTTGAGAGGGGAACAGGGGAGTGAAAAGGAGTTTCTGAATCAATCCATCAGCTGTTTGAAAATATTTAGGTCTTGTAAGATGCCTGCTGGTTTTTTACTGCTAGATATGAGGAAGAATTTTCTTGGTAGTTAAGATTATAAGAACCCTGGAGGGACTATAATGGAGGAATGTTATTGAATGACCTTGTTAGAGATTCCTAAAAGAAACATAACAGAATGGAAGAGAGAATTACATTAATAGAATACCTGAGTTCAAGTGACACTTATTAACTGTGTGACCTCTGGCAAATCACTCAACTACTCTGAGCCTTAGTCTAGTCTCTGTAAATCAAAAACATTAAGAATGTTAATAACTGGGGTGTCTAGGTGGCACAGTGAATAGAGCACTGGCCCTGGAGTCAGGAGGACCCGAGTTCAAATCTAGTCTCAGACACTTAACACATGTACATAAACCTAGCTATGTGGCCTTGGGCAAGTCAACCCCAAATGCCCTACCTTCCCCCCCTCCAAAAAGCAAAAGCAAAAAACATATATATTAATAACTTACCAACCTACCTTGGAGGATATTGTGAGGTTCAAATGAGATAACATATGTGGAAGGACTTTGTGACCTGTGAAGTACAATATACATAGAAATTTTTTTAAAAATTACTTCTTACAAATCCTTTAAGTGCAACCTCTGAATCAACCTTTGATGTCAGAGATTTGGTGACTTCTCGGAGGTTTCTCTTACCAGAGGAGTCTGTACCTACCTACTTAGTTACATCTGATTTCTCTTTTCCAAATCTAGTGGTAATAGGAAACTAATCATTTATATACAGAGAGAAAATAACTGAGTTCTACACACAAATCTAGGTAATAAATAATGACTAAAAGGAGATCAGTGCCATGGTTATTTAACCATTAACCTTGGGCTGGTGCAGAGAGTTGTATTACCTAAGCATCCCAGAACAATAGAGAAGGTAACATTCCCCTCTGAGACAGAATTAATGATTTCTAACAATAGAATTTGAGTGACTAAAAAATAGTCATGTTTTTACTAGTAATAGTAAATAGTAATGTAAATAGTAATAGTAAATAATAATGTTTTTACTAAAAAATAGTAATGTGCCTAACTCTCTGAGTAGGAAATACTTATTAAAACGTGAGATGTCTACCTTGAAGGATTAAGAAACTAAACCGTTAGCACCACAGTGGCCACTTGTGAATTTCTCCTATGCCCCTTTTAATATTGATTTGGTGTTTCTTTTTTCCTCTTGGTATCTTCTTTGGGGATCCCATAGGATCTTTTTGCCAGATTTGTGTCTGGGTCCGTTTTGACATGGTGGGCGACGTTCTCCCCAACAAAAAGAAGACATCTTCAAAATCTTCCTGAGAGCTCTGTGTTTTCCATTGCTGCCTAATATGGGCACGTCCCTAGGGCCTGCCATCTCTTGGACCTGACAACCTAATCCTCGCCTCCTCCGTCTGGGTGAATCAAGAGAGCTTCCTGTGCCCACTAGGGTTTCAACAAGTGACATGATGAATCCTTTTCTCTTTCTTGTTTATCTGGGCACAGGAACTCGTAATCGACTGGACCGATTCTCCAGACTACTTCGTATGGGCCTTGCCACTTTGCCTGGAGCTTGCTCTCGCTGTTGTGCGGAAGGAGGAGCACGCTATCCCCCGGCTGAAACTCTCGAACATCTTTATTGAATGCCTACCCTGGGTCTATAGGGCCTGGGGCAGGTTTTCGCCTAAAAGTCACCCAAGCAGGTCCATTCATTCCCATATTTTTAGAATATATTTGTAGCATGCTGGCAGCCTTGTAGCACTCAGGCCTCCTAAGATCCTTTGACGCAAAGGATACCTTTGACTTATTATTCCCATGATAACTCACGTGGTGGAAAAAACCCTATGTAAATTGAAGGTTTCATCTCATTGTGAAAAGCCAAACCTTATCCTATCTTTCTAAATTTAATTAGACACACAAAAAATTGGATCTAATATCATTGCTTTAGTCACCTCATCCCCTGTCTTTGTACTTGTTTTAGCAAGGATGATATAGAATTCTTCTCCAGAACTCCAAGAATTTTTATCAGGAAAGAAGGGGGAAATACCTATGAATAATCTAGGCATTATTCCTATTATTTTAAAATAATATATGTCTGACATATATAACATATGTATGTATATATACGTGTGTGTGTATACACATTAAGTCTTCATTATGTCAATAAGATATTAATAGTATATACACACATATGCATGCACACAAACACAAACTAAGAGGAACTCTAATCCATGTATCAGCATCCTAACTTTTTGTAAAGGAGGCAATGTGGCCGTCTCTCTGAGATATCTCTGTCTTTCTGTAACCTGTCTCTCATGTAGAGCAACAGTAGATTTATATATGGCTTCTCATCAGATCTGGTTCGGAAACCAAATTCCTAGATCGTGTTTCCTACTTGGCAGGGCCACCTTACTCCCAAACTCAAAGTTGTTTCTAAAGACAACTCTTAGTTCTCATAGAATTTTAGAGCTAAAGGGAACTCTATGCAACTATATAATCAATGTCCTTGATACTTCGTCTGTAGGATGTGTTTTTACCGCAAGCTGACTTCCCTCAGTTCTTCCATGCAATGTTTCTAGGATTTTTATTGCCATTAAATGGAATATACTAAGGAAATTCAAATTAATTTTAATATTGAACTCAGAAAAAGGAAAGGCATGTTTGATGCTCTTCCTAAAAACATCTGAGCAATCAGTAGGTGTTTCTTCAGGGCAAGCTATATAGTCAGCAAAGGGCCTTACAAACAGTATCTCATTTAATTCTTACAACAACTCTGTGAAGTGGATGTTATTTTACAAATAAAAAAAACTGAAGTTGAGAGAGAAGTGACTTTTACAAGGCCACTTAGCTAATAAATGCCTGAGGGAGGATTTGAACTCAGGTCTTCTTGACTCCAAGTCAAATATCGTGAGAGAAATATAGGGTACCTAAAAAGTCTCAGCTAGTAAAACTTTAAACCGAGCTAAGATTTTAGAATACCTACATAAGGGTGGCAGGAGATCAAGAAGCACATAATCTAGTTGGAGAGAAAAGACTAATAAAAACATCAGAAATTCATGGGTTGTTAGAGCTAGAAGCCTCAAATCATTTAGTCCAATGCCCTCATTTTTAGAACAAAACCACTGAGACGGAAAGGATAAGTAATTTGATCAAAGTCACATAGCTAGTTAGTGACACAATCAGATTCATATAAAAATCCCAGAGACAGCATTTCATGAAACTAGAAATGGAGAATTTCCATCTAAGCTGGAAAGAGATGATTTATTTTTTTGGACAATTAAGTGGATTCAAAAATAGATTTAATAGATTCAGGAAAAACTCAATAAATTCATGGATGCATCTACAACAGGATTCAAATAGTAAAATAAGAATTTTTTTCTAATCCACATTTTCGAGGATAATATCAGGGAATTAATTCATATAAATCTTCTAGAAGAAGGTGCCATCTCTGGAATCCAAGGACCTGGGTTCGAATGCAAACTTTCACCATAGCTACCTATTCAAACTTAGGCAAATTGCTTTAGTATTCCAAGGCCTGAGTTTCCATGTTTGTGAAATAAGGGTGTTGGATTATCAGCCTCTGAGGTCCCTGAGGAGTCTAGATCTAGGATTCTCACATCATCCAAGGCAGGATTATTGTTGAATCCTGCAAGTGACCCAAGATGACATCTTTTTGTTTTAATAACTGAACACTTCTAATAAATAATTAGGGAGTAACTCAGAAATGAACAACATGAGAAGTTTAATGGTTCTGGGGAAAGCGGCATAAAATGTAAGAAAGGTCCACACTGTGATCCAGTAAATAAAGAATTTAGTTCTATTTACTTAAAGATTGGTACCTAGGGACTTGATGGAATGAAAAATTAAGTATAGTATCAAGTTGCCATAAAATGCTATGAGATTTAAAATAGATGATAATCTCCTAGTTTGGAAATAATGTTCTAAAAGAGTCGAATAAAGACTAACTCATTGCATCATCAAAAATGAGAGATGGAATATCATCTTAGAGGTTACTGAGTCTACCGCCTTCATTTTTACATACAAGGAAACTGAGCCCCTGAGACCAGAAATTATTTGCCCATAGCTGACTTCCTTGTGTGTGACCAGAATCACTAATCAATGAGTTAGAACCCTTTGGTCACTTTCACAAAAATAACATGGAAACCATAGAATGAGCTTGAAGGGATTCTTGATGTTGAATTTCAACCTCTTAATTTATACAGAAGGAAACTGAGTTCCAGACAAGTGAAATGACTTAGGCCAGTTTGCAAAATGAAGTAGTGGCAGAGCTAGGAACTTTTGGATCCAGGGCCCTTGACTCTCAGTCCAATGTTCTTTCTACTCTGTTAGACTGTACACTTCTGTGCTTTTAAAACCTTAACAAAAGTTGTTTTCATTAACAGTATGATACTTCCTCCCTTACGCTACATGATTTTAAGCAATTTTCTTTTTACTTATTTCATTTGAAAGCTTAAATGAACTTTTGTTAACAGTATAATACTTCAAAGTTAATGTTGTGATTTCTTCAGTCTGGACATTTCCTCCATAGAAACAGATTAGAATCTATCCATGATGAGTTGTTAGTAATCTGAACATATCATCAGATACAGAGCATTTACAAATATGAATGTTCAGAAGAAAATAGATTAGAGTAAGAGAAGCTTCATGAAGAATGAATTGGTAGGATATGGGTATGCAGAGAAGAGCGAGTAGAATATTTCTGACTCAGAGAAACAGTATATCTAGTAATGCACTCCAGATCCAAATTTACTGAGTTCTGCTATTACCCACAGTTCAGGCTAACTTCTTCCCTTACTGATTGATAATCCAGAATTGATTGATCTTGCAGTATTTATAGTTACATTTTCACAGTGGAACTGTTCAATAGTAACTTTTCAATATGTCCTAACTGCCTATTTTTCTTTTGAAAGTATAATATTATGGGACTTCTCAGATGCTTTCTGAAAATTATTACTCACTGTACCATGTTTTGGGAAGGTTCAGGTTGTCTCTCCTAAAAGCCAATTTATACCACCTTTGTCTAGATCAGAATGAGTAAGTTCTGACCAAATATCAGTTGGTATTTTTGTGAATGACTGGGTTTAGTTTCCTTGATCTAGGTTTCACAAGGTTGGTGAAACATTGCCACTTTTGGATTGAATGATATGGACTTTGGGCAGCTATGTGGCCCTTGTCTCTTAACTGCATCGCCAAGTTTCCACTTTTAATTTTGTCTTTCAGGAAATAAAAATAATAGGTTTTTTTTTTCTTTTGACAAAAGGTACTTAGACTCAACATCTCATTCTTGCCATGAAATTTGGGCTAGAGAAAGAAAGAGTTGGTAAATTGGGCTGCTAAAGTCAAAGTTAAACCAGGGTTATTTATGCTGAAGAAAAGCATCTAATTGGAAAAGAAAAATGTCTGTTAAGGGTGTACAAGAATAGTGATCAACTGTATCCTGTCTTCCTGGGAGCAGAACAAAAAGACAGAGAGACATGTGATTCTTACGTGCTTCTTGGTCTCTGAGAGAATGGCAATTTCACCAATTCCAGGCTTTGGTTGCTTCATCTGTAAGAGGAGGGAACTACGTTAAGTTGATCTCTGAGGTCTTTTTCAGCTTACAATCTCAAGTTTACTTTGACAGCTGTCTGCATCCTATATGTTTTATTTAATCAACTTAGAAATGGAATAAGAGAAAGGAGTAGAGAACAAGAGTCTAATAAGAATTTCAAGCACTGAAAATGTCATTGGAAGGAACTAACTGTAGCACCTCTCAAGAACAGTACTAAGTAACCAGACTAATGATAATATTAAAAGCAACAACTATTAATTTAGTACAAGGATAATTCACTTTTTAAGGCTGGGAGATAAATCTTTTAGTCACTTTAGAGTAGGTAGGAGTGACATTGAATAACTAAGGGGTGTGAAATGACCTATTTCCTTGAAGGACTCCAGGTCATCAGAGTCCAAGATTGGTGTGTGATTTTTAGGCAACAAAGCAGGGAATTTCTTTTTTTCTTAACTTTTAAAAAAATTTATTCCATTATTAATCGTGGATGGAATGCTATTGTGCTATAAGAAATGATCATCTCAGTGATCTGAGAAAGGCATGGAAAGACTCACATGAAATGAGGAAGAGTGAAATGAGTAGAACCAAGGGAACAAGTGATAGTAAAATGGGACAGGCTTGAGAAATAAAAATGGGGAGATAATAAATAATAATAACTAGCATTTATGTAGCAGCTGGGCAGGTGGGTGATACACTGGATAGAGTGCCAGGCCTTGAGTCAGGAAGATCTGATTTCGAATCTAGCCTCCAACATTAGCTGTGCAACCTTGAGTAAGTTGGTAGCCCTATTTACCTCAGTTTCCTCATCTGCAAAACGATCTGGAGAAGGCAATGGCAAACCACTCTGGTATCTTTTCCAAGAAAACCTGGAAGGGGTCACAGTCAGACATGATTGAAAATGAAAACAATTTATATAGCACTTTAACGTGTGCAAACCACTTTAAAAATACCATCTCATTCAGTCTTCACAACAATCCTGGGATGTAGGTGTCATTGTTGTCCCCATTTTACAGATGAAGGAACTGAGGTAGAGAGTGGCTAAGTGACTTGCCCAGGGTCACCCAGCTATGTATATGAGGCAAAATTCAAACACAGGTCTTCCTAAATTTAATGCTCTATCTACTGTGCTACTAACTGCTTGAGTGCAGGAGTAGTTATCATGAATAGGCTTCTCTGGGTCATACTGTTCAGCAGCTATTAAAAATCATCAGTACCTAAAGGCAGCCTGTGGAGTACAAGTTGTAGTTATTTCTGTTTTAATAAGTACCCCAATCTTTTTCATTGGTTAATGTTTACATGCTCATATTCTTATTTTGTGGTGTCTCATTTCAGCATGCTATCACTATTTCAAACTTGTGAGAATAATTGGAAATTTATATTGACTACAGTACAGATAAGCCCTTGGTATCAGATATTCAAGAATTATAAAATATAAAATTATGATTCTTAGATAGAATAATTTCCTAGAATTGGAAGAAGAAATAGTTTATTTTATATCAACACATGCTTAATATTTTATCATCCTCAGTCTTATTCTGAATACTATATTTAGTGCTCATATGAAATACTATTGATTTTTATCTTAGGTGGGTATTGAAATTATCCTATGGATATTTAATTGTTTAAATATTTGCTTCTTCTAGGTGCCAGGATTGCTGAATATTCCCAACTCTATGATCAGATTGTATTCAGAGGGACACCCCTTAAAACAAAGAAGGACGGCTGGGTTAGCCCTGGAGAATCACCAATCTTCCGTTCTTCATCACCACCACCTATATCTCTTTCTCATTCTCAGTTTAATGATGAGTGCTCTCAAGAAGAAGACTGGCTTTTGCATTCTACATATAGCAATGGAGAATTACCAGATTTCCGTGCCTGGCCTTATGAAGATACCAAGTCAAGATACTCTTCTTCAGAGACGAATGCAAAAAGTACTCCAAGGCAGTTGTCAACAGCTTGTTCTGTGCCTTCGCTTCAAACATCTACCCCTCTGCAAGACCCTATCCAAAGACGGAGTGTTGTAATAAACCAGCCTAATAAAGAAAATTTGCATCATCTCCATGTTTATAATTCTTTGGGCAGGAAAGGAACAAGTAATAAATCCCAATCATATAACTGGTCCCAATCTGCTTCTTCAATTGTGCTAAACAAATTGGTGGACTCCATCAACTACCCAAATGAAATGGGAAAGAAGCAGCAGTTCTCTTCACCCAGAAGCTCAAGGAGTGATAGTCAACAGGATTTGTTACTAGGTACCACTGTCTCAGGTCAGCAAGGTACTGAAAAATGCTCTGATGTGACTCTACAAGATTCACAGAAGGTTCTAGTAGTGAATAAGAATTTACCATTAAATGCCCAGATAGCCACACAGAACTATTTTTCCAATTTCAAAGAGGTAGAAGGAGATGAAGATGACTATGTAGAGATAAAATCGGAAGAAGATGAATCAGACCTAGAGATAGCCCAGAATCGTCTCCGGAAATCTGATCCAAAGATGAGGGGTGATGAGATGCCTGATGACCAGGACAGCAGCATCACCTCTTATTCTTTAAGCAGCCCTTCTTCCTCTTCCACAAAACAAGGCAACAGCAAACTTAACCTCTCACCTTACCTAACATATGGTGACTCTGACAAGCTGAATGACTACCTATGGAGTAATTCCTCACCCAATCAGCAGAACATTGTCCAGGCTCTAAGGGAAAAATTTCAGTGTCTCAGCTCAAGCAGCTTTGCCTAAAAGTACTTCATAGCTTCTGACCGTTCTGTCTTTTTTTTTTTTTAACAATACCTGTGTACTACAAATACTAATGACATATTTCAATGTAGTGTTCACACAGCAATATGAAACTGTAGACATATAAGACATGGCACATTATGTTGAAAAAGTTGAGATGGATAGGATTGTCCTAGTAGTGAATGCTAATTAACATCTAGTGATATATTTTATGAGGATGGTTGATTTCTAAGTTAATTTTACTTGAACATCCTTAGCTTGTTCTTATTATTATCTTCCATTTTCACCTCAAAGTTTGGTCTTTTTTATGGTCTGGCCGCTTTCTTCCATATGTTGACAATACTGCCCAGACTTTAAGAAATTTAATTGGGTGGCAATTGTTATCGCAGGTAGCAGGGCAAGCACCTTAAAAAAAAAAATTTGAAGCATTTTTTGGGTTAAAGTCAAGACCAAGGACAGCATATCTGCTATGTTATCATCACTACTGCATTTCTCAGTGCTTTACAAAACCTGTTGAAACAGGCCTTCCTAGAGGGTAGGATTATGTGTTATCCACTTTTTTGGTTTCTGCTGGGAGCTCAGATAAGTTGCTAATTTAGTATACAAAAGTTATATGACCACAAGGAATCAGATTGCCTATGACCAAAACATTAGAAGGAAAGGAAAATCTTCTCTGGGGTTTTTGCATAGGTAGATTCTTTCACAATTGCCACTATTTGAAAACAAGACCTTGAGAATATAATTGATACTCACATTGCTGATTTTATGACTCCTGAGATATAGTAATTCCTTCAGTGGCCTGAAGGAAAATCCAACTCTACCAAAAGTCAGATTGCGTTATGTATTAGAGATGACATGCTATTAGGAATAGTTTGTTTTCCATTAGTATAAGTTGAATTTTAAAAGCTTTCTTAAACATGTTGAAGTACATTTCACACAAAGTAAAATAGATTATTCTTAAATAAAACAAGGAATTTTTTTAAAAACTCCTTCCCCCAAGATTTATATTTTCATTCACCTAAATGTACCCTCTGGGAAAACATTTCTCAAGAATTACTAGTGACTTGGAAATGCCATTTGATTTTGTCTTATTTGCAAGTAGTATGTTTGTGTCTATACACATATAAATCCATGCTAAAGATATTTTACAAAAAAAGACTCGTTACAAAATTCTCTTTGCCACTTTTGCCGTCATCTTAACCTTGCATTGCTATCACTGTATCTAAAAAGCAGTGTACCAGAGTACTCTATAGAGACACCAAATACATAGGACGTCATATGGCCTCTTTTGACACAGATTTTTATTTGGGAAATTTTTTTTAGTTGGGGAATGCGATAGTAGATTTATTTAATTTTTATTTGAAGAAATCCTACTTAATCAAAAGCCCCATGAATGGAATATGAAATCAAAAGATCTTAGGCAGAAACAAGATAGGTTTTCAAAATGTGGACTTCAAGGTCTTGTCTAAAGCAGTTATAAATATTTTTCCCCCTCCCCCACAGTTTCCCATTTGGATAGGCAAATATAATTATGTATGATATTTCATCTATGTTGTCTTCATTAAAATGAGTGAAACTAAAACAAAGTACACAATCAAAGTGGCATCTTACTTGTGATTACTTTGTGTGTTAAATCCAATGCCTCATTTCTTTAAATGCAAAACTTTAAAATGTGATTTTCCTTATTAGTGATGATTAGGATATAAAAAACAATAACTATATATTTGATTTTTCAAATCACTCTTTGCTTAATCTCCAATCTTTTTTTTTTTTACCCAAAGTGTTCATTTGGTGGGGGAGGAGTGTGGAGGGAGCGGGGTAGTTAATACGATACTGAACCCTTCACTCTTCTGATAACTTTTTTAAATGCATTATCCTGGGGTTTCATGACCCAGCTGTTTCTGAAAAAAAAAAAGTCGTAAAAATCTCATACTTTTTGACTTCATAAAAGTCTTAAAATCAAGTTCATGCAGTGCCCCTGGAAAACAAAAGGCTACTTGAATATTAATGTGGCTAGAATGAAGTTGACTCCATTTTTTTGTGATTGGCATGAATTGAATTTTTGAAAATAATGAACTGATCATTTTTCATTTTATAAAAATGATTCTTCAAACTGATGCTGCTTTGCTAATTGCATGGTTTTGATGTCTGCTCTTGAGAGTATATGACACTCCCCCCCCCCACACTCTGCAAATGATAGCTTTAAAATAGCTCCTTTTGTTGTATAAAGTGTATTGTACATATCATTGTATTTACATGTTTAGGCAAAGCTGTATTGTATGTCTTCAAATGAATTCTTTTTATTAGGGTGCAGATTTTGAGGACTGTGTATATACCTTTATTGTGAATTGATGCTGTGATGATCACTTCTATGCTTTAACTTAGTTTTTAAATGGCCAGGGATATATTGTATTGCTGTATAAGCTCCCAAGAAACCAAAAGTTCTGTGCATTTTAGAAATGTGTCTTTCTGTCTTATTAAATCCCTGTACTGGATACTCAATTTAAAAAAAAAAAGTTCAGTTTTCACTTAATAGAATACTACCTATGGGAATTGCCTCCAGTTAAACAGTTTTAAATAGTGTATATAAGATAATGAACCTTAGCAATGCCCATTATTTAATAAAGTTTGTAAAATACAAAGTAAATTAGAGTATGAATCAATGTGTATTAACTAAAAAATTCAAATTTCCCTTTTAATTGCCCTCAACTACAGGAGTCAGTAGCCTCACATCTTATGAATATGAATGCTAGAAAATTTGATGAGTGTCAGAACAGTGTACAGATATTTCCAGTGGACCAGTTCATGCCCTTTTCTATGTAACTGGAGTACATGAAACATGTTAAGAGTTATTTTTGGAGTGGGGTCCTATAGGTAACTAAATTGGCCTAAAGCCAATACTATCCTTCACCCTATTCCCTTATGACAATTAACTTTGAACTGTTTGCTTATAGAATTTTTTTTTCGATTGTGCAAAAAGATGTCCAAGGCCAGTTAGTGTCATACTGCCTGCAATCTTAATTTTATCTGATGCTCATCGAAAAGAGAAACGGGATGGTTAAAATATTCCATTAAGATTAGCAGAATATGTAGCCTGAAGTCAATTCCGTTCTTGGATATATACTCATCCAGATTGTACTTAAAGTACGTATTCCTTGACTTCTTTTTGTGTGTGTGTGAGGGGGAGTTAGGTGGAGGGAAGAACCTTTCTGAAAACTGTTAGAGGTGAATTTTTAACTCGATTGTCAGTTCACCAGAGATGTTACCTTGTACTGTTCGACCTGGTTTGGATTGGCTCTAGTTATATGTTTAATTTAAAGAAATTGGTGACAGGAAAATTGTTGTCCGCAATGAAGAATGTGAATTAGCTAAAGCCTCACAGAGGAAAGAAATGTGAATAATTTTTAAAAGTTAGTTTGCAGTGAGCCACGAGTACAGGTGATATAATCAGGCATTAAATAACATGTTTATTTTTAACATAATAGAGGCAAAAAACTTATTTGACACAAAGAATCTGGTTCAGAGAGATTCTTACCTTGTAAAGAACAAAAGTTGATAAGATATTGCTTAGAGAGCTCTCCAATTCATTGCATTTTGTTTATAGTTCTATATCTGAGTAAGAGCAGCTACACTCATTTCCACCAGCGAGAAAGGTTCATGACAAAAGTAACTTCCTCAACATTTGTTTTTGTGTCAGTGTGTTACATTTTAGCCTTGTCAAATCTTATCCTATGGATAAGACTTAGAGCTTGTTGCACTTTTTTCATGACTTATTTTGTTTAAAAATAAAGTATATATCCTTAAATCAAGCTCTTCATATTTTTGCTTTTCTAAATTTAAATATGTCAAACCTCAAGGGAATTAGTTTATGCCACATTGAGAGTTTGCAGACCATGTTTATGACAAAAGTCTAAAAACTTGTAATGAAATAAAGAAATATTAGTGCTTTTATAAATTTATAATGTGAAAATAAGGGGATAAAATAGACTGGACTCATGACTTCATTTGTATAGGGAAATTTCAGAAATGCAAATAAGCACATTCTCTACAACTTAGAGAGTTGCCTTGCCCAGGGTCTCTTAGCAAGTATTTGTCAAAGACAGCCCTGGAACGAAGGTCTTCTTGGATGAGAGGCTGGACCTCTAGCCCCTTTGCCAAGTTGCTTCAATGTAAGAATACCAGTAAATGACATTGCAAGCATCATTGTAAGGAAATGTTAGAAATGTCGGTGTTACTTAGTACACTCTTCACCTTCAAAATCTTTCTCAAGTCAGTCAATGAACTATTTCAAACGCTGGGAAATATCTCAATGTATCTACTGGAATAAAATAAAGTAATAAACATGCAATGTTTTTAAATTTCAATATCCAAATACTTAACACATTCCATGATGTTCTTTACTTTAAAGATTAAATTTTCATAAGCCGAGCCAGCCAAATTAAAAGTTAATTGCTAAATATTGATAGAACTACCGGTTGACTCAGTGAAAAATTAGCGTTTAGTAACATGGCTTCATTAATGCTAATTTAACCATAAGGTCAAACTTTTAAAAATAATTTTACTGTTCGGTATTAGGATCTTAGAGTCCAGTTTATGGGTTGTCCAGGACTTTTTGTTGCCTTTGTTGCCTCTTAGCCCTGAAGCACTTCCAAAAATTGTGGCAATGGAGTTTGAATCTCTATGTAGGTCTCTCTTTTTATTAGATTAATAGGTAAAATCTTGCTCTAGAATCCAAAAGTTTGAGGGAACAAGCATTCCAATAATCTTAAAATATTGTGCCAGGGAAATGCTCTAAAGTTCTTAAAAGGCCCATAAAGTCGAAGGACAACTGAATTCACGACCTTTAAAGTTTAGCAAAATCTAATATCATTTATTGGTCCTTAGCAATGACTATTTCAGGAAGAGGAGTTTCCCTTTAGATTTTGTACCATGTTGATTCTGAAATTCCATTTTTAGAGTAAAATTAATCTTATTCGGGGCAAATATGGTCAAATGACTAAAGAAAAGGACAAATACCAAATCCTGGAGATGTTCTGGAACAAGGAGTGGGACAGATAAGAAAAAGGAATCAGGCAAGGTTAAGGCATTAGTTTTAAGAGCCCCCTGAATGTGGCTGAAATGCTAAGAAGTCATTGAAAAACAAGACGTATCTGTCCCCGGCCCCCCCCTCCCCATTTGAATTCATAGGTCCACAGAAACCGCTGGTCTGCGAGTGCTTTTGTTTTCACAAAAGCCCGGGTCTAACTTGCTACTTTGTAATTCTTTCCTTTATTATTTTACCCCCCAGCAGTAGATGGGAACCTGCTAAGGGTTGTTTCAAAAGGAGTTGCGCTGCATCAGTATTTCCTTTGTTTTATGTTTTACACTAAGGTGACTCAGAACTGGGGTCTGGGCAGGTGCTGCGATGCCAGCTCCCGGGGCGTCACCAAGCTCGGGGCTGGCAGGCGTGCCCAGTCTTCTGGGTGGAGTGCCCTCTAGGGGTTGGCTTCTGGTCCCCTAAGAAGGAAGCGCCGCTGGCTTCCTGCGGCTCCTCTCGATCCTGAGTTCGCTAGAGTTCCGCCCTGCCCAGCCCGGCGGGCGTAGAGCCTCAGGATTGAGTAACTTGGCGCAGCTGCAGCGGCTCTCCCTTTAGCAGCGGCCGCGGCGGCATCTCTGCATCGCAGGAGGATTCTCGCAGCCCGCGCCGGCATCCTTGGCTCCACGGCCACCACTGGTGGAGGGAGCGGCAGCAGCGACTCCAGCCATGAGGACGAGGTTGCCAGGGGTCTTCAGACAGCTCCGCTGGGCTCAGCCGCCCCCGGTCCCTCGCGCTCCGCGAGGCTGCCTGCCATTCCCTCCCTGGGGGAGCTTCCAGGTGCCCTGCCGGGCTGGCGGCGGCGGCGGTGGCAGCGCGGGCGAGGGCCTGCTTGGGCAGCGGTGGCTGCGGGAGCCGCAGAGCGGGAGCAGCGGCCGCGCGGGCGGGAAAGCGCCGTTGAGGCCAGACGCCATGGTTAGGTAAGCTTCCTCAGGGCTCTAACTTTCCCCGACGGGAGCCCCGGGCGCGGATGAGGTCTGCGCGGAGGCCTCGCTTCTCCCGGCCATCCCACCTCCTTGGACGCGGGAGGGCAGCCTGGGGCGGGGGGCTGGGGGGACTATGTATGCTTGGTGACAACTTGTTGGAGCCCTCGAGGTGGCAGCCGGCCGCATCTGGGTCTTCGCTCGGGGCCGATGTGCGCATCCTGCTGCTACCCAAGCACGGCAGAGAGAGGCCCCGAGTGCGGTCTTGGGGGAGCCCGACGCTGCCACCGCGCTTAGCCTAGCGGCGCGTGTGCGAGCGAGAGGCTGCCCCAGCGCCCCACGTGCGCCCGAGCGCGCCGGGCCGGGCCGAACCGAACCGAGCGGAGCAGCGGCTTGGGCCGCGTCTCTCCGCTGGCTCTGATGCAACCGCGTAACGCTTTGGTGAGGACGGAAAGAGGAGGCCCTTTCAGACTTCTGCCAGCGACAGCTTCCCGCCATCCTCGGCCTGTGCACTAGGCAGCTGCCTGCTCCAGAGAAAGGCCTGGAGTTTGGAGCTTGGGGACCCACTCCACACTTCCCCCGCCCCCACCCCCCGCCTTTGCAGCGGCAGCCGCCTCCTTCCTTGCCGGTCTGAATCATCTTGTCCCGCCGGGGCGGCGCTTCCCAGCCAGAAAGTTCTATTTGTTCTTCCATCCAGAGGCACTAACTGATCATGAATGGTCAGCCTGCCCTGGCAGCCCTTGCACTTGAATCATGTCTCAGAATATTTTGGGGGAAAAAAATCTAGGAGAGAGATTTTTAATAGGTTGGTTTCACAGCTAGATGCGTTATGGCTTTAAAAATTAACTCTAGCCGTGGGCCATGTTTCACTTGGTTGCATACTATATTTTCTTATGGAAAAGTAGTGTTCAGGACATCTAGGTGTCTTTTTGAGGGATAGCCATGGTGAAGATATTACAAGGCAGGCTAATGAAGTGAGGGTGGGAGGAGGGTTGGAGACCAGATGGGTGTAAGCCACCGTTTTAAAACTTTTCATTTGTTTAAAACACAAAGCAAAAAACCTTTTTTTAGGCCTGAAAATGCCAGAGCTTATTAGTACCGGGGACTCCTCCCTAAGCCATCCCAGCTGCTCCTGGAGCCATCCATCTGTTTCCTACCCACCTGGAAACGTTGATGAGTCTTCTTTCCATTAATGTTAATTATCTCATAGTATGGTCAGAAATTGAAGAACAGGTATAGTAGCTCAAAAACTAAGGTCTTTTGATTGGCACAATGCCTTTCTTATGGTAGGCATCTAATAAATGGTTGGGAAGCAGTATAATTAATGATAGCTTAGTTACTACAAATACTTTAAGTCAGTGGCTGGTTTTTTTGGTGTGTTTATCTGCCTCCCACCTCCCACTTACAGAAATTGCAACCCTTTTGTGCCTAGACCTTAATAGGTGGTTTCAGTGAATTTGGCTTAGGCCAAAAAATAACCAGAGAACCTAATTGGTTCTGATCCCCCTCCCCCTCTAACTTAGGTAGCTGTGTAGTTATCAGATGTTGATAAGATTTAGAGCTGTAAGCATTGGAGGCCATTGATAAGATTATAGATTTAGAGATGAATGTGCTTCTATTTATACTGCTGTTTCATTGACGGTCCACTAAGCCTAAGGGAAAGCTTACAGCTTCCATCCCTGGCCAGTTGAGCACGCCCAAAAGTAACCTGGGGCAAAGAATTTTAGTGTGGGAGATGGCTGGGTTGCTTTGAGATACAGCCTACAGAGAAACCACCACCTTTGGAAAAGACAATCAGAAAGTGAATTGAGGAAAATTGGAGGGAGGGGAGTGGGAGTGGATATTAAAAATACCTAAGATCATTGGAAGAAAACTCAAAAGACCTCATATGTAAACCGATAAGTCTATCTGAAAGCCCTTAAGCTAATTTTGTCCTCCAGCTCTAGTAAATAAATTCAAGCATCTGTGAATAAATACTGCAAACCAAAGGAAAAGGAGGCAACCCTTGAGATTGGGAACCTTGTGCCATGTGAGGAGAATTTGGAACCACAACATGCTGTTCCTGAGTGGACCAAAAGAGAAATGAGAAAGAGGAGAGCAGAATATAAGTACCACACAGTAAAAATAATTGACAGAGTAGAAAAACTAATGTGGCAAGACTCACCAAAGAAACATAAAAAAACATTATATTAGGAATGCAAATTTATTGAAGTAAAGGACAATCTAGAAGAAGAAAAGTTAAAAAAAAATAACACTGAAACAAAATATGTTCACTATGCAATCAACATTCTAATCTCAAGGACAAGATGCTTAGAAACAACTATTAAGTTCATAGATTTCCCAGAAGAAGACCCTAGAACAAAAAACCCTTAATATCATCTTTCAGGAAACTGCCCATAACTTCTAAACATAAAAAATGAAATGCCAGTTGAAAGAACTTACAGTTTGCCTCCAGGAAAAATAAAAAGGAGCCGATGCCACAAACTCCAAGACACCTAGTGGTTATAATTCAGTTCAGAAACAAATTCTGCCACTGATCTGGAGAAGGACCTTCCGCTACAAAGGAAAAGAAATTTGAATAATAAGATGATTCTGTACCTACCATATAATGATGGGTGGGAATGGAATAATGTTTTTTGAAGAATAATAAGAGTTTGGGATGACCTATCCTACACATCTCAGCTTAACAAGACATGAAAAAAGATGGCTATTTAACCATGAAGAGGTGTTTGTAACATTTTTAGAAGGGAAAAAAAAAACCCACTGGGATTCTTTGCTTCTCAAACACCTTAAACAATAGAAATTCAGAGGTGAATAAATGCACCAGCCAAAGACAGCAGCAGTCACAAGATGAGAGCAGAGAGATCAGTAAGAAACTTTTTTTCTAAATATACATATGGAGACTAGGGTGAATGTAGAAGTCAGGTTGAGATAACAGTGAAAAGGCAGGCATGAGGCATTATGGACTGAACTGAGTGACATCTTGCTCATAGATAAATCAATGTTTTATTTTTGTGGGGCTGCATTACAACATGGGAGGGCATGTGAAAGGGGGGGGGAGGTTGGGAAGCACAGGGATAGAGAGGATTGTGTATTGTATGTCCTGGTCACATTGAAGACTAGCAATGAAGGGAAAATAACCTCTGTATCAGAAAGAGAAGAGCTTACAGGGGGTTAGTGAAGTAGATGGGAAAGAAGGAAGGAGACCATTCTTAGGTGGTGGGAGGGGGTCCAACTGATAAATCTTATATGAGTGAAGAGCTGAGCTATGAAGGGAGATGGGGGGACCTTGCACTGAATCTGGCCTGGGGCATTTGGTGCTTAAAAACATCTATTTGTCCTACCTTGAGGCAGGGGAGGGGAGATTTAAAGCTCCTAGGGGGTTAAAGGACTTAATGGCATCTTCTAAATGGGACAGCAAAAGAATATACATATTTCTCACTCCTGTAACTTGGAAACAACCCAATAAAACAAAAAAGATTGATATATCAGATAAGAAAACCCTACAACAGTGGTTTTCAACCTTCCTAATGCTTCGACCCTTTAATAGTTCCTCATGTTGTGGTGACCCCCAAAATAAAATTTTCGTTGCTACTTCATAACTGTAATTTTGCTACTGTTATAAATCGTAATGTAAATATCTGATATGCAGGATGTATATTCATTGTTACAAATTGAACATAACTGACAGGTTGAGAACTACTGCCCTACACTATGTTGCTTACAAGAAGCATATTTTAAAAATAAGGACACATACAAAATAAAACAAGGGATAGGAAAAAATTTACTATGCATTAAGTGAATCCAAAAAAAGCAGGAGTTGCAATCATACTGACAAAACAAAAATAAAAAGAGAAACAATATTATGCTGAAAGGAACCATAAACAAACCAATATCAATAACAAATTTTCATGATCCAAATGCCTTAGTCATATTCGTGAGTCATATGAGCTACAAGAAGGCAGACAGTAACACAGTGGTGCCTGGAGACTTCAATAAGGCAAACAGAAAGCTAGAAGAGAAAAGACAGAACCAAATAAATTGCAGGGAAACCTGTTGTTAAAAGATTGATAGTATCTTCTAAATGAGACAGTAAAAGAACTATACCTCAGCACCACATAGACGTTTTACAAAAATTGACCACGTACTACCAGACTGAGGTGTTTAAAAATAAAAAGCAGAAATAGCTAATACATCTTTTACAGACTATAGCATGATAAAAATTAGTAATTGCTTCAGAGACAAAAAAAAGAATCAGACCCCAAATGGAGTCTGAAATGAAATCCTAAATAATTAATAGGCTAAAGAATAAATTGTAGAAACATTGAACATATAAAAAAAATGATGATGTTGAGATAACATACCAGAATTTCTTCTCTAAAACAGTCCTCGGGAAAAATTATGTTCTTACAAACATACCTTAACAGAATAGAAAAGGCAAAGATTATTGAACTGAATATACACTCCCTCCTAACATTGCTGCCATATACATAGCAAACTGTTGGCTTCAGTAGCATAATTCAAATTCAGTAGCATAAATGAAACCTCGCTTTCTTTATGTGGTTTCTTTCTATCTTAAACCTCTCACTGCTCTAACCCCTCAGCATAACCAGCAAATTGATTTCCCAGATCTGACTATGATACTCCTTGCCCCTTAGTAAACTTCAGCATTCCTTATTGCATATTGTTGTTGTTAAGTAGTGACTGACTTTTGGTGACCCTGTTTGGAGTTTTCTTGGCTAGGATATTGGAGTGGTTTGCCATTTCATTCTCCAGCTCATTTTACAGAGGAGGAAACTGAGGCAAACAAGGTTAAGGTGATGAGGTGCAGGCCCTGGGAGGCCCCTTGAGTTCTCCTTGAATTGTTGAGGTACAGGCTCTGGGATACCCCTTGAAGTCTGATTGAATCTTCCCACTTGATGAGGCATTTGGCAGAGGCCATAAGATTTTCATTGTGGCTGGGCCTAAACCTCTGTTACTAGCCTGGCCTTCCATTGTCCATCTACTTCCCACCCTTGAGCTTATCAAAATATCAATCCACCCTTGCATTGACCTCATTGACTCCTCCTTAAGACCCTCCCCAAATTCCTCCTCTAGACCACCCCTAGATTCCTCTGTACATAAGACTCCATCTTCCCATGCCATGTGGTGTGGGAGTGCCATAGAATTTCTTAGCATAGACTTGCTGTGTGAGTGCGCCATAGGATGACCTAGCATAGACTTACTCTCTCCTGCTTGCCTAATACAAGCATCACAGATACCCAGGCTCCTTAAGAGTCTACCCTATATGATTAACTTTCTTTTTTTTTTTTTTGGATGGCAGTTGGGGTTAAGTGACTTGCCCAAGGTCACACAGCTAGGTTTTTGTGTTAAGTGTCTGAGGTCGGATTTGAACTCAGGTCCTCCTGACTCCGGAGCCGGTGCTCTATTCTTTCTAAACTTTGCTTTTCTTTGGCTGAGAGAAGACTTGAGTCAAATTCTTTCCAGCAGGACCCGGTGTGTTGGTCTTTTGGGGTCTCAGCACTCCTAACCCTCTTTATGGGCAACCTCTTCAGAGGGAATTGCCCAGGGTCGTATAAACTAGTAAGTGTCTGAGGACAAATTTGAACTCAGGTCCTCCTGGATCCAGACCCAGCCTTTATCCACTGAGCAACCTACCTGCCCGCATTACATATAGGTTAAGATGTAAGCTACTTTGCATTTGATCTCCTTTACAATTAAACCCTTACCTGCCTTTTGGTTTTTATGTATTATTAATCTTCCATCTGGTGTTTAGAACAGTGCCTGGAACTAGGAAACAATAGAGTGCTTATTGATTTTGGTTGGTTTCACCCTGGAAAATGACTTTGATGTCAGTGATGTCAGTGTTCTGTATCTGAAATGAGATATGTGTAAATTGCTTACAGTGTTACACAAATGTGAGCCATTCTTATTACTGCTATTACAATCCATCATGGTCTGGCACTGCCTTCCTCCCATCCTCATCCATATCTTCACATCTATTCATAGACTATGTTATCATTTATTGTCCAGAGAGAAGTACTGCTTAATGGAAAGCAGAATTGTTGAGGTTAATGTTATCTCAATTCTTTTCAATTGCCCTGATCTAAGAGGTTGGTGGTTGACCAAGTTTTTTCCAAAACAGAAAAATTCACAATCAGAAACATTGTTTGATTTGTGGTTAACAGTCTGTTATTTTCAAGTAACTTGGAACAATCTTGAATCCTAAAATACAAGTCATATGAACTTAAATAAGACTAGAAAGTGTAATTATATAGTTCAAAAAGTATAGAGTTGGAAATGACCTCAGAAACCATATAAAACTATCTAATAAATACTACCCTGTACTACCCTGTCCTAATAAAAGAGGCTCATGTTGGTTCAGAGAAGCAAAAAAGCAGGGTGAGGAAACATGGAAATTATAACAGGACACTAAAACAGGCCCGCTTTATTGTGGAGACATGCAAAATAAAAGGTCATCTTGGAGAAGAATGGAAACCCATTGAGCTGTGGGTGGGAGTAGAGCACTTTCTCCTAAGCCAGTAAATTCTGGTGGGTTTTTATGGAGTACTTATCTAGGGTAGTTCAGGGGAAGTTGGGATCTTGGACCAGGAGTGTAGGGGAAGGTTCAGGTGGGGGCAGGGGATAAAAAAATTGTTCATATAGCTGGTCAGTTTTTAAAGGCTACACCCTTACACCTCAGTTTTACTTATAAGGATAAGGAAACCAAAGCCATGAGGAATTCATTGGCTTGCCTGGGGACACCCCAAAGGTCATTAGCTGACTCCAAGATGGTTATTCAGCCTATCTAACTCCAGATATGCCATTCTTTTCACTACAGAAATTGGGATGGCATTGAAATGAGAGTTCATAGTTTGCCATTCAAGAAAGACATTGGTAAAGTCAAGGCCAAAGCTTCTGTTCTTGCTTAAATCTAATTTTACTTAGTTTCAGTTTAACAAACATTTATTTAGTGGAGGTCAGCATGATCTAGTCACTCTGGTGGATACTTTGCTGGGTTTGGAGTCAGAAAAAAAAAACACAAGTTTACACTGTTCTTGATATTGTATAACCCTGGATCAAGTCACTTCTTCATTCATTCATCATTCAGTACTTCAGCCTCAGAGTCCTCATTGTACTTGCCTTCCTAGGTTGATGTGAATAGGCTTAAGTAGCCGAAACAGCCTCCCCAGAAAGCTTGGCACTTGGAGAACTCTTATTAGAACTCTTAATAGCTTTCTGTGTCTTTTGAGGAAAGTGAAAGAAAGGCAAACCTTGTCCCCTCCTCTATCGCCTTCCGGTAAAACCTTGGGGCAAAACCACCGGAAGGCCCAAAAGAAATCTTGTGTGTAAAAGTCCCTTGTCACCCTCAAGTTATTTTTAGATCTTGTCTCATTTACTAGATTAGCATAATTTTTAAAATCTTGTATCTACATTTTCTGTCTCTCTCTTCTCCCTTCTCCACACATGTAGTCAGTGTGGGTGGCTTAAGAAAACTTGCTGGAATTATATGTAAAGTAGTATTATATACCAGCCAAGTGGTTCAGCAGATAGAGCCCTGGGTCTGGAATCAGAAAGACCTGTTCCACCACATATACATTATTTTCAGAGGAGGAATAAGGGGAAGGCAATAAGCCTTTATTTAGTGCCTGCTATGTGCAGCACTTTACAGATATTACTTATACAGATATTTACAGTTGAGGAAACCGAGGCAGAGATTAAATGATTTGCATGGGGTCACATAGCTGCTAAGTGTCTGAATCCAGATTTGACCTCAGATCTTCCTGCCTTCAGGCATAGTGGTTTGTACCAATTTGCTGCATATTTTCAGAAAGAAATTATATTTTAAAGTAGGTTTGGAGCAAGGTGTTGTTTTTCTTATTGAAAAAGCTGTAAGATTGAGTTATTCTTTTTTACTGGAGCTAACTGAGGCAGGTTCTTAAGAGGTGAATCATAAAATTAGTTTCAGATATTTTCTTATATTGTCATCATTGTATTATAAGGTCAATATTTCTCCCAAAGTCTGTTATCAGTACTATGGATTTTTTTTCTTCCAGCTCACATATACACGTAATTTAACAAAGCTAATCAAGCTTTTGTTATTGTATACATTGCTATTAATAAGTATCTTCTATTCCTGGGGACCTTCTAAGCCAGTTTGTCAGACTACTTTTAAAATTTTCTAAACTTAGAAGCCGTTGTAAATGCCATTTGTTAGCTGTCCACTCTGCTCTTGTTAATCTTTCAAATGTAAAAATCAGGGAGCTCTTGTACCTACCAGTTTACTGCTAGGCTTAAATATAACCTGGCCATTTCTAATTTTTCCAGCCTTATGGCTTTATTCCCCTTCAAATATCCTACCATCCAAATACAAGCTTGTTGGATGATTAAATATGAGCCTTATAGGCATTTTTTAAAAGGATCTTTGGTTTAATCTAAAAGATAATTGATATGGAATTGAGCATGAACTGTTACATTTATGCTTCCACAGTTCTTTGCCTCATCTACCATATTTTATCTCCCCCTCCACTCCGCTATCCATTAAGTAGAATGAATGTTATAAAATCTAAATATTGTGTATAAACTTCTTACAGAGGCACAGATTTTGACTTAGAAGGGAACTTAAAGACCACCTAGTCTGAACTCCTTTCCCCACCTCTCCCTCCATCTCCCCAAAGTTGAGTTCTGGAGAGTAAATGTGATCTGCTCATTGGCAATCTGTGTATAAAATCTCAGATTTGTTTTGAGGTTTCTTTTATCACTCATTGATTTATGGCATTAACACTAATTAAACAATCATCACTAAACTTCAAGAAAGGATAAAGCCTTAGAATTCAGTTGGGAGGCTCTTTCAAAACTGTGTTTCTGATTTTAAGGAATTGTACCTTGTAGTGGAAGGGTAGCTATAGTCTGAAATAATCTCTGGCCCTTCTTTTGGTTATTGCCTTTGACCTGCTTGCCTAGACATGCTTGGGTGGGGATGTTTAACATCGAGAAATGGTTTATTTCCTGTCAACTCTAGTTATAAGTAAAATGGCCTGCAGTCTGGAGCTGGAGGGAAGAAAATGAACATTGGGATGTCTAATCCACAGTCCAGGCAAGTAGCCACCGAATGAATAATCAAGGGTTGTTAACCATTTGTGACTTTTGTTGTTGTTCTGTATTGTCTGACTCTTCATGACTCTTTGGGATTTTCTTGACAAAGATGCTGGAGTAGTTTGCTGTTTCCTTCTCCAGCTCATTTTACCGGTGAGGAAACTGAGGCAGACAAGGTTAAGTGACTTACTTTATCTCTAAACAGAAATTTGAGAAACCAAATTCTTTCTGAGTAGAATGTTTAATAGCTCTAGCAGATAGGCTCTAATGTAGGAGTACCTTCCTAAATGTTATAATGAGAAACATTAATATTTCAGTTAACAAATTTCTTTTTTTTTTAATTTATTGACTTGTTTTACTTATTTTTAGTTTACAAGATTCAGTTCCAGAATCACTTGAATTTCAGATTTTCTCCCCTCCCTTCTTTCCCCCCCTCCCCCATGGTGGCGTACAATCAAATGTATAGGATCTGCAAACACTTTCACATTGTACACTAGTCTGGTTGTATAGAAGCGTTGTAACCAATGGAGCGAGCAGTGGGAAAAAAAAAAAAAGAAAAGAAACAAAACCAAACATGTAAAAGAACAATAGCATGTGTTTCTTCAGTCTCTATTTAAACTCTGAGATATCTCCTTCCGTTCTGAGACTTGTAGAGCTGTCTTTTAACTGTGCGTTGCTGAGAAGAGTCCAGTTTATCAAGGTTGGTCATCACGCATATGATGTATCTGTGACTGTGTACAAATTTTTCCTGGTTCTGTTCTTCTCACTTAGCATCAATTCATATAAGCCTCTCCAGGTAATTATGAAGTCCATCTCCTTCCCATTTCCCATAGCACAATAGTATTCCATTACATTCATATACCATAGCTTGTTCAGCCATTCCCCAATTGATGGGCATCCCCTAAGTTTCCAGTTTTTTTCCACTACAAAGAGAGCTGCAATAAATATTTTTGTACATATGGGTCCTTTTCCCACTTCTATGATCTCTTTGGGATACAACCCCAAGAGTGGTATTACTGTGACAAAAGGTATGCAATTATTTATAGCCCTTTGGGCATAGTTCCAGATTGCCCTCCAGAATGGTTGTATC
>CM053593.1:309543868-309598330 GCA_028646575.1 Pseudocheirus occidentalis
GACTTGTATTCTTATAAATTTTACTTAATTCCCTGTATATTTTAGAAATGAGGCCTTTAGGGGCGGCTAGGTGGCGCAGTGAGTAGAGCACCAGCCCTGGAGTCAGGAGGACCTGAGTTCAAATCCGGCCTCAGACACTTAACACAAAAAAAAAAACAGCGGTGTGACCTTGGGCAAGTCGCTTAACCCCAATTGCCTGCCAAAAAAAAAAAAAATGAGGCCTTTATCAGAGACACTGGTTGTAAATATTCTTTCCCAATTTCCGACTTCCCTCTTAATCTTGTTTACATTGGCTTTGTACAGAAACTTTTCAATTTAATGTAATCAAGATTATCCATTTTGCATTTTATAATGCTCTCCAACTCTTCTTTGGTCATTTTGCTGCTTTATAATAGAGATTAAAATACAGCTAGGCCACCTTCCCTAACATTTCTCTTCATTAATTGCCTTCATATTCTGGACTTTGTTGTTCTTCCAAATGAATTTTGTCACTATTTTTTCTAGTTCTATAAAGTAATGTTTTGGTAGATTGATTGGTATGGCACTAAATATGTAATTTAATTTAGGTATCAGTTAACAAATTCCATGAATTTCAATGAACAAATCCTCTGGTAACGGCACTCTTATGTGCTGTTAAAAACAAATGTTCAAAAATTGCACAAATCAGAGCTGTCTTTCTTATTAGCAACTGTCATTAAAAAAAAGTCAGTGTATAGTTTGTTTCTGCTCTAGCCTCCTTGAAGTTAAGTAAGACAGATCCTAGGGAAAATTGTGGAATAAATATTTGATCTCTCTAGACATTCTCCCCTTCCCTCATACTCCATTTCTGGCATATAGGTCCTTCTTTACCTCTGCCTCTTAGAACTCTTATCCTGCTGTTGAGGTTTAGGATTTAGGGGTGCTGGAGACCCTAAAATATCAACATGCCAGGTCCTGCTGAATGAATTCGACTAAGTCTTCTCTCGGCCCAAGTAAAACAAAGTTTATTAAAGATTTGCTACGATGGGTAGACTCTGAAAGGGCCTAAGTATCTGTGATGCTTGTATTGGACAAATAGGCCAGAATAATCTGACACAGAGTGAGCCCGTGCTAGATTGAATTCTCAGCCCAGTCATGGAGGCAAGATGAATCTTATGTGCAGAAAGATTGTGGAAGGATTTAGGGGTGATCTAGAGGAGAGGTTTGAGGAGGAGTCTAAGGAGGATCTTTGATGGAACTGAGGTCAGACTCCAGTAATGGGATTAAAAATGGGAAATAGCAGAAGGCTGCTTGGAGATGATAGACAGTGGAAGAGTAGGCTAGTTTTAGGGTAACACATTTGGGTATAGATATTTTGATAGAATCAAGGGTGGGAAGTAGCTGGACAATGGAGGACTAGGCTAGGTTAAGAGTAAGAGATTTGGACCTAGCTATGAAAGGTTTATGGCCTCAGGCAAATGCCTCATCAAGTGGAAAGATTCAATCAGAGTTCAAGGGGTTCCCCAGAAACTATACCCCCATCACTGCCACTGATGACACTCCCTCTTCTTTGTCCCTCATTTTTTTCCTCATTTCCCCTAATTGATTTGGGATCTCTGAGGAAATGGTAACCCTTCTAGCCAAGATCTACCCCACTATTTGTGCCACTGATCTTACCAACTCTGAAACTGTGCTCCTTTGGTCATTCATTCCCTTTTATCTCTCTAAATCTCGGTCAGTAGGTACTGACTCCTTTCTGAATCACACAGTCATACTTAGTTCTCCTCATGGTTAAACAACGCTTCATTGACTCTCCTACAATTTTCAAGTCATTCATTTCCCAGTATCATTTCTTTCTTTCACAACCAGACTCCTGGAAAATGTCATCTTATGTTCATTTTATCTCCAGATTTTTACCTCCCCTTCAATTCTCATTCTCTTGCTCTCTTGGACTTTTGAAAGTAGCCCTCGATTAAAACTCACCTCTCCAGGGTCTTAACTCTTAAAACTGATAGCCTTTTTTTCATTCCTCATTCTCCAATTGTTTCAGCTCTTCCTTTCTCTCTGAAGTAGACCCAGAGGAAAATCTGTGTTTATATAGCACCTGTTTATTATGTGCTAGGCACTGTGCTAATGCTTTTTACAAATTTGATTCTGACAATAATCCTGGGAGGTAGGAGCCATTATTATGACCTCATTTTTACAGTTGAGGAAATTGAGGCAGATAGGTGTTAAATGATTTGTCCATGGTTCTACAATTAGTGAGTGAAACCAGGTTTGAACTCAGGTCATCCAGACTCTGTCTTTTGACAGAGTTAAGCTCTTTAACAAAAAGTCAAACTTCTGTCTTGGAAGACAGAACTCTCCTCCTTGACTTGACTTGCATATAACTGGTCCTTTGTGTTTCTTCTCCTATTTATACAACTCTTTCTCTGGGGTCTTCTTGCTCAATAAATGTGGTTGACTCTCATGGAGTCATTTCTCTGTGTATAAAACCTCTTTTGGTAGTCTGATCAGCTGTCATTTTTTCAGTTGTCATCTCTACAAAGATAACATTCAGTTCCAAGCTCCTGGACTGTAGTTCCATATCACCAGTTGTCTCTTGAATGTTGATATTTATATGTCTCAGACTCATTGTTTCCAAAAGAGAATTCATCTTCTTACACTCTAAACCCATTCTTTCCTTCCTCAAAAGCTATGTTTCTGTTGATAGTACCATCACCCAAATACAAGTTCACAGTTATGCTTAATTTTTCTTCACCCATTCACATCCTGTCAATTTCCATGTCTTGTTAATTCCTTTTCCATAATATTTCTCAAGGCCATCCCTTTCTCCCATGCTCCCAGTGCACCAGGGTTCAGGACCTTATCATTTCTCCCTGTACCATTATGATAACCTCCCTACTTCTAGTCTCTCTTTTCTCTCATTTTTCACACAATTACCAAATTAATATTCTTTAAGACATAGATAATTGCCTTATCACTCCCCGGCACAAAAATCTTTAGTAGGTCTTGTTGCCTCTAAAATAAAATAGAAATTACCTAGCTAAGTATCTAAGGTCCTACACAATCCAACTCTAGTCCAACTTTCCAAATTTATTTCATATTACTGCCTGTCTTATTAAGACACGTTCTTTATCTATTTGGCTTTTCCTACATGGATGGGTAAGTCATATTCTTAGTAATTATGAATCATATTTAAGAAAGATGTGGCCCATTCTGCAGGACTTGATGCAAAGTTAGCAAAACATAAGACACAAACATGAACTAGAATACCTTACCTTCTTTAAAGAAAACCTCTTCCATTTGGACTGTGCATTGGACATCATCTATAACAATGACAAACACCTTTTAGAATACATTGCCATGGGCTGCTCAGTGTCCAGCACTAAGCATTATCAGAGATGTGAATAAGAAATGACCGAGCCATGTGGGTAGTTCAAGAAAAAAATCATGAACTCCATTTAATGATTTGAACAAGATTTTTAAAGATCCAAAAGACAAAGATTCAAGTATTCTCATCAATAAGCTTAGTTTATCATATCCTGGGATATTATCGTAGTTTTATCATTACGGTAGTCTGTTACATCTTGGAAGTAGCTCAGATAAAATCAGGCTCCTTAATTCTAGGCACCAAAAAATCTTGGGAAAGCCAACAGATCTTTGGAAAGTCAGTTAGCCTTTTTAAAGGTATAACAAAGAGGATGCAAAGAGAGCAGGCTTCAAAGCCTCTAGGTTTGTCAAGGCCAAAACCACTTCTCCAAGACATCTCCATAAGAACTGTCCCCCCCAAAATCAAGTATTTTGGCTTTCTACAATATATCTTGTTGTTTATGCCTGACCTGTTATTAATAATCAGAGCCTCAGTGAACAAAGCAATCTCTCTTGTTACATCTTTACAGAAATCGTGTATGGTTTTGACATTTCCATGGGAGACATCCTGCTGGAAAGAGCATTTTGCTCTACTGAATCAAATCCATTTTATAGTCAACAAATAGAGTGCAGTTGTGTATTCACTACACTTTGCAGTTACCACGTAACTGGAAAATATAGACCTCATTAAAATATTGATCCTCAATAAGCATTACATGCTTCCAAGGCACTTTGCTAATCCCTGCAAAAGCCCCCTTGTTCCTTTCTCATACTCTCATGAAGGAGAAACCTTTAATATGTGAAGGTATTTATTCTCCTAAAACATTTTGTAGAGATGAAAAAATACATAATGGATTAGAAAATATTACAGTGCTCATTCTTGGTAGTGATCTTCCCTTTCCGACTTTGTTTTGTACCTC
Organism: Pseudocheirus occidentalis; assembly: GCA_028646575.1. NCBI lineage: Eukaryota > Metazoa > Chordata > Mammalia > Diprotodontia > Pseudocheiridae > Pseudocheirus > Pseudocheirus occidentalis. The sequence continues at coordinate 309,548,119 of CM053593.1, forward strand.
TCTGGTGCATTTATGGGATAGATAATCATATCAAGAGCTCTTCATTGTTGTTTTATCTCCTGTTTTATCTCCCTTTTAGACTGCAGGGTAAGCTCTATGAGGGTAGGGGCCAATCACCAAATTCCTCATCTCTTTAGCTGTCTAGTTCTGTACTTAATAAATGTTTTCTGCAACTGCTAATTGTAGTCCTTTTTTTCTACTACCCTAAAATTCATTCTTCCCACCCCATGTTATATTAACGAGGTTGATACATGCATTGCCAGAGCTAGCACATTGTTTGGGAGGCTCAGAAGGAAAAGAGAAGAGGTATTAGACTGACTACCCAAGTGAAGGTCTACAGAGCTGTTGTATATGCCTATGAAACCTCCATAGTCTACCAGTGCCAAGCCAGGAAATGAAATCACTTCCATTTGAATTGTCTTAGGAAGATTTTGAAGATCACCTGGCAAGATAAGGTACCAGACACTAAGGCCCTTTTTGGAACTAAACTGGCAAGAGAGTGCAACTACAAAGGGCTGACCATCTTCAAGTGCTTGTCTAAAAAGACTGTTTTATGGAGAACTCACACACAGGGCATATGGAGAACTCACTCACATAATGGTCAGAAAAAACAATATTAGGACACTCTCAAGGTCTCTCTTAAGAACTTTAGAATTGATTTTAAGACATGAGAGACACTGACACAGGACCACCCAGCATGGTGTGCCCTCATCAGAGAAGGTGCTATGCTCTATGAGCAAGCAGAATTGAAGCAGCTCAAAAGAAAGGCGAGACGCACAAATTTAGAGAATCCACCCCAAATATTCACATGGACTACTTGTGTAAGATCTGTGGTAGAACATTCTTATCTTATATCTGTCTGGTCAGCCACAGTCCAATGCACTGTGGCTTGATTCTACCATGGTGATGTCAGTTTTGTCCTTTTGGAGAACAAAGGACAACAGCAATACATTTTTTTGACAAATTAGTATGTTGTTGAACTAGATCTATTGTTAATAGATGTTTAGCTGAATTGTGTTTCTTCTCATTGCAGAGAAATAATTCAGAATTCAAAAGAAGTTCTGAGTTTATTGCGAAAAGGAAACCCTACCTTTAAGCCAGTACTTGCAATTGTCCAGGTAAGATTGAGAGTATTGTTTTGAATTGCTGTTTTATGATATATTTCCATTTTAAAAATTTCTTGTGGAAGCTTAGCTTTGAAATCAAGAAGGAACAAATAGCTTAGTGTTTCCTATTTTTAAAGCAGCCTAAAAAGATCTGTTCACTAATGAAATCACTCTAGTATTGTGCACAAACTGGGCATTTTAGTGAGTTGAGACTAAAGTGTTGTAAGAACATAATGAAAGAAATTCACTTATTTTTACCTTGAAAAGAATTAAGCTTCAAAGGTATTTAAGTGCCTACTGTGATAAAAATTATTTGAGGATCAGCGATGGTGCAAAGATATGATGAAAACCAGTTCATAATGGTCAGAGCATAGACTCGCTATATATATCAGTCACCCCTGAGCAGCCTTTTAGCAACATTATGTAAGTTATTGTTGCATAAGAAGGATGAGTACAGTAAAATTTCAGAGTAAATAAGGGAAGGTCATAGTTTACAGACCAAAGAACAATGGCCAAAGGGAGAAAATCTGTATCAAGTAAAACAGGAAACTAGTGACTGATATCTAAAGCTATACATTTGCAAACTGACAGAATAGGAACTAACCAATTAATGTAGCTGATTTCTTGGGTTAATTTTGCAGACTTTAGATAGTTCCATATTCTGCTTATCTTGAGTAAAATAGTGATAATAAAATTGAACCATAAATTCTCTCATTATGATATTAAATATGTTTAAGTCATATATCATTTCTCACAATATATTAAAGGGAAATTATTACTGTCGTTGAAATTTTCTCATGGAATCCTTACTCTTCCACTACATGAAGCTACTTGAGTTGGTTCTGTTATTCATTCATTTCAATCATGTCTGACTCTTCGTGACCATATTTGGGGTTTTCTTGGCAAAGGTAATGGCGTAGTTTATCATTTCCCTCTCAAAATCATTTTACAGATGAGGAAACTGAGGCAGAAGGGTTTAAATGGCTTGCCCAGGATCACACGGCTAGTAAGTGTCAGAGGCCAGATTTGAATTCAGGAAAATTGAGTCTTCCTGACTCTAGGTCTAGCACTATATCCTCTGCACCACCTCACTGCCCTGAGCTAGTTCTATTTGTATTTATATGCAAATTTGCATAAATATATATACATACATGAAAGCTCAGACCTCCTCTTTGGAGGTTACATTAGATTATAAGCACCCTTTGGTCTGGGAGCTGTGGACCCTGGATGTCACTTCCAAAGAAACTTCTTAATTCCCTGTATTGAGTAAACAAATACTGCCTTCAGAAGATCTAGTCCCTTTTTGTTTGGACACTGCAGTAATCTGGTGGATAGATTAAATTTGACCCTGGGACCCAAACTCTCCCAAATTCATTTACATCTCAAAGTGACCTTTCCTTCCAGCTCTTTGCTGATTTACTGTGTCCCCTGGCCCTGTTTGCTTCTTTATTGTATGTCTAGGTCACCCACAGAAGCCTTTGAGTTCTTGCCTGCTGCCTACCTGCCCCTGTTAGTACTGGTACTAGAGTGTAAGTGGTTTCTTCTCAAGCCAGAGGTTCTTGACCATTTTATATGTTATGGATTCTCTCAGATGATGTTTGTAAGTAAATGAAGAAACTGATAAATTTTTGTTAGAAGTTAATGAAAATAAATATGTAGGCTTTTTTCCCATCCTAATTCAGTAGACACTCCTCCCCTCACCCTCGCCCAAAATCTAAAGACTCTGTGAACCCCAGATTAAGAATTTCTGACATGATTTGAGTACTGAGAAAAGAGTATTCACCTACACTTCAAAACTTTAAGTAGACTTAGATTTAAATTTTATTGAATTCAGTAAATATTAAGTTTAGTTATTCCTTCCACATCTAGGGGGCTAGGGATGTGGTGCCACAAAATCTAGAAAATCTGCATAAAATTCTTTGGCCTTCCTTTTGTACCAGAAAAGTCTGAATTGTTTTGTTTTGGGGGGTGTTTACAGTATTAAGAGATAAAATATGTTTCTATTATACAATACTGTATATGTTTGTGGTATTTCTGCATTTCCAAACTTTTTCTGTCATCTACTGACCTTTGCATGTCATCTGCAAAATTAAAAAAAAAAATCCTGTTTAATTTCTTATGCTGATCCTTGGGATACATTTCAAGTGATGGAAAAAGTTGTGATATCCGAGGTGTGTCTCTTTCTGCTTCACTTTCCTTGTCTGTCAAATGGGAATAATAATAGCACCTCCCTTCTGGGTTGTTGTGAAGATCAGAAGAGATGATATAAAGTGCTATGTAAATGCTAAGGTATTTTTATTATTTATTGTTGTTGTTGTTATCTGCCAGTCACAGCATTGGGTGCTTGTGTCCCTTATAAGGCATAGATATAATATTAGTGTGCTGATAAGAGGTAAAGAGATGGAAGGTTTTGGTTCTCCCCTAGTCTCTAGTTCATGGGCTTCTGGCCTCAGTGTTCTCCTATGTAAAGGGATACTGATGCTACTGTGGTGTCTGCATCAGAGGTTTGACAATAAATGAAATGCAGTTTGGTGGTTTCTTGTGAGGAAAGTATAGAATAATTTTGTTGAAAAATCGTATTCTTTTGCATATACCTTTTTTCCCCTCTAATTATTCTATAATTATTGTTATTTTTTCCCATTATATTTTTATGTATTTCATTCAATTTTTCTCAATTACATGTAAAAAAATTAATATTCTAGGGGTGGCTGGGTGACACAGTGAATAGAGTACTGACCCTGGAGTCAGGAGGACCTGAGTTCAAGTATGACTTCAGACACTTAACACTAGCCGTGTGACCTCGGGCAAGTCACATAACCCCAGTTGCCCCTCCAAAAATTAAAAAAAATATTAACATTCATTTTCTGAAATTTTATACCCCAAATTCTTCTCCCTCTCCCCATTCCCCCTTCTTGAGAAGGCAAGCAGTTTAATATAGATGTGTGTTACACATGTGAAGTCATGTATAACATTTCCATATTAACCATGTTGCAAAAGAAAACACAGATCAAAAAACCCTCCAACAAAAATAAAGTTAAGAAAAAGGCTGCTTGAATCTGTATTCAGACTCCCATCAGTTCTTTCTCTGGATGTTTATTCTTAAAACTTACATATTCTTTATGTTCTAATGTACTTTCTTTTTTTCCCCCCTTAAGGCAGGAGATGATAACTGGATGCAGGAGATAAACCAGAACTTGGCTGAAGAGGTAAGAATTGGAGATTTTTGTTCCCTTATAATATTGAATTATATGTTTAGTTTCTAAAATAACTTGATTCTTTCTTTTCAGGCTGGTTTGAACATTACTCATGTTTGCCTACCTCCTGACAGCAGTGAAGATGAGGTAATGGTTTCTTGTCTTCCTTTTATTAATATTGCCAAGCTGGAAGAGATCCAGCCCTTTCTTGTGGCTGAGAATTTAAAAGGAATATATCTCTTGCACTTGATAGAAAGTCTTTCAAGTTCTCCTGCGTGACCTTGGTTCCTTCACTATGGCTCAGTATTTTCATCTATAAGATGGTGAGGTGTTAGGTTGGATGATGTCTAAAGGCCCTTCTAAGTGTAAAATTCTATTATTTTATTTAGTTTCATTTTGCTTTTATTATATTAAAGGCTTTTGTGCAAAGCAATGTACTCTGGTCAGATAAAGGTTAGATAAGATTCAACTCCTTCCAGGGACTCTACCACCTTATCAACCAATTGATCCCTAGAAAACTCAAAACACTGGGGCTTTATTCACTTACTTTGGTTAACATGTCTTTAAGGTGACTTTTTCAAAGAATAAACTTCGGGACAGATAGTCTGCAGCAATAGTATTCTGTTTTCCTTAGGGGAGGCTGCATACCAAAATTTGTGGGATGCAGCCAAAGAAGTAGGGAAATTTTTATGTCTCTGAAAGAGCATGTCAGTGAAAAAGAGAAAATGCCAATCAGTGAATTGGACATGCAAGTAAAAAAAAAAAAAGAAGAAGAAATTTAAAATCCTTGATTAAACACTGAAATGAAAATCCTGAAAGTCAGAGGAGAGAGTAATAAAACTGAAAGTGGGAAAACTATTGAACTAATAAATAAAACTAGGAGCTGGTTTTATGAAAAAAAAAAATTTTGATTTTTAAAAAAAGATAGAGGAAAACCAAATGACCAGTATCAAAAATGAAAAGGTCGAATGCACCATTAATGATGATGAAATTAAAGCAATTATTAGGATTATTTTGCCCAAAATGACTGATAGTCTAAGTGAAATGGACAAATATTTACAAAAATATAAACGGCTCAGATTAACAGAAGAGGAAATAGAATACCCTAAATGTTGTTGTTCATTCACTTCTCACTGATTATGACCCTTTTGGGGTTTTTCTTAGCAAAGATATTGGAGTGGTTTGCCATTTCCTTCTCCAGCTCATTTTACAGATGAGGAAACTGAGGCAAACAAAGTTAAGTGACTTGTTCAGGGTCACATAGCTAGTAAGTGTCTGTGGCCAGATTTGAACTTGGAAGGACAAGTCTTCCTGACTCCAGACCTTGCACTCTATTTACAGTGACACTTAGTTGCTCAATACTTAAATAACCCTGTGTTATTTTCCTTAGGGCCAGGCCTCCAGTTGCTTCTGTTGGTGCAGAGATTCACCTTCAGAAGTAGCTAGTAAGGTTGGCATTCCTTACTCATTTTGTTTTTTATATTTGGGGTTGGATGGGAGATGTGGAAATGTCTCTTCACTGAGGTTGAGGAGGCCAACAATTCTTGGAATGCCTAGATTGTTCTGTTGGTATTTAGTCTTTTCTTCAGCTTTTCATGAGACTTGCCCAGGGAATGTGTTTTGAAAATTTGTGATAAATATTGCCTACATTTGACAAAACTGATAATTTGGAAGCAACATGGCTTAGTAGAAAGATGCTGGACTTTGATCCAGAAGACAAGTTACAGCTCTATTACTCACTTAGGAAGACAGGTCAACCTGAATGCCCTGCAGCCTCAGTTTCTTCATTTGTTAAAAAAAAAAAAAAAAAAAAGAATGGTTTGGAATTGAACCATCTAACATTCTGTGATTCTGGGAGTCCCCTACCAGATAAGGTCCTCATGCAATGGGTAGCTAGGCTAGAAGTTAAGTTAGAGCCAACAGTTTGATGTGTAAGTCAAAAAAGATCTCGGGTTGCACTGGATGGCATGGAGTCCAGAACAAGGATGGTGATCGTCCTTGTGAGGACTCTGCCCTTGTAAGACTATGTCTGCCTCCATTTTTGACCATTTTGTGGAATATTTTCTGTGTGTTTGGCTCAAGGCATGAATCTATTAATAGAGGTTTGCCCTTTACAGTTATAGTAAGGTTGCTTCTTGGTCCTCTTTCTGTGGTACTTAAATTCTGTGGTTGGCAGAGTGAAGAAAACACTGAGAATAGCCCTTTGTGCCTCTTAAACTCCGGTCATGCTCAGTTTTTATTATTTATTATATGCTCTATCTCTCTTCCCACTTTGTGTTCTCATTTAGGGCAGGGCTGACATCTTAAACTTGGCTTTTTTTCTCCTGTGGAGGTTAGCACAGTACTTTACAAGGAGAGGAATGCAAATCTTTGTAAAATCAAATTGAATCATGGAATGAAAATCTAATATTCCCTGAGCAATGGGTTTTTGTTTTTATTGAATTTTTTTAAATTTAAAAACATTTTTTATTTTATTTATTTGTTATTATTTCATTCATTTTGTTATTTATTTGTTTGCTTTTTTATTCAAATTTTATATTTTAGAAAAAGGTGGAGGGGAATGACAGTTCAACACTACTCTTTTTTTTTACCCAACATTCAGCACAGAACATAAATTCACTTTTAAATCAAAATGTTTATTAAATAAAATGTGTGGTTATTGGTTGATATTTTTCTGTTTAGATTATAGATGAAATCTTGAAGCTCAACGAAGACGCTAGAATTCATGGTCTGGCTCTTCAGCTTTCCATCAGCTCATTTAGCAACAAGATATTGAATGCTTTGAAACCAGACAAAGATGTAGATGGGTAAGAAGTCACTGTAGTCATTCATTGAATATGATATTTACTAAGTACACAGAGAAATTTAATGACTTCCGATGTTAGGTCACATAAAAATCACATTAAAAAATCAAGTACATTCTTATGACAATAAACATAAAAATTGCATGATTTTTTTCACTAAATTTTGCATTGTGTGTTTACTGTCATAACAATTCAAAAAAGAAAACTCGAGAAATCCTGGAACCTCTGTGAATGATTTAATTCTTTGTAAGGAACAAGTTATAATTTTTGATGAGATGTTCTTTTGAATAACTAGGTTGTCATTTAGTAAATTACCAATAGTGGCCAAACTCTCTGCTTTCTTGATTGCCCTCTGTGATTTACTCACCCAGGGACCTAATTTCCCAAAAGCACTCTATACTACAACATTTGCAGCTCAGTTCAGGACCAGAAAAACAACCATAAAAGGCTTTATTTTTAATCAAAATCACAAGGTTTAATTTTAAATTTAAAAAACCAAATAATAAACATCAGCTACATTATTTTGGATCCTGGCATTTTGTGGAGTTGATAAATTTGAGTAAGTAATGTGCATTGTAGCAGTTGGGATTGATGTATTTTCATAAGATTCTAGGACCATAGATTTGGAGCTGAAAGAGATGACAGACCTTAAAGGTCATCTAACTTACCCTCTGATTTTACAGATGAGGATACCAAGGCATACAAGATGCAAAGTAATTTGCCCAGTCACATAGTAGTAGTAGAGCAGAGATTCAAACCCAGGTCCTCAGGCCTTTTCCCTTCTACCATACTGCTTTTATGGTGTCTTTTAAGAAAATTGATTGATATTTCAAATGGTTTTTACCTTGTTTAAAAAAAATTTTTTTTGTTGCCAGTGAGCAACTCCCTTTACTCATACAAGTTGATACCATTTCTGCAACTTATTCCTTAGTTGCCATGAGCACAGAAATTAATTACCTTTCCCAGGGTCTTACAGCCAGTATATACCATAGGTGGAATTGAATCCAACTTTTTCTGAATCCCGAGACCAATTCTCTAAACACTATTCCATGCAGCTTCTATTTTTTATTAGAATTTAATTAACTATCCAAAATGATTTAGAGAGTATTATCATGTTAATTGCATTGATATAATACATCCCATAAAAAATAATTGTCTTTCTAGAATGTTAGGTCTTCTTTTCTTTCAGTTATTATAATTTTTGGCTGTCTTTATACTTTTCACATATATGTCTAGGTAAGTTAATTCCAAATATTTAATCATCATTTTTGCAAATGGAATTCCTATTTCTTACAATTTCTTATTGTTACTAATATTAAGAATGTACTTGATTTTTATGTGATAGGATACTCTTAAATTTCCTACCCATACTCAGTTAAAAGAGCACAAGTCATCTGAAGTATATTTAAGATCTGCCTTACTTAGACCCTGACACTGACTTTAGTTAAGTACACATGTCTGGTAATCATTTCTGTTACATATCAGGATTCTGGTGGCTGTATTAACCACTTTGGGCAGCTAGCTGTTGAAGTAGATAGAGGGCTGGACATGGAGCTTAATAAATATATTAAATATATTAAGATAAAAAGAAAAATATGTGCCTTGTGTTAATTATTAGGTAGTAAACTATATGGATCTTTCTTCAAAATTTACTATCTAATAATTAACACAAGGTATAGTGAGGAAATTTCAAGGTGCCATAGGGATGTGCCATCTTGAGTTGAGCTCTACAGTAGGTTAATGGAAAACAGGGAATTTTTATATTATGTTTTCTTTCTTTGTTAATACACTTTAGCCTTGACAGATAAGAACTAAAACTTGAAAGTGAGTTTATTACTTTCCGCCATTGGTTTCAAAATTTTCTAAGTAAAATAGCAAGATATAAAAAATCCTTTATAAAACAATGTAGTTATTTTGCAAATAACCTGCATCAAACACATCAACTCATGTTAACCACTTTTAGAGAATTTGGGTCTGCTTTGGTCTGAATTTGAACTGGCAAAGGAATTGAACCAACTCTCCCTCCTCCATTGCACCCTTTCTTTAAAGAATTTCAGTACCAAAAGTTCATAGTATCATTGCACTGGAGTGGGAAGGAACCTTAGGAATCATCTGTTACATTGTCCTTATTTTACAATTGAGGGAACAGAACTTTGGTGACTTGCCAAGGGCCCACAGAAATAAGGCACAGAAATGGAATGCATGTGTAGGTGAATAGATGGGTTCTGACCCTGCCAGATTGTCCAAAGGTGAGAAGACTAGCAGTAGACTTGGGGCTAGGCTCAAAGTATGAATTTAAAACTTGAAAACTAAATTGTAACTGCCAGTGCTATCTCCTTGTTGGCCTGTGGGGGTCAGAGTGAAGTTTCTTACAGCAGTGTTCATTACATTACTTTGATTCTCTGCTCACTTTGAACCTTATTTTTAATCATTCATTTTATCAAGCACCGGGGTCATATTTCCTTTAAACTTCCCTATGCTGAATTTAGTTAAGTATTTGCTATTGTCTCATTTACATATTTCTTTGTGTTGTGCCTCAGGGTGACAGATGTAAACCTGGGAAAGTTGGTACGTGGAGATGCCCATGAATGTTTTGTTTCACCTACTGCCAGAGCTGTGATTGAACTTCTTGAGAAATCAGGTAATAGTAAAAGTAATAATGATAGTAATTGTCATTTAAATAGTGCTAAAACGAAAAAGGAGGGATGGAGGAAGGAAAAAGGTTCGACTGCAAGTAAGATGGAAGGGAAGGAGAAGGGAGAATTCTACTTCAAGTGAGATGGAAATGTCCCATGGTCCTCTTCTTTAGTGTCATTTACATAAATATAATCATATCATTTTCTAAAGCTGAACCATTTGACAGTGCCGAGGACTTTGGTGTCAAGGAGTCTCTTCTCTGGGTGTTCAGTAGCTGTGGTCATGGTACCTGCAGGAGCAGTTCCCAAGCTTGGGTTGCTTTCCCAGGGTGATGACTGTAAACATTCTATAACCGTAGCAGCAAGTCCTGCTGTTCCCAAGGTTCTTAAATTCAGGGACCTGGGGTTTTTCCAACAGGTCTGAGGGGAGGTGGTGGTTAGGATAGTGGTGATGGTTTGACTCCCTGTCATATGCTGTCCCTTGTCTCTCTCCCAACTTCTACTAGGCTGGTTTGCATGCCCAAGTTGTTTGACCTTTGGTGAAAGTGGCAGGGCTAGGTGTTCTGGGGTATGCTGGCATTTGACTATTGATAATTGGTCAGCAGTTGTTGGTGGAAGTGAGTAAGGTGGGCTAATTCTGTACCATGAATTTTTTACCTCATTAATAACTGCACAGCTTAGCCTGGGAGTACATCTAGTAGTTTAAGGACCATGACTATTCCCACGATTCTTGGGTTCCGAGTTCCTAAGAAGTTTTTATTAGAGTTTGAGAGATGATTTGACTGGCCTGACACATACTGCCTTACCCTCCTCAGGGATAGTGGATGGAAGGTCTGGCCTTGGAGTCAGGAAGACCAAAATTAGAATCCCACCTCAGACACAAACTTTAATGCACTATTTAAATATCAGCAATTACTGTTGTTACTACACATAGCTTTATGTATGCTTTCAGGTTTGATCTTTCCAGCACCCTGTAGTTAGACAGGACAGGTATTATTCAGTTTTACACATACCAGAAAATGGAGATTCACGTTAAGTAATATATTCCCCTATGGTTGCCCAGTTAAGTATTTATAGTGCTGGTGCTCAAGGCTTTCTGACTCCAAATCTAGTATTCTTTCCTCTAATAGTCTCTCATAAGAAGTTATCCATGACATTAATGTTTTTATATTTGGAAAGGTTACCTTTTTGTGAGATTCTAATTGAAATCTAAAAGTTACTTTTATTTACTCAGACTTTCATTTTCTTACTCCCAAAATCATTTAATTGGGGAGAGAAGAGGGGAAGGAAGTTATAGTTATTCTGGCTAATTTTTACACCTGGAACAGTTTAACTACCATATAAAAAGAAAGGATATGAAGTTGAAGGAAAACCTGTTTTCAAATAGTTTATCAATTTCTCCTCAGAAGCAATCAGAGCAGATAAGCTGAAGAATAATACTTCTGGCTTTAACGTCTTTAAAATCCACCAACTTGTGCTAATTGAAAAGACTGTCCTGAATAAGCGCAGATTCATAGAATTATTGTGCTAGATGTTTTCATGGGAGAAATCTAAGGGCCATAAATGAAAAGTGTGACTTCTCTAAGGTCATGGAGCTAGCTCTTCGTAGAGCCTAGACTAAAGCCCAGGTCTTTCCACTGCAGAACAAGTTATAGTTGATTTACTTCAATGAATATGCACCTAGAGGAGCCTTTTCAGGGAGTAGCCTCATTCTAAGTAGTGCTGCCTTTCAGGGATTACTTTCAGGTTTATCTCCTTGGCCTTGAATTCTATGTGTAAAAGAAGATACTGGTATTCTCTGCTTCACAAATGTTCAGTTTAGTGAATAAATGATTGTAGGGTATTTAGCATATTGAATGTGCTGTTTAATCATACTTAATCATAGCATACATAAAGCCTTGATTAACTGGACTCAAATTTTATTTTAAGCAATCTACTTTTATTTTTTTTTATATATTTTTTCTCCCTAAACCATATCCTTTTCTTTATTTTTTTTTTAATTTTAATTTATTTTCTTGGTTACATCATTCATTTCCACAAGGTTTTGAGTTACAGATTTTCTCCCCTTTTTGCCCCTACCCCCAAGCCCAGAACATTGATCCCACTGTAAGGCCCCTCCCACAATCTGATTCCTTTTAAAGCAATCTACTTTTAGAAGAAAAAAAAAGAAAAATGACAACACAGCAAGATTACATCAGGCATTTATTAAAAGAGTCTACTTGTGTTGGTGTCAGTGTACACAGAAAGCCCATTTTCCTTACACAATCTGTGTGATGATCAACGCGTATGCATTACTCAGACGGATCACCCCAAGGCACTACAAGAGCCTTCATGGTTGATTTTTTTAAAAAGAAGAGAATTGTGTTCTGTAAAGCATATGCATTGTAGTTTTATCACAGGCGTTAGGGTATGAATTAGAACACACACATTCAGAACAGGAGGAATAGCATGGACAAAACTAAGCGTTGCTCTGGTACGCACAGTAAAGAGAGAAAAGACAAAGCCAGAGAAAAGCTTCTCTCACACTGCATGGGTAGGTTCTCTTTGGAGGAACGATGGTAAAATACGAACAATCATTGAATAGACTTAGAAAAGGGGGGATTGGTTACTCTGCACCAGTGGAAGGAAGTAATCACATCCGTCAGACCACAGATCCATTGATGCCTAAGCTATACCTTCAAGAGGAGAGAGGGTACATTTTTGGAATGCATTGCAGGGAGGTTTTTCCGGTAACAGGTTGAAACAAAGGTTTTTATCAGTTAACCTGAAAGTTTATTTCCTCAGAACAGCCTGTTCCCTGGGGGTGGGGAGAACAGAACACCCTCTTCCCCAGGATGCATTCTGTGAGAGATGCTGCTCTCATGTTGAGTGTCCATCATCAATTACTCCCCAACTGGTTTAATGTTAAAAGTGGAGCTTTCATTTCTTCACATCTAGGACTCACAGAAAAGGCCAGAAATCTTAATAGTGATAGATTAAAGCTGGTTTGTTGTTTTTTTTTACTTTTTAGATTTCATCATAGATGGGAAGAAGGTGCTGGTGGTAGGGGCCCATGGACCTTTGGAAGCTGCTCTACAGTGTCTGTTCCAGAGGAAGGGAGCCATGACAATGATCTGCCCTTGGAAGACTCCTCAGCTTCAAAGCAAGGTAAATAACCCGCATGGTGCAGCCTTTGCAGGACAGAATTTGGAACTGGGCCTAAAAGTTTTTGAAAAGGCAAACTGTGGAGTTTGATGTTTTTGCATGGCAAATACCCTCCTAAGGAATGAAAATATTAAGCATAATTGGCCATTATGCAGGAAAGCCTCAGAACCAGAAATGCTTAGAGTTTACAGGTAGGTATTTTCAAGTAAATCGATAGGTTATCTCATAAGCCTTTAGCTAAGCACTGAGCTGCCCTTGTTGGAGGTGGATTGGGGAGGACTCTGCAGAACTCCACAGAGGGCTTTCATTCCCTGGAGTCTGATTGTTGACTGTCCAGCCAGAACTGGGAAAGAAGAGAGGAGAGTGTGCATGCCCTTTTTTGTATTTAGGAAAAAGAAGGGCTGTGGCTCATAAAAAGAGATTATTAAGTACAGTCACCTGGGAAGAGTCTGTTGTCTGTGGAATGAAGTCTCTTTTCTTAGCATTTAGGACCAGCCTGGCTAGATCCCTCAACATATGCTAAAGCCTGCCTTCCCCTCCAGGTTCCCAACACACAATGGCCCTTTGCTCATTGAATTCTTTAAAACCCAACTGAAATACCACCTCCTCCGTGAAGCCTTCCCTGACTCTTCCTCACTTTGGTAATGAGCTTTCACCACTCACAAAGCCGTTTGTACTGAATCTTTTTAATGCATTTATAATGTGTGATTCTATCCCAGTTACCCTGTATTTGTGTCAGAAAGTAGATGGATGCTTCGGTGCGTCTTCGCCTCCTAAGTGTGTTCATCTTCCATGGTTGGTTCTCATCTTTAGATCATAATCATGGTTCTGTGCTATGCTGTTTGTCTCTAGCCTGTTTTAAGTTACCACAGCTTAGTTGAGGCCATGATTTATACGCAGCGCTTTTCTGTTACTGAAATTTGTCTAGGAGGTTACTGGATTATCTAAGTGCATTTTATTCCAGTAAACAAAATGATTATCCTGTCTTGGAGAGTCTAGACTCTCAATAGTCATCATGCATTTATTATTAAATATCTGTGCTAGATGTCCAGCTATTGTTCTCATGACTGACCAGTCTGTGATGAGGCCTGATCTGATTGATTATGGGGCCAGTGGTCTGTAGTATGTTTTTCTGTCAAGCTTGGGCCATTATGCATTAGAGCAAGAGAGACATAGCAGCCTGTCTTCTTCTCTCCTTACACTTCCCACCCCTCCCAGGCACTAGGCTTACACCACTCGCTCCCACTCACTGTCAGCACTTGGACAACATTCCTCTCCCATCAGTATCCTGGCTCTTCTCCTTTGTTCCACTCCTCCCTTTACTTGTCAAAAATCAATCTTAAGCCTTAATGGAATTGGAAAATATATGATATTTTGGGAAAAGTTAAGTGACCCCTGTTCTCCATTGTACCAAGTGTATGTACTGATCCTTTCATTGAATTCGAGGTACAGAGCTGGCCTCCCAGATGTAGTGTTTTTCTTAGTACTGTTTTATCCCCCCACCCCCGTACCTCATTTTCCAAGTTACAAGTTCACCCCATCATGCGAAGATTCAAGAGCATAATTTGTACTTCAGATAAATTTTTAGAGTAATGAAATTATCTGACTTAATCGTTATTCGTACCCTTGGAATTCTTACCAAAGTTTGGCACAATCCCTGTCTAAAATATGTAAGGGTGTTGTATGACCACTTCATGTAAATGAAATGCTGACTCATTTAAAAGTTGACTACTCTAGGAGTTAGTTCTTAACTCATTTGTGGCCAGGACCCCTTTAACAGTCTAGTGAAGCCATGGACCCCTTCTCAGAAAAAGCACTTTTAAATACATAAAATGTGTAGGTTTATAAATTTCATTTGTACATTTAAATTATATTGAAATGACTTATCAAATATATTTAATTTATATTGAAATAGTTAAGAAATACTTTAAAAATCGAATTAGATATAGTAATACAGATTCTCTTGTTACATTAAGTAACAAAATAATGCATTAAAAACATAGAAATTTAAAATCTAATAACTGCTATAATAGTTATGAGTATGTATTATTTCAAGACACCCGCAACAACTAATGTGAATGTGGAAATATCTGGGGTTTCTGTCAGTTACAAAGTCATGAGGACCACTAATAATACTGTGGTTTGCTGCCTATCTTCTTAATTGAGGGAGAAATTAAATTGCTGTTAGAGTGAAAATAATTTTTTTCTTCCATCCAGCCAAGTTCAGGGACTTTGAAATCTTTTGTTCAGTTGTTTTTCAGCTGTGTCTAACTCTTAGTGACCCCATTTAGGGTTTTCTTGGCAAAAATATTGGCACGGTATACCGTTTTCTTCTCCAGCTCATTTTACAGGTAAGGGAACTGAGGCAAACAGAGTGAAGTGACTCGCCCAGGGTCACACAGCTAGTAAGTGTCTGAGCGCTTCAGATTCAAGATGAGTCTTCTTGATTCCACTCCAGGTACTCTATCCAGTGGGGAGTCCTTAGCTCTTCAATCTGAAATCTGTTGATAGATTTCTTGGGAGTCTGTGGACCCAGTCTAAGAACCCTTAGACTAGATGGTCTCTGAGGTCCTGTCCAGCTCTGAGAGCTGGTAAAAATGGCCAGTGTGCAGGATGGTCTGTAATTAAATTGTCATAGGAGCTCCCTTGATTTTTGAATTTGAATCAAGCTGCTTTTCCAGAGCTTTCCACAAGGTGGCAGCCAGTTCAAGAAATTCAGATGCAGCCCATCATATTTTAGAGCTAAGTATTTTGGGTTCAGGAGCTCAGTGAAGAAGGAAAACAAAATATGCCTTGAACTGAACAGCTGTGGTGAGAAGAGAAAATACCTCCACTGGCAACTGAATGCTTTCACAGCTGCCACAGATGCTTTTTCTGTCTGATTTTTATTTTTGAAACAATATGGGATTTTAACAAGTCCTTTCTACTTGGTACATCAATCCCTTTTCTCTGATCTTTTATTTTTAATTGAATCTTCTTCATGAATGAAGTGATTGTCACTTTCTTTTTTAAAAAAAGATTTCTCCCCTAACATCTTAATTTTTCAAAATAAGTAATTTTGAGACTTTTATAGGAAGCCTGTGGATCTGGAGATACATTCACATGTTCTCATAAAGACCCGATATAGAAACACTTGTGGCCTGAACATACATGGATCTTACATCTAGGGTGTCATGAATCCCTTACATGCCAACCTCCACCCATATCATTACTTCCTATAGCAATCTCTCTCACTCTTTACTGCCAAAAAAAGGTCTGAGGTTCCACACATTTGCCTTCAAAATTTCATTTGGCTCTGGGATATGGAACAGTCTCACTTACAGTTTCCTCTCCTTGGCCTCCTAACTTGTTCAGACTAATCTCCTGCCAGAACCCAAAAACACAGGCCTTTTTTAGCTGCAACTTAAGCAATTTGCATGATATGAATTCAAATCTTGATTATACCATTGGTTTTTTTGACACCCTTTCTGTATTCTCTTATATTTCTACCAGAATGATAATTTTCAGAATAACAATCACACTTAACGCAGGTCTACAGAGTGCTTTCTTTGTCATAACCCTGCAAAACTGTGATGTTAGTGTTCTTGCTCCATATTTTATAGATGAGAAAACTGAAGCCTTGAAGGGACCAGTGACTTCCCTGAGGGCAGTCAAACCAGGTCTTGTGCCTTCAAGTACATTGTCTTTATCAGATTTCCAGAAGGTATGGAGGAAGCAGAGGCCATGACTGTTTTTAGGTGTGCTTGAATCTGGCAGTACTTCATCTTAAGTACAACACATCAGATTCCATTTAATACACATTTGCTTGTAGGATTAGTTCCTCTGGGATTTAGATTCATAGCATATGATGCAACAGGCAGAATCAGACTCAACCACAGACCTAGCTCCCTAAAGGCTATCACCCTAAAGACACTTACTATGACCTCTGTGTCAGGAAGCTGATGAAGCTTTTGGTAGTTTCTCTGAATAACGTTTTTGAACATGTAAAAATAAATACACAACATTTATAAAGGAAGCCAATTACACTTAAATACACTTCAGCAATTTTTTTTTTTTTAGAAATGAGTTCCCAGGTGCCAATTTAAGAACCCCTGCTCATACACGGTTCTGAAGGAGAGACTGAGAAATTTTAATTAGTCCACTTAGCTTAATTGTGTTTTTTTTAAGTGGCTTTTTGGATTGTGGGGGTTGTGGAAAACATCATTAGGCTAAATGTGGTATAGGTACAGTAAGAGTCGGGAGGGATGCCAAATCACATTTAATAAGTGGTTATTTGTAGCTGGCTTAGTGCTAGGCACAACTCTGAGAAATTTGGTCAGGAATTTCATGTGGCTTGAATTTGGAGGAGAGGAAAGAGAAGGGAGTTATAACTTTTGCACCCAAATATTCTTTTTTTAAGGCTCAGTAGGTAAAAGTAATTAGCACAATGCCTCACGTATAGAAGTGCTTAATAAATGTGTTGTTGTTGTTTTTTTTCTCTACTTCCTAAAACACAGGTTTGGGAAATTGGGCTGGTTGCCAAAAAGGATGCCTTCTGAATGTCATATATATAAAAAAGATTACTGTTAAGCAAACTTCTTTATTGAGTAGGTCAAATAATAATAAACAACTAATATATTATACATATAAAGGTTTGCAAAGTGCTTTACATAAATGACTTCGTCTGATCCTTACCATGACCCTAGGAGATAGGTAACTGTTGCTGCTTTACAGATGAGGAAACTGAGGCTGGGAGAATTTAAGTGACTTATCCAGGGTCACACAGCTGGTAAATGTCTAAAAAGCTGAATTTGAACTCTGGTCTTGACTCGAAATTCAGCACTCCATCCACTACACCAGCAGCATCAGATTCGATAACCCTAACTGGAAAATATCTAACAAGATAAATAAAAATACAGTATGACATATATAATGTCAGTGTGTGGTCTTCTGAATCAGTATGTGACCCACAGGGATCTCTGTATAGAGTCTGGGGGTGCTAGGTTTTGTTACCTCTGCCACACACCACCTAGAACTCTGTAAGAGAATGGCCAGTTTTTCTCCACTGATGCACTAGCAGTTATTCAGAATTTTAAGTGAATAAGCAGGATTTCTCTCAGTTCATCAAATTGTGTTAACTTTTATATGATTCTTTTTTACCTATGGTGTTAGGAAGGTAGCTGGCCAGCTCCTGTGTGGTCCTGTGTTTAGGGAATGTTGTTATCCAACTGGAAAGCTTCATCTTAAACACATCACAATGTTTGTTCTCAGTTGTGGGCCCTGTGTTCTGGGAGCTTACAATTTAAAATATTTTACTTTTACTTTTTTAAAAAGAAGCTTAATGAACCGTCTGACCCCCGTGTAGCAGTAGTGAGAATTGTGACTTGCATATTTAGAGTTCTGTGGATAAGTGAACAGCAGAATTGTGGAATACCATTAGCTATTATCAAGGAGAATTAAGAGCTGAGTTTAAGGCTTGGTTCCAGAATACTACCTATGATCTTCCTAATGCATTATGCATTCAACATGTAATTCCCAAAGTAGGGGGAAGGGAATGCATTCAACATATATTTCCCAGAGTGGGGGAGAGGGATGCCTGGGCATGTGGCCAATTTAGCCTAATGCTGAAAAATGCTGGTTGGTTGTTCTACAGCCAAAGCCCTGGCCCCAAACTAGCCCAGGAGGTCTGAGGAATCTCTTAACACACACCCTTTCCTGGTCTCTAGCACTTTTATAATCTATATTAGAATTACTGGGTGGGCCCCAAAACTAAACCACATTTGGGGACACCAGGGTTAACCTGGACTTTAAAAGGAGCCCTCCTCCACCCTCTACCCCCCAAAAATGGCTCTACCCCAGTCCCAAATACTGTAGACTATGCTGCACACATTTATTACAGATAAAGCAACCTACTGCCGAATTTGCAGATATCCATGCAGTGGTGGCACTGCTGGGTAGGGTGACTGTAGTCAACACACACCCATTCCCTTGTGTGATAGGTTTAAGGCTGTGATCTAAGACACAGCTGGAAGGTCATATTTTAAAGGCCTTCCAGCTGTGACAAATCAGGTAAATCCCAACTGTGTGTGGAAGAAATAAGCCAGAAAACAGAGGTCTGTTTGTTTTACTCCAGTGGATTTTGTTTCTGGTTTTCTCAAACCACAAGCCCTCAAAAAAGACTGATTTCACATGTGAGGTATATCAGCATGAAATAAAAATAAATTAGGTCCTTCACATTCATTCAACAAAAGAGTGGATCTGGAGACCCAATTCTAATGGTGATGTGGTTAAGAACAGAGTTCTAAAGGTGATTTAGGGGGTTCTGTGAGTGATTGTAACCATCATCACCATGGCATTCCATTCCCATTAACTTTAGGTATTCCAGTGAGCCATGTGGTCATTTTATTTATCAAAAAGAGTGCTTTTTTTTTTTAAAGAGTGCTTTTAAAGTTAACATTAGACTTGTCTAGAAGAAGACATTTCAAAAAATCTGGAAACACTTCCATTTAAAAAAAAAAAGTCTGGAGGACCAAGATAGATGATAGAGAATAGAAGCCAAGTGTGGAGATGCCATGTTTTCATTGCATTTCTTATTAAAGTCTTATGACTGTTATGTAGTGCTACATATCAGATGTTAAAAACTGCCCTAATGGATGGGTCATGGAGATGACGACTTAATGACATCTAGTTATCTCACTTAATATAAAATGTGTCACTTGCCTCACAATGAAACCTTGGTTCAGTCACCTCTTCCGTATGCAGCAGAAAAGCAAATGCTAATCTTAGAGGGAATGGACTAGAACCAACATGTCATGTAGCCGTGTTGGTGTAGCTTTGTGACTGGGTCTAATCTTCCTCCTGGACTAGCTCACCTTTCATGACCTAGGTCCTAGAGTAAGTTGGATGAAGGCAGCCCCTGACTATCAGGTGTAAAAAACAGATGCCGTTCAATAAATATTTATTAGATGCCTCTTCTGGAAGTAGCGACTATGCTAGAAGTTGGTGGTGGGGGTCCAAATTAGGTAGCTTTTCTTAGGTCCAAACTTTGTATCTCAAATTATGAGACTAATGTATTGCCTCCTATTAATAGTTAATTAAGAGTTGACTGTCAAGCAGTAAGCATTTATTAAATACCTATTGTGTGGCAGTCACTGTGACAGGCACCCGGGGTACAAATAAAAGGAATGAAACAATCCCTACTTTATCTTTCTAATGTAAAAATTAAACAATACTTTTTTTCAAGGAGGGGTGTGGTGTTCATGTATTGATAGCGTGGTTTTTCTAGATTCCTTAGCTCTGAGAGCTAAGAATGGTTTTTACATTTTTAAATATTTTATTGTACTTAAAATGTGAAAAACCATTTTTGGCTCCTGGGACTGTACTTAAAAAAACCAGCAGTGAAACTTTTGAGCCATAGTATGCTACCCTTCTTAGTCCTTAACCCCCATCCCTATTATCTTCTTTCTTTGCTATCTTTGACATTTCTGCTGCTCGTTAGCATTTTAACAATTTTAACAATTTCTTGTTAAAGAAATTAAACACATTTATGATTCTGTGGAATAGAGGGAAATCCTGGCTTTGCCATTTAACTAACCCTATGACTTAGGGTAAGTTATCAGCATCATCATCATCATTATTATTATTATTAACTATATTCTAGTAAAAATTGTCCAGGAATTTGTTGATAGATTCTACTGCCCAGTGTACTTGCCAAAATGGAGAGAGATTTTAATAACAAGCTTATTGTTTGCTCCAAGAATAGGCCCGTGGTACATAAAAACCAACTGACATTTTCAGCAGCCTTTTATAGTTTTTAGTGACACCGGTGGCATGGATACCATGGAATTTTACAGAGGGCAGAAAGGGAAGATAAAAGATTTTCATATGAAAGAACCAGTTGCAGAAGGTGAAGATCTAAGACAGATATAATAGTAAGCTGGTCAGCAAGCATTAGAGGATTTAATACTGGAATTTTGCAGACTAACCATAAACACTCGAACTATAGCTAGTGAGCAGAAATGCTCATTGTAAATAAGTAAATAGAGGTAATAAAGCTGAGCCAGAAATTCTTCTGTCACTTACCAGTTAATCAGCTGAGCTGCAGCTTGATGCCTCAGCTAAATTCTGCAAGCTCTGGCTAGCAGTATGACTTGCTGTCTCAAGGAAATGGTAGCGATACTAAAATTATCTTAACCACATAATAATGATTCATATTTATGAAATGCCTTCAGATTTAGGAAGCACCTTCCCCACAGCAACAACTCTGTGATATATACAGTACAAGAATTATTGTCTGTACTTTCCAGATGAGGCAATTGAAGTTCCCAGAAGTTGAGTGGCAAGCTAGTGTGTCTGAGCCAGGATCAGAACCAGATCTCTTGGTTCCAAAGTCCAGTATTCTTTCTACTATGATCCTTGCAGGGCAAGTAAGAGAACAGATGTAAAGTACTATGTAAGCCAAAAGATGCCCTACAAATGTCAGCTAGTATTTTTATTAGCTGAAATTTCTTAAACCATGAAAGTTGGTTGAATTTAGTAGTAAAGATGCTGCTGATAACCTACCACTTTATATTTCCTGATTCTGTCAGATAGGTCACTGAAAGGCTGTTTGCCTCCATCCTCCATCTCATTCTTCCTTCACTTGGATCCTAGCCTTCCACTTTACTGGAAATGAGGAAGAACAGTAATAGCTAAATCTCTGGAAAGGGCTTTTAGAGCTGAAAGGCATCTTAGAGATCCCCTTATTTTAAAGATGAGAAATCTGAGATGGGAACTTTCTTGTTGAAGGTCAAACAGCTGTAAGTGACAGAGACAAGGCTTCTTCAGATTTCCAGAGTCCCAACACCCATGTTCTTCCCATCTTCCCATCACAGAGAATTTGACCTTTCACATATCCAGCGTCAGAAGAAATGGCACTTTCTCAAGCTTGTGACTGGGGGGAGGACGTGTTGTCTAGTTGGAGGAGTCTGAGATAGCCTTACCCTCCTCTGCTTAAATTCTATTCCTAGTACTGGGTTGTTTAAAACTAGCTAAGTTTTAAAGTAAACAGCTAAGGAAGATGTTGCATAAGTTGGATAACTAACAAAAAGTTTTTCAGTCTCTATGAAAGAATGAATGAAAGTAAAAAAGTTTGTTTAGCTTTTAGTCAAGCTGACTTTTCTGGTTTAGGGAATAGCCCAGGAAAATGGCCAGAGATGGGAGATGAGGTGTTTTTATGCAAAGAACCAGGAGATAGACCATGTCATTAGATTATAGAGTGTGTGAGGGGATAGCAAATGGCAAGGTGAAAGATGACTAGAAAGATGGGAGGGGGTGAGTTATGAAGGGCTTTAAATGACAAACAGTATTTTCTGCTGGGCCTTGGAGGTGATAGGGAGCCACTGAAGTTTACTGTGCTTTAGGAAGATCACTGATAGCTGAGAAGAGGATGACCTGAAATAGGGAAGAATTTTAAAGCAAAGAAACCAACCAGCATGCTTAAGAGTCTAGGCATGACTCGATAAGGTCCTTCACCACAGTAGTTTGTAGAGTCAGAGTGAAGGGGCTACGTGCAAGAGCTGCAAAGAAGGTAAAATCGGTAGGTCTTGGCAACAGATTGGTTATGGGCGGGAGGAGGTGAGAAAGAATAATAAGTTGAGGATGATGTCTAGGTTGCAAGCCTGGGTATTTGGGATGATGTGTTGCTCTGGACACCAGTAGGGACATTTGGAATGGCAGAAGATGGGAAGTGGGAGGTGCAGTAATGAATTCCATTTTGGACATGTTGGCTTTAAGATGTCTACAATTCAAGCTGTTAGGCAGTTGGAGATGTGAGTCTGTAGATCCAGCATGTCTGGAAGTTAGGGTTAGATAAATAAATCTGAGAATCATCTGCATAAAGAAAGATGAATTCATGGCATCTGAAGAGATATGCTAAAGAAAAGAGCGTCCAGTAGAGAACCCTGGGGGACGCCCACAGTTATTGAGCACCATCTACATAAAGATCTAGACAAGGAGACTGAGGAGGGGGCGGACAGGTAGCATCGGGGAAGAGTGGTGTCATGGAAACCTAGAGAGAAGACAGTGTGAAGGAGGAGAAGATGATTGACAGTGTCAGAAGCTATAGAGAAGTCAAACCAGGTTTTCCCTCACATTTGTTCCCTGATACCTGTTGAGCCTGTTGTTAACTCCTTTCTCGTTGGATGAACATCCATTGTCCTTTCCAGCTCCAAATCTATGATTCTCTGATCCCAAGATACATTCTTCCTAGGGCCAATGGATATTTTTTATCTGAGCTTTCAGTTTTTGCTATAAATACATCCATATCTCCTGGCATTTCATTAGTCTCTTGTCTTTCCTATTTCTAGGTTTTGCTTCACTTGAATTCCCTAAAAAAAGGCAATACATATCAATAATATATGCTCACACACCAAATAATTCATTATTGCCCACTCAACCCCTTCCATCCATAGGGGGCAGGACCCAGTGTCACAATGCGTCTTTTGCATCATCATCATTATCTATGAAGGACCAAATCTTTTTTATTCTTCTTATCTTTACATCTTAATGGGCTGCTGTGCACTCCTTTCTTATTGCCTTATTTACCAAAGAGAATGCTTTTAAAATCTCAAAGGCTATGACATGTAGAAACCTATTAATATAATTGGAGGTTCAGAATCAAAAAACCCATTTGTCAGGAGATACAAGGCCAAAGTTCCCGTAGCCATATTAAAGTATGTGATTAATAGTATGAATATAAATCACTGGTCCTCTTGTGTCTCCATGTAAGATGTGTTGATTTCTTTTGCTATGTTAACCATAACTTCAGATTTCTTGGGTCTGAGGAGTGGGGTTTGGAAGTGGGGATCCTTTTTCTGCCTCTTACCTGCTTTCTGTTGTATTAAAACAGGCCCATTTCCCACTCCCACCTATTTTGTAAACTTTTTTCCCCATGGAGGAAAATTATTTTAAACAAATAGCAATGTAATATTTACTTTACAATATTTCTAGTTGCATTTTTCTTGAATTTTCTGTTGTAATTACAGTCCATTCTGTCTTCTCTCACAGGAATTAACTCCATTTTCACTCAAAGTCTCTGTATACTCATTTTGGGCTTACATGAGTGTCTTTGATATTCTCTTATATTGAAGAGTAAATAAACTGAATGATGAAGTAAGACCATGACCTTGGGAGTATTGAGTTAAAGAAAGGTCAGTTACAGTGCTTAGGGGGGCAAGTCTGGTAGACTTATGTCATAGTCACAATTCCCCCTGAATCCATTTGGCTTGTGGTAGATCTAATTTATGACATAACATTAAGATGTACTTTTCGGTTTAAAAACTAATAATCTCTTCTTCTGATCACAAATGAGAAAAGGGATAACAAATACACCCAGTTTCTGAAAGGCAGAAAAAATTCTCCTGTAGTGAGATCACTGAATCTGAGTGTTTGTGAAGTGGGGGAATACCACTTGCTGAAAAGTTCAGTTATCTTACCCATATCTGAATACTTGTGTAATATCTTAATGAAAGTGGCTTGACTTTCTTATTTCTTCCTTTAATGAACTTTTACATTGATTTACTTCCAAGAAATAGAGATTTTATATTTCTATGGAAATTCTGTATATATTTCTATAGAAAATATAAGCAAGATCTCCACCCTGTGGGTTATAGTCTGAAATGGTATTGATATAGACATAAATACAGTCTCCCAGTTGTTTAAAAAATTAATTTTAAGGGAGGCTCAGTGGCACAGTGAATAGAGCACCAGCCCTAGAGCCAGGAGGACCCGAGTTCAAATTCAGCCTCAGATACTTAACACTTAACTAGCTGTGTGACCTAGGGCAAGTTACTTAACCCTAATTTCCCTGCCTTCCCCCCTCCAAAAAGAAAAAAAACCAAAGACATTCCAAATATATTTCTCCCACTCCCCTACAAAGAAAGTTAGAACAAAGAATGAAAAAGAAATAAAAATAGTTGTGCAGAACTAACAAATATGTTAACTGGATCTGACTGTATATGCAATATTCTGTACCCATAGGCCCCTACCTCCCCCTAAAGGGAAGGCAATTTCTTCTTCAGGGTCTAGCTTGGTTATTTTAATAAGATAGCTATTGGGTTCATTTTTATTTATTTTTTCTTCTCCTTATTTTGCTATAGTCTTCATGTATACAATTTTCTTGGTTTATTCCATAACATGCATGTGTCACAATATATTTAACAAAAAAATGTCAGTGTTTATAGGGCCCTTCTTTTAGCCTTTGGGTATACGTCTACCAGTAAGATCTCTGTATCAAAGGGAATGGACATTTTGGTGATCTTCTTAGCATAATTTCAAATTGCTGTCAAGAATAACTATCAGTTCATAGCACCCTGAACATTGTATTAGTGTTTGAGTCTTTGTATAACCCCTCTGATCTTAACTATTCCCATCTTTTGTTATCTTTGCCAGTTAGCTGGGTGTGAAGTAAAATCTCACAGTTGTGGTTTGCCTTTCTGTTATCATCAGTAGCTTTGAACAGTCTTTCACGTGGTTGGTAACAGTTTGATGTTCTTTTGAGAACTGTTGTTCATATCATTTGAACCACTTATTCACAGGAAAGTGACACTGTCTTATTTGTGCTAGTTCTCTACGTATCTTAGTTATCAGACCCTTATTAAAGATATCCAGTGCAAATTTTTCTCTTAACGATTGTCTTTCCTATTCTGGTAGCTTGTCAGTTTTACATAATTGAAATGAGCAGTTTGTGTGTGCACGTGTGCCATTGTCTGTCCCGGTGCTTGGTTAAGAACTCCCTCACTAGCCTCACCTAAGAATGGTTATATATGGTATCTGTCTCTCCTAAGTTTATGGTATAACTTTTAATACTTGGGCTACATATCTATTTTGGCCTTATTGTGATATATGTTATAAGATGTTAGTCTAAACTTAATTTGGGGCAGTCTTCATTTTATTATATAAATTATGTCCCAAAAATTCACTTGCAAGTCAATTGCTTGGAATGCCAAACACATTTTCCCAGAGAAATAAACTTAATAAATGGTGATTGGTTTCCCAGACTATCCCACAGAAGACTTCCTAGTCCCATGATATAGCTGGACTAAAATGCTTTAATGATAGTAATACAGAACCTAAATTCTATACCATTCTCACAGGAAAACGTTTTATGTTCCAATTTAGAATTCTATTTCTCCTGCCTCATTTCTCCTTTTCTACCAGTAGCACTGGCCCTGGGTGTTAAGGAGAAGCACTTTGAGCAGTGTTTGGGAGGTGTTATAAATTCAGTCACAAAGAAGTTGCATATAATTGGAAAACTGGTTCACAGGTTCTGCTCAGAGAGGGGGGGAAAAAGGAATTGGCAGAGATGATTTCATTGTACACTGAAGGATAAGAAGAAGAAATATAATTTCATAGAACACTTGGTCACCTTGCCTTTTCTTTGCATTGCTTATGATGAAAGGTGATCACCCTGAAGATAGGTGGGGTTTTTGTACCAGCATCTCTTACAAAGGATAACATTAGTTTAGTAAAGACATTTCTACAAAAAACTTAAAAGATCATCCAAATTAACATAGCTTAATATGTAGTAACTTCAGTACAGAAGTAGATACATGAGGAAACAGCAAAAAAGGTTGCAAAATTTGGTTTGGTATTAAGAAATGAAAGAAGCCAAAAGTTTATCAGTTACTCATAATTCTAGTACTTCTATAAGTACCTTTATTGAGAATAGAATTGGAAATCAGTAGAGATTGGTAATCCCAAGTACTGCCACAAAAAATTAAATTGAATACCTTTTAACAGACGGGAAATAACTAGTTACAAAATGGGAGCCATTTCAGGATCAGAGAAAAGGAATTTATCACAGAGGAAAGGAAAAAAGGATAAAAACATACTGTATGTCATTAGAGTGGTTCCAACTCAGCCTGTTTAAATGAGCTTTCAATTTTGACAATTGAGATGGATGGAAGTAAAGACACTGACTTATTGACATTTCACGGAGAAATTTAACCATGGTAAAACATACTCCACAATTGAGGAAGCCTAGAACCTACCTCAAGAAACATTTGATGTCCTTTTCAAACTCAGAGATACTGTTGCCAAGGACAACATTTTGGAACCCAAGCCTATATGGAAAATGTAATAGGACTTCCGTGTAAGAGCATGGACTGTTTAGGTTTTTATTTGAATCAACAAGCTTTTATTAAGCAACATTAGGCACTTTGCTGGGTACTAGGGAGCACAAAGACATTAGGGGTCAGTTCCTACCTGGAGGTGCTTGTGTAGTCTGGCAGGGCCAGAGGGAGTGCAGACAAATACCTGTATTTGAAACAATTTGGAGGGTTAGACCATCAGCAGCTAGAAGGAACAGGAAGGGCTTCATGTAGTAGGTGGCTCTTTAGCAGAGCTTTGAAGAAAACTGGGAATTTAATTTAATTTATATGGCATGGGGCAGGGGGAGAAGAGGTATGCTTAATAAGGCTTAACAGGCATATTGGAACCAGATTACAAAAGACTTTAAATGTCAAAGAGTCGTTAGCATTTGATTCCAGAGAGAATAAAAAAACAGCTGGTGTCTCTATCTCTAGTACCTAGCCTATGGACAGGGACATAGGAGATATTTGGAAAATGTTTGCCAGATTAAATTGAACATCACTGTTCTCCCAGTAATAATCGTGGAAAATGACATTTTTGGAAGATGCAAAATTACAGATATTTTACTTAAAAAAGTAAAAAAACTCTTAAAACTCTTAAAAAAGAGTTCAAATCTGACCTTGGACACTTATTAACTGTGTGACCCTGGGCAAGTCGCTTAAATCTGTTTGTTTCCTCTTTTGTAAAATGAGCTGGAGAAGGAAATAGCAAACCACTCCAGTGTCTTGACCAAGAATACTCCAAATGGAGTCACGAAGAATTGAACACAACTGAAAAACAACTCAACAACAAAACAGTGAATTGTGGCATGGCACCAAAGATGGCTTGAACACAAGAAGAGGGGTAAAAGATGCCAGTGATGAATGTGTATGTCCAAACTAGGAATCACACAGGCTGAGCAGGGATGAATGAAGTTGCCAGTTTGTAGTGGTAGAAGGAATACCCACTTTGATATAATCATGGATCCAGGGAAGTGCTGATATGAAATCAGGGTGAGTGTAGACTTTTTGTGCAGGTTCAGGGGAGAGGAAGAGGAAAGGAAACATGAAGAAGAATGGTGTGGAGTTCTTTGTGGAGTGACAGTTTGTAATTAAGAGGCTGAAAATCCCCTCTATTTACAGTAGGAAAAACCTTGAAGTCCGGAAGATGTGGTTTTAAGTCCCACTTCTGACACAAGTCATTTAACCATTCCTGGGTCCTAGACAATTCCTTAAGACTTAGTTACCAAAGAGTTATCTCTCTAAACTGCTGGGGAAGGCTTCCACACTGTGAGTTCAATCTCAGGTCCTTAATGATCTTTTTGGATAAGTGTCATTTTGGTCTTTACTACCCTAAGAACTAAGATAAAGATGTTATTTGTGATACATACACATACACACATGTAAGTGTGTGTACATCTGTATGAATTAGTCCATGTTTTTCATGTTCAGCTTTTTAAAATAGATTTTACTGATATCTTTTGTTATTTCTATCATAGATTCTTGTGGATGTATTTTCCCCACATCCTCCTCTTAGCTCTCTCTTGTAAGGAGAAATGGAAACTTTTAAGAAACTCCAAAGAAAATATATCAAATGATAACCATATACTCAATTTTTATGTATCGTTTTCAAAATCTGTGCTCCTAATATACTAAGGAGGGTATGGACAAAAGTTTCATAATTCAGCACTTAAAGAACAGATTTTGGATTATGAATGGTGATTCCATATCATCAAGTATTATCTGTAGTCTTGATATCATTTTAATATTATTTCATCCTGGGAATGGGTGGTTCATTCCAAGTATTAATCTCATTGGAGAAATCGGTATTTAGTTATGAAACAGTCTTAAGTCATTTCTTGGCACAGGTGTCATTAGTTGGGGAATGGGGAGAAGAAACAGACAATGAGATTGGTTATATATCTCAAATCTTAGCCCATTGGAATCTTTGCTTGTTTTGTAGTAGATTGCTTGCTCATTTGAGTGTACAGCTTTCTGCCTTTTTTCCTGGCTTCTTCTCTCTCTACCCTTGCCCCCACTATACTATAATTTGTGCATTATGATTATCTTTACAGGAAGATAGTTTGTTCTCTTGGACTGGGGGATTAGCTGTCCCCCTCTTGTGTATTAACATTGTTGATTTAAGAGTGTGCTTGTTTATGAGTCTGAGTAGGAGATAAGGCTGATATTTAAGTGATTTATAAGTAATAAAAAATACTGGTTGTAGCAGAGACACAACACATAGTAAACAAAAGTTCTTGGGGAACCTGAGGGAACCCATGTGTAGTCTTTCATTTTCTTAAATTGAACATTTAAGTCTTGGTAGTATTATATTGATTTGTCTACAAATTTGAAGGGGTTTAATTTTTGCTGCTTGTGTCTGAGACCATTGTCATAGCACAGAATTCCTGAATAGCTGATTATTTTTTTTATACAACTTTCTGAAAGCTTGCCCTTTACTATGGCTCAGCTTCTGATGGGTGTGTGTGTGTGTGTGTGTGTGTGTGTGTGTGTGTGTGTGTGTGTGGAGAGAGAGACAGAGAAAGCTGTCCTTTTTATGCAGATGTTTAAAGCCCTCCACCCACTGGAAAATTTTTTTCTCATTTGTGACATCACCCAAATGTCCAGCTGTTTTTTAGATAAAGCTTGCAGATAGCATGTGCAACTTGAACTGACCCAACTGCTGTTAATATTGGACTGCAGAAAATACTGTGTTCCATGTCTCTCATTCAGCTTCACTGTTTTGTGGTCCTGTAGTTATAGAAACAAGACTGCTTGTTGAGGCAAGGGTTAGTTGTTTTTTTGTCCTTTTATAGTGTGATTAATCAGGCTGTTTCCTTGTAGCAACATTAAAACATATTTTGTTTTGTATTTCCCCCTTGCATGCCATCAAACTGATGGAGTCCCTCTGGATGTTGACTTTTAAAGAGGGGATTAATTGGCTCTGTGTAGATACTTAAAAGTGAATCATAGCAAATCTGTTTTCTAGCAAAGGAATCATGTGCTACTTTTTGTTTTAATCCCTTCTTTTATACTTATTTATATTGGGCTCTGCTTTTTTTCAGTTTTCTTTTAGAGATGAATTAAGTAATAATCTTATCATTTTATACATTTTAGGCAGTCTATAAACATTTATTAAGGTCCTACCATGTGCCTGGCACTGCGAAGCTCTGAAGACACAAAAGTAGATGGCAGTCTCTACTCTCAAAGAGAGCATAGTCTAATGGGAGAGGCAACATGGAAGGCAGCAATGTATAAACAAGCTTATAAAGGGTAACTTGGAAATAATCAACAGAAAGAGGCACTAGATTTTTAAAGGATCATGGTGGAATTTTAGCTGAGACCTGAAGGAGACGAGGAGGTAGAGATGAGGAAGGAGAACATTCCAGGCATGGGGCAACATCCAGAGAACATCACCAAATAAGAGATGGTACGTCTTGTTTGGGGAATAGCAAGGAGGCCACTATATCTGGATTACAGTGTATGAGGGAAGGGTTAAGGTATAAGAAGGCTGGAAAAATGGGGATAGAGTGGGGAAATTTTGAAGGGCTGTCAATACCAAACAGAGCATCTTGTATTTGTTACTGGGGGTGAAAGGAAACCACTGGAGTTTATTGACTTTTGTTGTTGTTCATTCATTTCAGTCATGTCTGACTCTTGGTGACCCTGTTTGGAGTTTCCTTGGCAAAGATACTGAAGGGTTTGTCAGCTCGTTTTACTGAGGAGGAAATTGAGGCAAACAGAGCTAAGCAGCTTGCCCAGGGTCACACAGCTACTAAGTGTCTGAGGCCAGATTTGAACTCAGGAAGATGAGTGTTCCTGACTCCAGGCCTGGCGCTCTATCCACTGAGCCACCTTCGCTGCTGATTTATTGACTGACGTGACTGACACAGTAAGATCTATGCTTTAGGACGCTCACTTTGATAGCTGAGTGGAGAATGGACTGGAATGGAGAGATACTTGAGGCAGGCAGATAACACCAACAGGTCATTGCAATACTCATTGTCAGGAGATGGGGGTACCGTGGTGGGGGCAGCATCAGAAAAGAGTCGGGGTGTGTTTGAGCAATGTGGCAAAGGTGAAATGTGACAGGCCATGGATATGGTGGGCAGGAGGGAGTGAAAGATAGAGAGGAGTCAAGGATGATCCCTGGGTTGCAAGCCTAGAGACCTGTGGGATGGAAGTGCTCTTGACATTGATAGAGAAGTTTAGAAGGGGAGAAGAATGAATTCAGTTTGGGGACATGTATGTTTTCAGCCTACAAGAAAATATGATTGTGAAATTTTAGAACTCTCTGGCCAAAGAAAAAGAAGATACTGAAAGGTACCAGGAAGATGGAAATAAAGTACCACAATCAGTTTGAGATATCTAATAAGGGATTGGAGATATAAGATTAGCGGTCTAGTTAGAGGTTAGGCCTAAATAAGTGGTTTTGAGAATCACCAGCATAGAGATGACAATTAAATCCATGGGAGCTGATGGGTTCACCACACGAACTGATATAGAGAAAGGGTGAGCAAACTGCAGCCCTCTTTTTGCCTGTGAGCTAAGAATGGTTTTTACATTTTAAAATGAATTTTTACTGTATTTTAAAACATAAAAACTATTTTTTTGTACAGCTCAAGAGTCATACAAAAAGGGGATCTGGCTTAATTTGGCCATAGTTTGTGGACCCCCTAATCCACATGTTAAGGGGATAAGAGAAGAAGACCCAGGACAGAATCCCGTGGGACACCCATCATTAGTAGGCATGACCTGGATGAAGGTCTTTCAGAGGAAACTGAGAAGTCAGATGGGTAGGAGAACCAGGAGAGAATAGTGTTACAAAAACCTAGAAAATATTCTTCTAATTGGCTGGGGACTGGAGGGAGAAGGAGAAGAGGAAAGAACAGAATCGTAATGTATGCTACCAATCCCAAGACATGGTCATCATTTCATCACTGTTTTTTCATGGTCCATGCTAATAATTTCCAAAAAAATATGCCCCAGAATATTATACTCCTTTGATATTTTAGTTATGGATATTTTGGAGAACTTTTTTTTTAATATTTAGATACTGAAGTACAATCATTCTTTATAAAGAAAGCTCCTTTGTAACTGTTCTCATTGGTATGTAAAATACCAACCTCTTTTTATTATCCCCTAGTTCTAAGTTCCCCTTTTCATTTTCTTTTGCCTTTGTGCAAATCCATGAATAAAAGACAGATATAAATTGGAGCTTTATGACGCACCCCTAAATCCTGAAAATATTGCCTTCCACCACCCAAAGAAGAAACAGGAGGGAAAGGACATACCTGGTATATCATTAAAGAAACAATGTGCCCTAACCATTCCCTCCCTCCCTTCAGCTTTCTCTCTGTTTTCAGAGAGTTGAAAATAAAGACAAGCAGAGAATGAAAAGTGAGTGGAAATGAGAATGAAAAGCATGAAGATTCTCACATATTTTAGCTACCCCAAAAAGGGCTTGAAGTGAGAAGTTGGCTATCAAATCTATAAGGTCTCTTTCATTGTTAAAAATTAATAATCTCTTTTGGTCAATGTAGTGGGCTAATTAGGTTCCATTGATTCTAAGATCAGTGCAGAATCATCTCACAGGCCTAATGCCTAGTTACAAATCATTGCTAAGTCCATAGAAGAGGAATCACTAAGTATGATAAATGTGATAATGATTATTTTGTTACCTAGCTCAGACAGAGAGCTTGGCAATCATCTAGCCAAGTCCCCACTGTAGGCTCCTAAGAAGTCCTTATGATCCTGTTGCTCAGATAAAAGGTGAGGATACCTTGACAACTACAAATAAACCTAATTTGGATTCCATGGCATAAAAAAAGTTGCAGTTTATAAGAGTGAATGGGTTACCAATTTTTCATCATAAAGTTAACCTCTGAAGCCTGGTTATTAGAAAGAGAGCACCCTGTTTCTGTTCCTCCTCTATTTGAAAAAGGAAATTGGAGAAGTGTTCATAGGGGTTTCCCGGTTTTGTGCCCTGCCTATACCACCCCTTCCTCCTTCATGTATATTGTCTGTATTACAATAGACTTATCACCGTTCCATTCATTTTTGAGTCAACAAATATTTATGCAAAATGTGGTCCTCAGGGAGTTAGAAAGTTAATTTCAACATCCTAACTTTCCTAGGAGCATACAGTGTTTTTGAAAAGCATTAATTAAATCTAATTTTGCTAATTTCCTTTTTAGCTTAATGAGGCTGAAATTGTGGTGATGGGCTCTCCCAAGCCAGATGAAATTCCACTTAGCTGGATACAGCCAGGAGCTATGATTCTCAATTGTTCCCACAGCTTTCTGTCAGGTAAGCTTCAACACATTTTCTTGGAATCTTTGCTAAGGAAAAGTATGAGAAAAACTAGCCTTACTTATTCAGAGAGCAAAATATATCAGTTTCATTGATATCGCATTAGTATCCACATTTCAGTTTTCCTGGGTAGAATCCCAAAGTGCAAGTTTCATCAAGTCTTTCCATCTCTCCCATAGCACCTTCCAATCTCTACCAGTCAAAGTAATTAAGAAAAGAAGGAAACTTCTTTATAACCCAAGAACAAAGCAAACATATATGTAACATTTATAGAATTATAAATAAATGTTTTATGCTACTTTTTACAGCATAGAAAGAAATCTTGTGGGATTTATTCTTATCGAATGACTGGGTGGGAGTCCCAAACGATGAGTGACTTTCCCAAGGTCATACATACAGCTTCCTTGTATTAAAGTTAGGACTTGAATACAGTTCTTTCTGATATCAAAGATCAGCTCTCTACTTACTATTCCATTCTGCCTCTCTATTTATTACTAGTCCATGATTGCTGGCTTTCTGCGGTGTTAGAGCTAGGAAATGCTTTCACATCTGCAGAAATGTTCAGAATCCCAATGAACTTAAGAAAGTCTGTTCAGCCTTTCAAGTCCCTATGAGTTTACGAAAATGGCACATGTAATTTGGTCATTAAACAGTACTTTCTTTGTGCACATTTCCTTTGTAGGACCGAGTTTTAATGGCATCTCGGAAAGATTAAATTTTAATATGAATAATTCCATTGAACAAATGATTTAGGGATGTCAAAGTTTAGATATTTTGCAGAGTACTCTTAATGGATCGATCATTAAAAGTTCATTTTAAGTTCACTCGGACCCAAATGGGTAACTCCACTGAATTTCCTTTTGGGCTTTTTAAAATGGGTGTGGATTTCTGTTAGACACAAATTCGAAAATACGTTGTGGTTACAATTTTCACTTTTCATATTTAGTGGGAAAAGTGCCTCAGGCTCAGCAATATCCTAACATGTTTTTGTACTTAATTTTTTTAAAAAATGAGATTGTGGGAAATTAACAAATAAAAGGAAATCTAATGACAAAGAAATTGTGTCCTGGCCCATCATAATGGTAATATGATCCCAGACTTAAAGGTATAACATTGTAGCTTTAGCAGTTTTTAAGCTGTATGAAATATTTTCAGTAGGTTACTGAGGAAAACTTATTGCCTACAATCGCCACTCAAAACAATTGAAGATTTTTTTCAGGTTCTTAAAAAGAAAAACATTCACATTTATTCTAACCAGCAATTACAAACTCCATCCCAGGAAAAGTGTTTTGTTGGGGGTTTGTAAATTGAGATATCTTGCCACACCTGCTAGTTAACTTCAGTAGCTTTATCTTTTTGACAGAGAAATGATTATTTTCTATGATATTAATAATCCATTATTAATTAGGATCCAGGCTTTTTATTTCCTCCTTCAGGCACCAGCTCCCAGAGATCATCTGGCAATCTCTGAAGGGCATGGCTGATAGAGGAGATTGTCCTTATCCTCCAATCTTCTGCATCCAGCTAGTAAACCTTACTTCTGTTTGAAGTGTAAACAGAATTTAATCTTTAATTTGCCCTGAGAGATTAAGTCCACGTCCTTTTACCCCTTCTTTGGAGTTTATGGTAATCCAGTTCATGAAGGAGGAAACCAACCAGAGTAGTCTGGGTGGAGATGGTTTCCTCTATCCAGATTTCTGGAGAAGGCTGAATCTCATGATCAAATCAAGTTCTCAGGTAGGGGAGCTGAAGACTTTTAGCCCACTGTATTGTTAATGGGATTTAAGATCTTCCCTAACCATTAAGAGCTTCATGTGGAGCCCATTAAGGGAAGCTTGCTTGGAGGAGGCTTGCTTGTTGGAAGACTTTCACACCTTTTGCTCATTTCCAATTAAGCAGGAAGGATCTTGTGATTGCCTGGTCAGATTCTGAATGGGCATATGTTCAGAGCCCCCGGACTGCTCAGATATAAAGGCTCTCTCAATTCAGGGATGTATATTGTGTACAGTTAATTCAGGCAGGCAGAGCCTTGTCTGTTGGTCTTTATTTCTCTGCTTGTATTCTGTTTGTATTTCCTATGAAGTTCAGGGTACTGACTTTTTCCCAGAACTAGTGAATGTAATTTAAAAAGATTGTTGACCCCTTAAACAGCTCTCTTTCCTAGTAAAGCAGATCTAAGAACCTGTGCTAGCAGCTATCCTGGGTATGCCAGTGTGGTTGCCACTACCCCTACTCCCTCTTTAAATGTCTCCCCCTTCATTAATTGTTCACCAGTCAGGGTTGATTTCTCTTTTCTGGGGCATTCCCTTTCAAGAAAAATATTTAAGACATTCAGTGTTTCCATTAGGTGTCTTTATTTACTGAGAGAAACCACTGACCATCAATTTATTGGCCCTCTTTTGTCTTTGTATCACATGCATATGGGATTTAGGCAAAAGCTTTTCCTGACTCTAACAATTGTATGTACAACTGTGCCCTTAAATTTAAATGTTTTACTTTGTAGCTGTTTTATCAAAATTATTAAAATAGCTTTCTGGATTTATCTTTCCTCTTATTAGCTGAATATCATTTGATATTTAAAAATAATACCTGATAATTTTAGGAAAGAAAAAAGTTCTGGAGAAATTAAGTGGACATAAGATAGTATTTATTTTGTGATTTTAAACTAACAAAATTCATTTCATTTCCTTGCCCAGAATTGTCTTTTCCATCAGATTGCATCCTAAATCATCCCATCTTTCTTTAGCCTTCAGTGTAATTTTTCCTACTTTTTCTTTATCTTTTTTCTTTAAGCATGCCCAACTCTCCCTCATCCTTAAAAAAAAAACCTGTACCACTCCTTCAAACTGGTGTCGTAGGTCTCCTTTCCCTCAGACAAACTCCTTGAAAAAGCTGTCTATACTCATTGCACTTTTCAGTCCTTAATGCTGGCTTTCTGCATCACCACAACTGAAACTGATGTCTCCAAATCTGCCAATGATATCTCTTGCTCACTCTCTGACTCTGTCTGTCTCTCTCTGCTTTTTAGAAAAGAGAGGAGACTGAACACAAAGTCCACAGAAGAGAGTAGGTTCTCCTTAACCTTTGCAGTCTGGCTTCCATTCTCATCATTTAACTGAAACTATCTCCAAAGTTACCAGTAATCTCTTTTTTTTCCAAATCTAATGACCTTTCTTTAGTCCTTATCTTCCTCCTGTCTGCAGTCTCTGACACAGCTGATCCCCCCCTCTTCTCCTTCATTCTGTCTCTTCTCTAAGTTTTTCTGATGCACTCTTCTCTTCCGGTTCTCATCCAAATGGTGCCTGCTCTAACTTTGGGTGTCCTTTAGGCCTCTGTTCTGAGAGCTCCTTAACTCCCATGGATTTAATTATCTTCTTTATGCTGATTATATTCAGATCTATTTGTCTGTTATTAGCCTCTCTCCCAACCTTCAGTGTTCTATCCCCAGGTGCCTATTTGATATCTCAAACTGGGTTCTCATGGGAATCTTAGACACAGCATGTCTAAAACTGAACTCATCATCTTTTCCCCAAAACCCTTCCCCTCCCCTTCCAAATTTCCCTGTTACTGTGGAGAGTATCACCATCCTCACAGGCTCACAGGCTTTGTATCATCTTCCACTCCTCTCTTTCTCTAACTTTATTCAAGCAAAAATCCTGTCCTTCGATCCTTTCCTATAAGCCCTCTTCTCTCCTGACACCGCCATCATCTTGTTACTGGTTCTTATCACCTCATTGCCTCTGTTCTTTCTGTCTTAAGACTACTCCCCTTACTATTTTAATCCATCCCATATTCCTCTGCCAAAATGGTTTTTCTAGAGTATAAGCTTCTTCCTCCCCTTCAGTGTCATCATCATTATCCCCTGTCTCTCACTTCCTCACTAAGCCCCCATTGCTCCTTGTCACCTCTAAGACCAAACGTAAAACCCTTGTTTGATGTTCAAAAGCCTTCATAACCTGCCGGTTCTCCTACCTTTCCAGTCTTGGCTGGACCGTACTCCCCTTGCCATACTCCACTGTCCAGTGGCACTGGTTACCTTCCTCCATCTTCCTACTTCAGGCATCATTCCTGGCTTTTCCCCCTGCCTTGGACCTCTCCCTCCTCATCTCTGCTTCCTGGCTTTCCTGGCTTCCTTCAAGTCTCAGCTAAAATGCTGTCTTCTGCAAGAACATTACTCTCCCTTACACACTCCACAAAACAACCAAACTGGCCTCCTCTCAATTACTTACGTGTGACCCTCTGTCTCATTTCTGTGAATTTACACACCTGGAATTCACTCCCTCCTCACCTCTGCCACACAGAATCAGTCTATTCCTTTAAGATACAGCTCCAGTACCATCTTCTACATGAAGCCTTTACTGGTCCCCTCAATTAGTAGTGTCCTATTTCCCTAATCAGAGATGAAAAGGCCACTTTCTATACTAACGAGCATAGCAGCTACATTTTAGTCTTTTCTAGTTTTGTACAGATGTTGCAGAATTACAGGGGCTGTACAGAGAGAAACAGACTTGGACAAAAAGAGAGTTCATTCTGTGTTCACCCAATCTCTCTTTCTCTTGATAAGGAAAGCACCCACAGCCAAATCAAATAAAAACTAAAAGTGTTTCTGTGAAGCAGAGATGGCTGTTGGACAAAGGAATTTGACTAAGTCCCTCCGACTTCATTTATTGTGCTGGCAAATTGCCGGGTGATCTCAAAACAACCAGTATCAGCGACCAGGCTAAAAGCTGTTCATGTTTCCAGGAAAAACTTTGCAATGTGTTATCCTTAAATAAGGAGTAAAACCTTCCAAAAGTCTAGTTAATATAAGAAAAATTACAAATGAAAGATCATCTTTTAAAATAATTTGTAGACCTGTTTTATAAGACTGCATGATATAAAAGCTCTAGAGATCTGGACCTGACCCAGTTACACTGACCCCCTTGTTATTGCTCACACATGATACTCTTATCTCATCTCTCTGTGCCTCTGCTTTGGCTGTCCCCCCCATACTTGTAATGCTGTTTCTCTTCCAACTCTTGGAATCCAAGGTTTCCTTTAGCATTGGCTTTCAGCACTTTTCTGCACAATCCTCCCAGATGCTAGTGACTTTATGTAGTGTGTGTGTGTGTGTGTGTGTGTGTGTGTGTGTGTGTGTGTGTGTGTGTGTGTGTGTAATATAAGTTCCTTGAGGACAGAAACTGTCTCAATTTTTTCTTTGTAGCCTCCAAACATAGCATAACTAGTACCTGGTGCATAGTAAGTACTTAGTGTTTACTCATTTGATTGACCACCTCTGTCTGCTTTGATGAAAGACCAAGTAAGATTTTAATCTTATTAACTGTGTTGAATTTCTCCAAGTCAAGAGTTTTTTAATTCACTTTTTTTTTAGTTAGAGACAACACCTATTGTCGAAATATTCTCTGAGATCGTGAGGTGATTTAATTCTCTTGCTAGAAATATACCTTTAGCTAAATTATGGTACATAAATGCATAAATGCAAACGCCATTTGCATTTTCCCGGAGCGTTCATGAAGAAAAAGGCCTAAAAAAAAACTAGAAGAAATGAAACTATATTATTAGAATAAGATTTTCCACACTGCCACCAGTGGAACAGTGCTTAAAGCATAGGAAAGGAAGGAAAGGTAAGTTAGAAAGGAACACAATTTCATGCTGTGGGTATCTTTTCCTGACCCCACCTTATGATTTAAACAGATCGAGGACAAGAATGAGAGTTGCACATTTCTTCTCCCTAGTGGGCGGATGAGGCCTCGAGCCTAAATCTCTAGAGGTGAAAAACTACCCAGCTAACTGGACTTTTGGCCTTTTCCTAAAAATGATTTATAAAAGTGAAGGACTGCTACTTTTCACACAGTACCTGAGGGAATGACTACCTAACACCTCCAAGAAATCTGACATAAAAACACATACTTCACATGCATTGCTGCTGTTTCTTCCAATGTGTTGTCAGTAAAATGGATAGTTGAAGAGCATAATAGTTCCAAGGCAAAAAAAAGTGATCCTTGATAAAGAGCATGGTCACAGGAGATAATTCTGTCCTCCATCAGGAAAGACTCAAGGGAGGTACCTTAAAGGATATTTTGTGTTTACTTTTAATAATGTTTATAAGTGATATGCTTGTATTGATCCATGGATAGATGTATGTATGTATGTATGTATGTATGTATGTATGCATGTGTGTGTGTGTGTATGTATTAAGCATTCGCTATGTTCCCAACCCTATACTAAACACCAGGGAAACAAAGAAAGATAAAAACAATCCTTACTCTTAAGGAATCCAGGTTTTAATGTGGGAAATGTATTCCCTTGGGGGAACCCATGGCTATTGGGTGTGGCATGTATGAAGAACCAGCCAAGGAGTCTGAAAAAAGTGGTCAGAGAGGTAGGAGAAGAAACAGGAAAGCATGGTATCATGAAAACTTAAGAGAGAAAGAAAATCCAGAAGGGAAGAGGGTGATCCAAATTTATTTTATTTACACACACATATCTAGAGAAAGAGTATCTTCTGCTTTGAAGGAAAAATAAGGCAGTTCAGTTTTGTGATTCAAGTTGAGATTCTCAAAGCAAACCTGTTCCCCATTCACTAAGCCCTCTGGTCTCATCTCTTTTATTTATTTTTTTCTTTCTTTTGGGTATTATTGCTTTGCTTCTTAACTTTGTATTCGAGAGCACAATCTCTTATTCACACTGGCTAGTAAAAAACAAAGCAGCTTCTGATAGGACAGAAATTCCAAGTTAAAGGAGTCATTCCAATTGAAGAATTTCACTCTGGAGGGTATAGGTCACTCAGAGTTTTCATTTGAATTGTTTTTGTTATAGTAAAAGTCCTGCCTTTATTATTTTGAGCAATCAGCTGTATCCCTAATTTAACCATATTTTTAAATGCACAGTTTTAATTATAATACTCTGGATTATGCTTAGAATTTGCTTAATGAATAAATGGAATGTATTTCTCTGTGGTCAGGTTTTAGTGCTAATAAATTTTTCTGCATAATTTATATACTTTATTTAGTTAATAGAAGAAGAGTTATATAGGCTAACAGATGCCACTGTTTCCATTTGTTTTATGGTTAAGAATTTGAGTGATAGGTATTTCATTAGATACCCACGACAACCAGGTGGTTTTATTGTATTCGAAGAGTCCTGTGTTAGAGATGTAAATTCTGACCCCTTGTCTGATGACCTGTTGTAACCTGTCCCCAGAATCCTAACTCTCTTGCTTTGTTATTGGTTATGACTGTGACTGCCTTTCTTAAAGATCATTCATTCATCAGATCAACTTTGGCAATAATGTCTTCTCCCCAACATTTTACAGGGAAGCATGAATATGGTGTTCAGTTCGATGGCCTGACTGTAGAAGATGATGTAGGTCTTCTTGCAGCAGCTCTGAGGATCCAGGTTTGTTTGCCTCTCATACAGTTCATTGGGTTCCATGTTTGATGAGGAGCAAAATGCCTCTTCTTTGTTGTCAATGTGTTCCTAGTGTTTGGCAGTGACATTCTTTACAAGGGAAGAAGCCTGAGACTTAAATTGGATAGATAGCTGCCATTAGAAACATAATGTGACTCATTTCTGTTTTCTTCATAAGAACCTTAAGTAGATAAAGCTTTTAAGTCACAAAATATTACAGTATGATTGTCAAACACTCTAAATCTTTATAAAAACAGTAGTAGGGTATGCTTTTGGTAACATTTCCTAAAGTGTGACTTTGCGTGTACCGTATACAGTATAAACTACTATTCTGGAGGTATAGATATTAAAAAAGGGGCTAACTTTATTGTGGGAGTGTGTGCTCTGCATCTACTCAGATAACATATTAGCAGTGAACTGTGTTGACCACCTATCACAACCTTGTGTTTTATTAATTGGAGGGGAGGAGGAGGAAGCATTATGGTTTGTTAGTCCTGATTAGGGTGTCAGAAAATCAAGAAAAATTTAAATGTCACTATTGGACTTGGAGAAGTTGAGAGGCCACTATATCTTCCTTTTTGTGTACTTCTATCCCCTATCAAGGTTTTGTTCATAAATGAATTTTTTTGTAGCTGTTAAGCCTTTAGCTGGCCAAATACTCCATTATTCTGAGAAAAAGACGTAGATGTAAGGGTACTTCCTCTGGGGGCCAGGTCACCTCTCCCCTTAAGAACCCTAACCCTAGTCATCCTAAATAACTTGTCTTCCTGCACATCCTCCAGTATGGTGTCTAACCTGCTTTCTAGAGGTATCCCTGGTATTTAATGGATATCAGGGGAGGCCTTGGGGGAGGGAGGCTGCTCACCAGATATCTCTTGATCTTGGAACATGACTAGCCTAACTCAGTCTTAGTCATACATACACCAACTATCTTCTTTGCCACTTCAAAGGAAACATATGCTGATAACAAGAATTGTGAATCATTTGGTCCAATCTAATTTGTGCTGGTTTGTTATACTTAATTTGCCTCGTGAGAATATAGTTTTACTGAAACTGTTCTGTAAGATGATGATTAGCTGGACAGAGGTTGAGAGATTGAAAGGGGGAGATTTGTAGATTGAAAGAACCCGTTGTTCTTACCCTGTTTTTCACCTGTTGAAGTTCCAGACAAGCAGTTCCCTATCTTTGGGTAAAGCTTAACTCCTCAACTTTTGTCAGACTTAAGTTGAAGCCCGTCTCATTACCACCTGGATAACTTTATGTTCTAGGGAGGCAGGAAAAGTTTCTTAAAATATGAAGAATAAAGAAAAGGTGCTTTCCACACAGACCCCAGGCTTTGGGATGTAGGAAGGGAGAGAATTACTCCCTCAATATATAGTGCTGGAATAATTTCGTCTTGCTCGTTGCCTTTTGCCTTCCCCTGTTTCAGTTTTTCCTAATAGTGAACAAATTCTCCAGTTTTGTTTTTTTAAACCTCCTACCCTACCTACACCCCCACCCCCAAATCCCACAAAGTCTTAAGTATGTTATTCAAAGCTTTACCTTTTAGTGGTTAGACTAACTTTTATCTACCTCAGAGGGTTGCTATATTAGTGGGATACTTGAGCCTCTGTGATTGTTTTCACATTCGTTGCATTTAAGTGTAACTTCTAATTTTGAAAATATGGAACTTCTTTTTTCAATTTTTTTCTTCAAGAACGTGGTTAACAGTGGGAGGAGGTGGCTTCGGGAGCAGCAGTACAGAAGGTGGAAACTCCGAAGTTTGAAGCTTCAGCCACTCTCACCAGTCCCCAGGTAAAAGAATGCTTGCATTGTTATTCTGATATGGGGTTACTGCCGTCCAGCGTTTCCATAGTGAAATAGCTTCTAAGAGATTTGGGAGCTAACCATTTATTTCCTCTTTTTACCTTGCAACATTTGTCTTTTCTTAGTAAGTAAAGTAGCCAAGTTAGTCTTTCTCAGTAGTTAAAAAGAGTCTATGATGTGTAAACATTACTTTAGGATTCTAAGCTCCCTGTTTTAAAATGTGTTGCATTTCTAGCAGAAAGCCATTTTACCCGTTTGTAGTTAGTAGGTTTATATAAAAATAGAGTCCTTCACTGAGTGATATAGTAGAGTTAAGGTAGATTCACTATCTCTAGTCAACCAATATGTACCCCATAAATCTCTGTATTAATTAACCTTTGGGAAGTAAAATTTTTTTCCTTTTAAAGATGCATGAGTTTGATTTGCAAAATTTGGCTTCCCTTGCCACTGAAACCAAGACATTGAGATAATTTTTAGGTCGTAAAAAAAATTAAAATTAAGTTAGCATGAATCTTTTAGTGAGTCAGAAGATAATCCCTAAAGAGTTTTGAAATTCTGCCTTACTGACTTATTAGAATCAGAGAGGGGAAAAAGGAAGAAGTAGGAACATAAAAGCACCCTAGGAACCTGGTTAGGTCCATAGAGAGACATGTGTTGCTTTACTCTTCCTTGCATCATAGGTCTGTGGAGCTCACTCTGGACTTTTTGCTCTCTGGGTATCATTCTGTATTTTCTGCTTCAGTGGGTAAGTTTGTCCTTTATCCCTGACACTGATCCCACTCCCT
This sequence comes from Pseudocheirus occidentalis, assembly GCA_028646575.1. Classification (NCBI taxonomy): domain Eukaryota; kingdom Metazoa; phylum Chordata; class Mammalia; order Diprotodontia; family Pseudocheiridae; genus Pseudocheirus; species Pseudocheirus occidentalis. The sequence continues at coordinate 309,591,403 of CM053593.1, forward strand.
TCCCATGCCTACCATGCAGCAGACTACTTGTAGTATGTGTCTGGCTTCATATCCTTCACTGAACTAATCACACAGCATGGGGAAGCCATGGTGGAGGGTAGGATTTGGTGTTGGGGCTAAATGGTGAACTTGCCTGTGGCTCTAGGAACGGCAGAATGAGAGAAGGACTCACTGCTTGTTTGGAGCAGGCTCTGCGGCACAGTGGGAAGTCATAGAAGCTGTATAGTGTGACATTGGCAGAATGTCACCGTGTTATATGGATTTATATTTGATTCTCTGGGCACACAGTCCAAACTCAGATTTACTAAATAGGAAGTTGATCACTAGGTTATTTTGTTTCAGAGTTAGCTACTCATTATTTTTGTCTGTGACCTTTGATTTCATTGGTGTATGAAGCACCAAGTGACAAAACTTCCTCTACCAATACTCTGGTCAATGCTTTGCCAATTACTCTGCTTTCAAAAACCCAGTGCAATCTGTTGGAAAGAGCACTAGGTTTGGAATCACCTTTTTGTCCCTTTCTACATGAGTGATCTTAGGAAAATTACCAAACCTTTCTCAGCCTTGGTTTCCTCATCTGTAAAAGAAGGGGCTTGGATTATTAAAGGTCTCTTCTAAATTTGTGATACTTATGATCTTAAAGTTTCCTGAGAGAATTGTGACATTAAGTGGCTTGTCTAGAATTACACAGCAAATACATGTCAGAGGCCAGACTTGAAACATGGTCTTTGGTGACTCTCTACTCTGACCTGCCGCTTCTCTCCGTCTGAGTTACGCAGTTAATAAATTATTTTGAAACATGTTTTTGAATTTAGAATGCTTAGACTAGGGGAGAAAAAAAGATGGGTTAAGCAGATACCCTTTATAAAGCAGGAAAAGTCAGACAATTCTTGCTCCCATAAATCTCACGTTCTACTGAGAGGAGACAAGTAAAATAAAATTCTGATTTTTGTATTCCTAAACATTGAAGAGACGCATGTGCCCAGACTATCATAAAAACATTATGTGAACAATTTAAAAACATAAAATGAACACTTAACAAGACCCATCTATACCACAGATTTAGGCACCCTTCAGGACATACGGTGATATAAATAATACATTGGGCATGTAGGGTTTTTTGGCGAGGAAGGGTGTTAACATGAATATATCCTCCATTGCCGAAGTTACCATTGAGTTGTTTTCTTTAAAAAATAAAACAAAACAAAACAATACTTTCTTAAGCTTTAATCATTTTTACTCTGGGGAAAAGCCCTAAACAGACAGGTTACGTTAATCTGATGGATGGCCTAATTCTTGTTTTTGTTCTCTGTCGTCGACCACCTAGGCTGACAAGTCCCTTGTCTTCTATTTGTTTTTTCCTTCCAGTGATATTGAGATTTCCAGAGGACAGACTCCAAAAGCTGTTGATGTTCTTGCCAAGGAGATAGGATTGCTTGCAGATGAAATTGAAGTGTATGGGCAAAGCAAAGCCAAAGTACGCTTGTCCCTGCTGGAGAGGCTAAAGGATCAAGCAGATGGAAAATACGTCTTAGTTGCTGGGTAAGGCCGTGTTTAACCCTTCTTTTTAAAATCATCTTGTCTTCAAAATAACATCCCACTTTAGCCCTTCTCTTGGCCCTCTCTGTAACTCAGATCCACTCTGTTTATATTTTCATTTTAAAATGATAGAATGTTTTGTTCATTTGATGGGTTATTCAGAGACAGACCGTATCCCATCAGTATGTAGTGTTTTGTAGAGAGTCAGCAATATTTGTTGTTGAATTATGAATTTTTAAGGTTTTAAATTTAAATTAAAAATAACAAAAGAAAAAAATTGCCACATACACAGCAGAACATAAGAGAGGATTCAACATAAAACAATAAATTTCCATTTTAAGAAAACTTATAATAAATGCTACACATTGTTTTCAAAGCTGTCTGATTTTTCTTGGCTTCCTTATAGGTTTTCTTTTGTTCTCTGCTCTGCACTTTTGCTTTTTTTTCCTCTCTCTACCCTCCAGAAGGCTACAATTAAGCGTGGATATAGATAGATATAGATATCTATAAACATACACACACACACACACACACACACACACACATATAAAATACAGCCATACACATATGTAAAACTATACTGTGCTTTTTTCTGCTTGTCATCTCTTTGTCTGAAGGTGGATAGCATCTTCTTATGTCAATGTCTTTCCATGTTTTTCTAAGTCAACCAGCTCATTTCCTATACCACAGCAATATTCCAGCCTAATCACACTCTGTCTGAGAGATTGTCTATGAAAGTTTTTTCCCCAGTTGTCTGCATTTATTCTCTTCTTGTCTGCATAGGTTTTATTTGTACAAGAAAATTTTAATTTAAAATAATCAACAGTGCTCTTACCTTATAATATAGGTTAAGGTCTGATACTACTGAATTAGTTGCTAACTAATACCCTCTTGATATTCCATTTTATAAAATGAAGCTATTTCTATGGCTTGATTAATAGTACATGCTAATTGAGAGACTGGTAGAAAGAGCATTAAAGTTGTAATCAGATGAACCCAGTTCAAAACCTGGCTACCTCTTATTACCATTCTCAAACTAAACTGCTAAGCATTCAAATTCTTTTGCAGAGAGTGCAACTCTGATGGGCTTAGCCATGTTGATTGAATGCCAAACATACGTTTGCCTCAAAGACTATTTTACAGAGGATTTACACAAGGCAAACACTCACATTATGGTCAGAAAGAAACAATACTAGGATGCTCTCAGTGTTTCTCTTAAGAACTTAGAATTCATTATATGACATGGGAGACACTGGCACAGGACCGTCCAGCATGGCATGTCCTCATCAGAGAAGGTGCTGTGTTCTCTGAGCAAAGCAGAATTGCTGCAGCTCAAAAGAAACGAGATGCACGGATTTAGAGAACCGACCCTAAAGGTTCACATGAATTATTTGTGTCTGACCTGTGGTGGGGCATTCTGAGCTTGTATTGGTGTGATCAGCCACAGTCAGATGTACTGTACCTCGACTCCAACATAGTTCCCATCATGTTAGTTCTCTTTGAGAACGAAGGATAACAATCACCATAACCTTTTATTAGCTAATTGTGTTATCTCTGAACTTGAGGTGCTCTTCTGTAAAAAGAGAATAATGTAGTTTATATTGTCCACCTTATGTATAGGCTGTCCCAGAAGCGTTGGCCTCCTATTGTATTAGGTTGTTTATATATGATGTACATGGTCGGTGTAACTTAATTGTTTACCTTTGAGGTACTAATGCAGTTATCCCTTCCACATCACAGTGGGGTTAGGGATGTGATGCACCCATTATCTGTAAAATCTGGGTAAAATTTTTTGACCAGAGAAGAAGTCTGAATTTTTTTTCTTTTATGGGTTGTTTACAGTACCTTGTAAAATTCTGGTTAAGTATTTTTCTGTGTCACCTGCTGCCTTTTGCCTATTGTCTCCAACTTTTGCAAAACTCCCCCAAAAAATTCCCATTTAATTTCTTATACTGACCCATGATACATTGAAACCGCAAGTAGGGAAAGTCAATATATGGAAGGGATAACTGTATTAAACATTGATTTTAAGATCAGTTAACCAGTATTAAGTGCAGATTAACTGAGCAAATTACTTAGCACTTCTATCGCCTCTATAAAACGGGAATCATAATTGCAACTCCCTCACAAGGTTGTTGTAAAGATCAAATGAAATAATACGGAAACTAAAATGGATATAAATGTTAGCATTTCTGCAGGCTAAAAATTCCATTCTTCCTCCAGTCAGTCTTCACATGATCTTGAGGCCTGTTATGGGCCATATGTATAAAACATTTGGACAGTAAACATGTGTGCGTGTGGGCATATGTATACACATATGCATGTACTTACACTCTAACTACCTATATATACCTATATATATATGCAGGCCATCTACTCTGATAAGAATGTCTCATTATGACCTTGAATTCTAAAAAGCTATGCCCAAAGCATCTGTCCTGGTTGGTCCTCCCAGTCTAGAAAGCTTTTGTGAATGTGACTGTTATGTCTGCTGTCTAAGAAGCATGTTGGCTTTCAGAACTCCTGATCAGATTAGCCACATGATGATAATATTTTTTCAACTACCTTTTCAGGCATGTAACCTCCTGTACCACCAATGCAGTGTACCAAAGGTGACTGTGAATATGGTGGCATAATTCTGAACCACAAAATAGAAGAGACTGTCCACATAGAAGGCAGAAGAAAAACATTTATCCAGACACTAGAAAGCCAAGTCTCAAAACCAGAAAGTCAAATCCATTATAGCAACAAAGAAGTTAATACACCTTATCACCACAGAGAGCAACACCATACCTTTAGCCTTCCCACAAACAAGCATTCACAAGCCTAATACTCTCCTTGCCTGCATCTTCTCCTCCCTCCTGCTCTAACTGCTCTGACTCACAGCTTCCTCTGGGCTCCGTTTCACCTTCAGCAAACTCTTCCCTTCGCAGGCTCCATGTGATTACATTCAGCCTACTAGGGGGTAGGGAAGATCTTCAAATTACCATTGTCATTACCATTCTACCTCCTCTACTCTTTCCACCTCTAAAATGAAATATAATTACGACCCCTCCTCCTTCTTCCTCTTACCTCATCTCCTTTTTTTGAAGTCTTACCCTTCCTTCAGATCATCGCTAAGGTGTTACCTGTATGAGGTCTGACCTCATCTTCCTTCCCCAGATGCAGTCTTTTCTTCATTACACTTTTCATAGCCCTTTGCCCAGAGCCATCACTTGTGCTTGTTTCACTCTTTCTTGTACTTAACTCACTCTCCTTTATATCATAGTTACTTGTTCAGTTGTCTTTGCTCTTTCGTATTATTGCCTTATTTGGCAGCAGGATTTCTGCTTTTCCTACAATATAAGTGCTGTTTCTGTCCCAAGCACCTAGTATGGTGCCTTCCTCAGAGTAGGTGCCTAGTAAATATTTGTGGGGTGCATTTGAAAACTATAAATGTAAAGCAAACTAGCATCTGACTGGGCCTCTGTGATGTCTGCCATCAGGAGTCACAGGCTAGCCTAGGGAGCTCTCAACACAGGTAATAGTGACGTTCTGTCATCAGATATGAGATCCTCCTGAGAAAGACAGTGAGTGCCCAGTCGTACCTGCCTCACAAGGCTACAGCACAAAGCAACATAGTCACTCACGTCTCACCAACTTAAAGAGTTATGTAGCCACTACTTGGATCATGGCACTTGTACCACTGCTAGTATTCTGTTATATAATAAAAGAGCTACACTGTGTGTTTGTGTGTGCATGTGTGCATGTGCAAGTGAAACTTAAACCAGAATGTGTTTAACCTCAAAAAAGCTACTTCTCTACTTTTTTTTATTATTTGGGGCCTTAGCTGCTTCCCCAAGGGAAACCTTCAGAATATATAAATCAAAACATCCAGTATAGTAAAGGGCATTGCAACAGAAAGTTTGGAAGATAGAGTTTTCCACTGCAACAGAATTAAAAGTTTTGTGGCTTTGCTTTTTTTTCTTTTTTTAAGCAAATATTATATAGCCCTATTGTAGGAAGGGAAAGAATTACCCATAGAGACCAAAATGGCTCTTTGGGGGGAGACTGAATAAACTGCATCACAATTTATAATTTTTTATAGCTCAACATTTTAAAGTGTTTTCATGATTAGTTAGTTAAGTGTCTCAGGGCAGATTTTTAACTTGGGAAAAGAAATCTTCCTGATTCCAGGCCCAGTATTCCATCCACTGCACCATGTGACTGTCCTGTGTATGGTAATATGATTATTTGATTTCTGACATCATTAATGGAAAAATTAGTTGTTCTGAATCATCATAATTTACCAACATTTTGTTTCATCTTTCTCTCCCTAGCCATAAAGTCATGCTTATTTCATTCAATATTTTAAATATTCAAGGTACAACTATTTAAATACTCTTCAGCAGTCTTAAATTCACTTTAGAATTTTTTAAAATGTTATTATTGAATTTTGCAACAATAAGTAATTTCTCTAAGAAACCATAGTACAAATAACTTAAATGATGAACAGATTAAACTTTAGACTTTGATTCAGTCAGGATCATCTGTATTTCATCAGCTCCACATCTCGTGGTATTTACACCTACACATCTCTGCATTTGCTTTGCCTGACAAAATGAAAAGCACTGGGAATTGTTCAGGGAAATATGCCAACAGAATCTTAAGGGCTCTTGAGTTTTACATATTTTCCCAGTTACTTTAACAAGAAGGAATTTGGTTTGAGAACTAGACCCACATTGTAGCCACAGTGTATGAGAGAGGGAGAGACAGAGAGTGTGAGTGCGCGCGCGCGCGCGTGTGTGTGTGTGTGTGTGTGTGTGTCTGTGTGTCTAAAGGCAAAGAGATACAGATGTAAGTATCTATCTGTGTGCCTTAGGCTAACAATAGAAGGACTACGCCTGTGATTTACTGGTATAGGAGAAGGAAACTATAAGTCAACTCACAGTTTTAAAGAGTTATCTGAGAAGAAAAGTGCTCTGTCTAGGTTCCCTTAGCCAGGGTCCTATTCTGGGGCAACCTCCTGATCAACTCTCCCATGTATCTCTCCCCCTTTTCTCTCATCTTGTGTGCGCGCACACACACACACACACACCCTGACTTGCCACTTCTGCCATCCCCCAACCTGTACCTCTATCTGGAGCTTTACGAGTCCATCAGAACCCTGTGTACTGACCCCTGGGGGATAGCTCCCGGGAGGCATCTGGATGTGTGTGTGTGTGTGTGTGTAAGTATTTATATGATACATAATGTCTATTGCATGTAATGACAGATTTATTCATGTTGATTTGGGTTCTTTAAAAATTTATTTAAATTCACAGGCTTCTTGAAATTTTATGTGTTTGCATTGATAGAAAAATTTCACTTGGTTTTCTTTCGAATAGCCAGGATTTGTACAGAGTATTAA
>CM053593.1:309598830-309676665 GCA_028646575.1 Pseudocheirus occidentalis
TTGTGACCATTATAATGACTTTGGCTTTCTGGTTTTGGGACTTGTCCTTCTGGTTTTGGGACTCAGTGTTATGGTTTCTGAATAAAGACCTTGGTGCTGCCTTCCATGTGGAGAGTTTGCTACATTTTGTGATCCAAAACTACACCAACATATTCATAACCATCATGGGTGTTGTGAATATCTCATTATTGATACAAGGAATAGAATGGAACATACATTTTGAGACACATTAATATGTGTATTTGTTAAATTAAAAATTTTTTTATTTGGAACAATTTTAAAAATAGGAAAGATTAGTGGAATACAATAGGAAAACTGAAGAAGCAAACTCAATAAATCAGTATTCCATAAGCTCAAGAACAAAACTCCTTAAAATTCCATCTGACAAAAATTACTGGGAAAAATTTGGCATATATTACATTGTGGTCATCATCTTAAACCATATACTACACTAAGCTCAAAATATGTATGACCTGAATATTAAAAAGTTATGCTATACAAAAATTAGAAAAAAAAATCATTTCCAAAGGGGTAAATGGGGTAAAGGATTGAAGTAATAATAAAATAATTTTAAAAATTAAAAATAATAATAATAAAATTTTAACTGAAATTATTTTGCAAAATAAAATTAACACAAGTTAACAAGTGAAGAGACGTAGAACATGGTATTTCAAAAGTCAAAGGATTGAGGGTAGAAGCCAAGAAGAACTCACCCAGAAAAACTGAATATAATCCTATAAAGTGAAAAAGAATAACAAAACATAAGATCTTCAATCATTCCTGACGAAAATACAAGAACTGCATAGAAATTATAATTTCAAACACAGGAATTAAAAGAAACATATGAAGGTAAACATGAAAGAAGAATCAATTATCTGAGGCTAAACAATAATAAACTACTTATATTCAAATATAAGATGATACATGTGTCTGCTAGGATATGGGGTCACAAAACAAGCCTAATTTTGACAAGGGCTGATAAAAGATTCAGTTGTTTCCTAATGACCATAAGAATGGAGAGAGGAAGAAGACACAGGAGTAAAGGAGGGTTGGGGGGGGAGAAGGAGAAAAAGAGAAGAGATAGGAAGATTAGGGGAAGTTATCTCATCATTAGCATGTGCAAGGATTCCACAGGTCTAATAATAAAACATATTATCCTCCCTTTTGATAGAGAGATGAAGGACTCACTACAGAATGAAACATACTTTTTTTGAAGAAGGAAATGTGATTATACTACACATGTTTTCAACAAAAAGAAGAGAGGAGACAGATTTTTTTCTGAATGAAAAAATAAAATGTAACTTTTTTTGTGACAAGACAAATTGGGGAAAATCTTTGCATCGAATTCTCTAATACACAGGTCTGGACCATCCCCACCTAGACACTAACAAAACAGCACCTGGAAGTCAAGTTTACAATGATGAAATTTTCCACACCTACCTACACTGAGAGCTTCTGAGTCTCTTTTTTCCATTAGGAAAATAGTGATATTTTACAAGTACCACTTACCCAGCAGGGCTGAACTGATAAAAATGCTTTGCAAACCTTAAAAGCACTAAATAACCATGATTTAGCATTGTGATAAATTAATCAGGACAAAATTTTCCTGATTTCTACAGAATTTTATATTGCTTAGCTCTCATATACTTTATACGTTATTAGACAATACCAGACTGGGAGCTTGATATGAAACTAGTTTAGAATGATTGTGACTTAAGGCTACGCAGTATGCTGGTGGCAGAACCAGGACCTGAACAAAGGGATGTTAAAAACTTCACGAATATACTATATTAACAAAGCTTTCAGGTATTTTGTTTTATTTTAGTTTGGAAATTTAAACATGCCTTTTGATTAGACAAGGACAAGATGTTTGAAATTAAATGTTGGTAACTTCTAGTGAAGAACAAAAAGAAAACTGCATGTTATTTGTACCAAGAATTCCTACTACAGGGGTTAAAAGCACAAAAAGTATTTGTTGTCCAACCTGGATAAGTTGCATAGTAGACAGAGCACGGAGCCTGGAGTTAGTTAGAAAGACCAGGGTTTGGATTCAACCTCTGACACTTACCAGCTGTGTGCCTCTGAGCAAGTCACTTACCTTCCATTTGCCTCACTTTCCTCATCTGTAAAATGGGCACAATATTACCTAACTCCATCTATGGTTGTTGTGAGCATTAAATGAGATGATGGTACATGTCATGCACTATATACATGTTAGTTGTCATTATTATTGTTGTTCTTATAGCTAATGTGCAGCTTCCTGATTAAACACTTTTCCCTCTTCTAAGTCATTTCATATACTGCTATTTTTTAAAAAACCTCATGTCATTCCAATAATTCAAAAATTTTTGATGAAGCCCTGTAACTTAGACAGAAAAACCCTAAGATTCTTCTGTATTTTGACCCAGCCTAACTTTTTAGCCTTACTTTTACATTACTCCCCTACCCTGCTCTGCCAAAGCTGTCTCATGTCAATCCCAGACCAAAGCATCCTTCCTGCTTTCCCAAAAGCCTTTTCTCTTCACCCATTCTTCTCTCCACCTTTTTTTTTGGGGGGGGGGGTGAGGCAATTGAGGTAAAGTGACTTACCCAGGTTCACACTGCTAGTGTCAAGTGTCTGAGGCCAGATTTGAAGTCTGGTCTTCCTGCCTCCAGGAGATGCTCTATCCACTGTGCCAAATAGCTATCCCTCTTCTTTCCAATTTGAAATGCCTTCCCTAATTCCCTAATATTTGCCATTATTATTAATACACTGTTGTGGAAGGATCAGGAGATAATTGCAAAGTGCTTAGCCTGGCACAGAGTAAGCTCTATATAAACAATAACTATTATTATTATTAATAAGTTGTTGTGGGAGGACCAAATGGGATATTAATTGCAAAGCACGGTACCTAACGCTGTATGTTAGCTGTTAACCATTATTGCCGTGGTAAAGCACTGAACCCGGCGCCTGCACATGGGAGGCATTTAATAAAGACTTGTTTCCTTCCTTCCTGACTCCCTGTGTTCCCACACCGGCTGACCATTAAGAAACACACAACTCTATGTGATTAACGGCAAAGGAAGGTGGCAACCATTCCCCCACGCCCCGGTTCTGCTGATGCCTATCAGTCTACTGTTTATCCATTGGCGATGCCTATTACTCTATTATCGATGGAAGAAAGGCTGAAAGGCAGTCCCTTTGCTTTAGGTTTTCCCAAAACTATTATACAAAGAAGAAGGAAGAGGTCATGTCGTGGTCAGACCCCTCAAGAGCTCTTGCGGAGACAATCCTAAGGGGATTCTGGAAGGGGAAATCAAAAAATCGGATCCAGTCTGGGAGCCCCCTCCCCCCAACCTGGATGACCACACTCGAGCCTCCCCAGCCTTCCCTTCCCTGTGAAATGAGTGGTTGGTGGATGGCCTCGTCCACCTCTCCTGGGCAGGCGAGGCATGGTCTGCCGCTTCTTTTGCACCCCTCCTTCCAACATGAGGCCACATACCTCGTCCGGAGGGGGTGGGGGAGAGGAGGGATTGGGGCCGCCTCGGCCTCCCCTCCTTTCTCAACAATTTAAAGCCCCAGGCCTTCTCAGGGTCACAGATCCCCATCCCCAAACCCAGACCCCACCCGCTCGCTCCCTCTTCAAGAAGGAGCAGAAAAAGAAAAGCCTGGTCCTGCTTTCCCTCCAATTCCCGCCCCACCCATGCCCTCCATTATCTTCCATTTCCTGGTCCTTGGAACCTTCCAGAAGCTTGGTTAATCTGGGCCTTTTGGGCCAAAACGTGAACACCGAACACCGAGGCTTCTCCACAAACACCCCGCTGCCGAGGAAGAAAGCAGTTAAGTCCCCTTTCCACTCACAGCACTTGTTCCAACATGGCATGGTGAAGTTGAGTCGGCCAGGTTCCGGCCGTGCAGCTACCCTATGGGAGCTCAGGAGAATCAAATGGGAAGCTCTGCCCAACGTGCTCCACCCCTAGGTGGAGACTCTCGGTTCTGCTTCCCTCTCCACCTCTGTCCTCTCCACTCCCTCCCCTTCTCCTTCTCTTCCCCTCCCCCACACCCCCCACAGAAGCCTCTTAGATACAAACATTCTCTGCTCACCCATGGAGATTAGAACCAAGAATGTGTTAGTACTGGCTGCTTTCACGGTTTAGCGGGGTTCTTAAGAGTGGGCTCTTAAACTGTGATTTATGAGACACAGAGAGACAGAAAGACAGAGAAAGACAAAGAGACACATAGAGACAGACAGACACATAGAGAGACAGGGAGAGAGACAGACACAGAGGGAGACAGAGACAAAGAGGTCCCTTTACCAGGGTTTTTAATCTTTGTGTGCGTGAGATTGAGCCCTTTGGCAGAGGTTCTTAATAAAATACACAGCTAAGAAGGAAGACAATTAGGATGAAATAATATTAAAAGAAATGTTAACATACATATTTTATTTTTAATCCCAGGTAAAAATCCCTCAAGTGAAGAACGCCTGGTTGGAGGCTGTTACTATAGGATGCACTGCTTGGGGAGGGACCGCTTCATTTCTGTTTTCCAATCTTTGAAGTCCCTCCCACTGTGCATGGCGCAGAAAGACATTTAATTCTGCTGATTTATTGTATGGGCAGAGGGACTGGTTGACCATTTGTCAGATATGTTAGAGTGAGGATTCATTTCATTTGTACCTTGGAATACGTCCAATTCTCCAATTCTATGATTCTGAAACTGAAAGAAATTGAAGCCTGAAGAAACAGAGCAAGAAGGATGATGGGAGTGAGGGAGCCTACAGGATAAAAATCGGTCTCTTTGTCAGAAAGACCTACGATCAAGGCCCAGTTCTGGTACATAATAGCTATTCCACACACACTCAGTGCCCCAGGCAATTCTCAGACTGTAAACTGTGGCAACAAGTATAATATTTTGTCTCATGTATACAGTTCAAATTTATCGTCCAATTGAGATTCTGGTAGTTTTATCTACTGACCCCCAGGATACTCATTTCTTCCTCAAGTGAGTTGAGTGCATGGCTTTCCTTCCACTCCAGCTCCTGCCCTCAAATTAGGGGTCAAATACACTAACTTCCAAGTGTCTGAGTTCCCATGACCTACTGCACTCCACCTCAGCTACACACCTATATGGTAATACCCCTAAACATCACTCAGAAGGAATTATTTCCATGTTCCAGAATTCTAAAATTCCTTTATCAAACGAATTTTATCATTCCATCTTTCCCCTTTTGCCTTACAATCTCTAACCCTGACCTCCAAACCTTCAGTCCTTTGCCAGACCATCATTACTATAACAGCAACACTCAGCAGAGTGGACCCTTTCCCCATCTTGGCCCATTCATGAGCAAGATATCAAATCAACATCATCCTTTACCCATTCCAGTCCCTTGCCTGCTCATCCTGTCCTGGGGTTAAGTGACTTGCCCAAGGTCCCATGGCTAGTTTGGGGGTAGAGTGTCTGAGGCCGGATTTTCTTTTCTTCTTTTTTCAGGCAAACAAACAGAGCTAGAGAAAATCATGAAATCCTGCACAACTGGGACCTCACTAAAGCAAGGCAATCCTTTTATGCTTCGCTAATCATTTCACTCTTTTTCTGTTTCTTTCTCCTTGGTTTCCTTTTATTGCTGTTTCCTTTGTATTCCCAGACCCTTGTCAGTGAAGTCTCAGTCAACCCTCTATACAAGGCTCCCATTTTTCTTCCCTTAGAAGAATGCTGTCATCAGGGGACAGTACTCCTTTAAGAACTAGCACATCTTAGATCCTCCATGATCAGAAAAACTTTGATTTCCTTAATGGGTAGCAACTCACTCCCATCTCTAACCTTTTCTAAACTAGAGGCTGTCCTAGGTATATCCCCTGCTAAAAGGGTTTGTACTGGGCCAGACTTCAATCTGAGAATGTTCAGCACTGCACAAAGTAGTTTAATCAACTTATCAGCAGGAATACTGGTTCCCTGGGAATTTGTGGGAGATAACCAAGAGTATCACCCAGGAACTAGGTAGAGAAATAAGGAATGTTCTCCTAGCTGAAATAAAAGCACAGGTTATATACTTAAATCACAAGTGGAGAAAAGGGGGGGAAGGTGTATTACAAACAATCATTTAGTGGTTTCCCACGAGAAACCCACAAATCCCACAACACAGCAATTCTAGAGTCAGGTCTTTGGGGGTTGTGACCACCTCCCCTAGGGTACAGAACCAGAGTTCTGTGTTGAAAACAGGTTCTACAATCTTTGATTCACTTTATGTGAGCTTCAGTGATTGTGAGCATTGTCAAAGTTTTGATTAATCAGTTCCATCTGCACTGTGAGCTCTGACTCCTGAGCCAGAGGCAAAGCTCTTCAAAAAACTAATTAGTATATTCATTACACATATCATATCAATTAATATGAAATTATAATTCCATTCTCACTCCAAATAAGTATAAAATTTTGTCTCAAGTATATTATTTCAACCAAGTAAGGACCAAATATATTTCTTTCTAATCATAGCTACAGTTTTCACAAACTTTTCCATGTTTATATTTGCCACCTTGGTATCTAACCCTACCTCTTTCAATAGCTCTCTTTTCAATGGCTCCCTAAAATATCGTTTCTCTACCTAGTTCCCGGGTGATACTCTTGGTTATCTCCCACAAATTCACAGGGAACCAGTATTCCTGCTGATAATTTTGAAAAGCACACAATCATGAAGCAAAAACATTGTAATATATTACACAGCAGGCATCTGTAAGGCCTGAGTCTCTAAACTATTCTGAAATCAAATTCAAACCAATCAAGTATTCATAAAGTTCCTATCATCTGTAAGGTATTGGGGAAGACACAAAGATAAAACTGTAAAGTTCTGAATGCTCAAAGACTTACTTGCAGAGGGCAAGAAGAGAAGGGATGTCTTTCCCCACTAAACACAGTTAAAAATTTACACTATAATTTGAGGGCACATCAGAAAAAAATTTCACATAAAATGTTTGCTTTTCCCATAGCTTTTTGGATGTATTTCTCTCCCCCTCCCCATAGAAGGAGGGGAATCGTCCCTCTTTTCCATTTAGTTTTAATAGAACTAATGCTCCTATATGTTAAAGAGGCAAAGGATAATTGAAGATTTTCTGAGTAGATCCTTTTTTTTAATTTGAAAAATCTGAAAGTTAATCTTCTTCCATGGTTTTGCTACCTTCAAATCAATAAAGACATGCTTCAGAGTTAGAAAAGCACACTGCTCTGGAACTGATTCCACTCATAAGAATTTGGATAAGTAGCAAGAATTGATAAAAATTGGAGAAGGAAGTGCATGTCTCACGTAAGCACAATTTGTTAAATCAAACAAGGAAATATATATATACGAAGTGCTTTGCAAAATTTGAAGCACTATAGAAATGTAAGCTATTAATGTACTAGAATTAGTTGTAAAAAGTTAAAGGTAGTTTTCTAAAATTGACTGTATAATTTTTATAAAGTAGCATCATCATTTTTAAATCATTCATTTCCTCAGCACCCAAATGGTGAATTTTCTTTATATATTCATTTGAGCCATATCTTTCCCACCTTCATCACTAAATATTTTAAATCTCCATAAAAACTGCAAGGCCAGCAACAAAGCAAGCAAAAATGAGTGAAGAGAATAAACACAAGAAAAATTGCAGCAACAGTTTTTAAAGGGATTTTTCTTTTCTTTTTTTTAAACCCTAGAGAGCAAGGCATTCCTGAAACTATTTGTTGCTCTTTATAAGAACATATGAGCGATCTGTCATTATGAAAATCTTGAATCCATACCAGCAAAAGAAAAACTGTGTCCTTAATGCTAAATCTTATCTATTATAACTCTATTTTCCACATGAAATGATCCATTTGACACCAATCTGAACCAATACATGTAGAGGACAAAAGCTAGAATAAAGTAGCAATGGATGACAACCTGCCACCTCCTACACATGTCTTCCATCTTAACAGTGTGTTAGAATAATCCCTATAGCAAAATATATAGCATGCTTTCCAAACTATTTTAATGTCTGCGATGCAATGCAATACCTACTTACCCTGCCAGCAAACTCAGTGAATTAAAATTTCCATAGATTAAAATCCGTCTTTTTTTTTAATTGCCTAAGAAATACTACAGGTTTTTTTTAAAATTAATTCCATATACATTTTGAAGGAATACATTTTTTAAACTAACCACTGAATCATCAACAATGAATGAGGTAGACTCCACAGGCAGTTTCTTCAGCTTATAAGGCAAAATGATTTAGTGGAACAATCACTAGAATGGGACTCAGGAGATCAGGATCTTAGTTCTAGCTCTTCCAGTCCATTATTGTTTCTAGGTCTCAATTTCTTCATCTGTAAAATGAGGAGACTGGACTAGACAATCTCTAAAGGTCTCTTCCAGTTCTAAAATTCTGTGATCTCACATCACCTCAAATCTCAACTTCGTAAAGCTTGGATAAGCATACAAAGTAACAGACATGGCCTTCACCATTTTTACTAACATTACAGATCATCACAGGAAAAATGTACACACAAAAATGTACACTCTCCCTTACAGATTTTATATTTCAGATTTTTTATTTATATACAGAGTTTTAATTTAAGTTTGGATTCAAATTCAAACTCTATTTCAGTATAAAAAAGGAAAAATTCTTAAAACTTTAAACTGCCAGTATACTTAAGTAACTGAAGATTACATGTAAATAGATTATATAGTCATAAAATCTTCAGTACAACAACAAAGTTTGTTTTAATGGAAAAATGTGTCCATTTACCAAGTTTGGCTTTCAATCTCAACTTTAAAACCACAGCAACTATTTGTTAATGAAAATGATTTAAACGTCAGATGCAAAAAAAATTAAAGTTACAAGTTATAAGCTTCATAATACAATAATGTGACCCTTGTGACTTAAAACAATATTAACTACATATTATAATTATTATTAATATGTATTAAGGATACATTAGTCTTAATTCCAAATCCAAGTGGCAAAATACTACCAATTTAGAACAGTTTAAAAAACCACAGTGTACAGTAAATATTAATAGTATTATACTAATACTAGTGTATAATTACTAATAGTCAAGGTTTCCTCCAACAAAAACCCAATTTCTTAGTGTACAATTCTAGTTAATTGAATACTTTAAGACAGCAGATGGCAGTGTCACGCTAAATCAGAATAATCACAATTTTACAGGACAGCAGGCTTCTATATCTTAATGGCAGTTATGTTCCTGGAAAATTGCCTATAAAGAAAATTTAGTATATTGAAGCCTATTCTTCCATTGTCTTCTGCTAGATGGGGTGATTGGGGAGAGGAAAAGGAGCCCACTCTCAAGATTAACTACCTCTGGAGCATGGAAAAAGGAAAGAGATTTGTAGCCAAAGGACCTGGCTCCCCAACCTACTTATGACTACCACCATGACAATTAAGTCTTACTATTCTACCTGGTAAGCAATTACATCCCTTATTTATTCTCTCTGGGCCTCAATCTGCTTATCTGTAAAACAGACTTCCAAATCTAAATTAGTCTACAATCCTGAAATCCTGTCCTTTCCACCAGTATTGTTTTAATCCTCAGAATTCCAATCTATTTTACTGCTTCTACTTTTTGACAGATTAGAAACACAGGATCAAATGTAGGCGGCAACATTTCTTTCTTATTGCATTAGCCAAGCAACTTGGTTATTTAGAAATTCTACTTCTAGCCCCTATGGCAAATAGGGAAGGAGGCTGAAAGACCTCTTCAATTCAAACAGGAATCAAACACATATATTCAAGGCACTCAGTAAACAGAACAAAATAGTACTTACCCCCAAGAAGCTTAAATTTTCTTGGGGAAGGAGGGAGTATAGTTACAAGATAAACAAAATCCCAGGAAAAGAAGGGAATGGGGAAGGCTCAATAGAGTCCAGTTCTAAAGGAATACAAGAATTCTGAGAAACAGGAAGGATCAATCATATTCCATATATGTATGAGAAGATGTTCCATTTTGGTCATGTTGAGTTTTACAATGCCTATAGGACAGATAAAAGCGGATGACCAAATAAGCACGTGATTCTTCAGGAATGAAATTCTTGAGAATGACTAGGATTGGATAGATTTGGGAATCATATTTTGGAATGAAACAAAATACATAGGAGCAGATAAAATTGTAAATGTAAACAAAATGAAGTTCACAGATAACAAGTAACTAAGGGCAATAATTCTGGCCAGGGATATGAGATGAATCACATCCAAAGGAGAATGAGAGTATGCGGAGAGAGTGTCATGGAAGCCAATGATGGTGTCAGCAATGTAAAAAAATTAAAGAGGTTAAGAAATATGATGGCTGTTAGGTCATTAGACATTCTGAAGAACCAAACCACCAAAAACTTACATTAGTCTTAGGGACAAGGTAATGAAAATATTTAGCAAACAAATAGGTGTTTACAATAAGGGTCATGAAGTGTTTCAATAAGTAAGAGATGAAGGTGATGAGGTTGAGAAGGTGAGTCCTGAGCTGGTGCCCAAAACTTCACTATTATTTGGATAGGTAGACAAGAGAGAGCTTTCAGTAAGTGGAATGGCATGAGGAAGTTAAGAGTATTTGAGAAGACCAAAAGACTGTGCTTAAAATGGAAGATTCATTCTGGAAAAGAATAACTGGCAGGAAAAAAAGGAAAAGGTAGATGCCAGTTTATGAAGTAATCTAACCACCAGGCTAAAGAATAAGCGCTATCTTATAAGCAGTGGTTTTCCACTTGAGAGTCTTAAAACAGGAGTGAAATGATGATAATGGTATTTTGTAAAGATTAAAATTTGAAGATCAAGGCTAGGGAATAATTCAAAGTGATTCCAAATATTTAACTTAGGTAACTAGAAAAATGGTGCTATCTGGAGATAGAGAAGGATTAAGACAAGAGACAGGAGAAGGTAAATGACTCTGTAAAGTTTTAAAGAAACCTACCCTCAAGGAAATGTCTACAAGCAATTGAAGACAGGAACTGCCAATCAAGTAAGAAACAAGAATGAACTATATTGGGAAATATTAGTATAAAAGTGAAATTGTGAGTATGATCAAACTTCTTTCTTCCCACTCATAACATGGAGATTCTTTACATAAAAAGATAAAGCAACACCTGGAACCTAACTGACCTCAACTTCTCTAAGACACTTCTTTGTTCCATCTACCTCCCTCAAGCCACCAGGGGAGATCTGGGACAAATTTATACCTGGAACCTGACTGACCTCAGCTTCCTTGGTCATCCAGGAGCATAAAAAGTCCCAGCTACATGGAATTAAGACTTTCAGACTTGATGGGTGCCTAAAACCATGAGTGACCAAGAGATGTCTAGAAGAGGAATTTGTCACAGTGTCCTAGTTTCATGTCCTTGCTGTGTTAGGGCAAAGCAAACCCCCTCTTATAAATGTTCAGTGACTTGAGAATGCCTCATTTCATTTCAAACTTGTTCCAAGAATATGCCTCCAGTAGTGAAATAGGGCCAAGTACTTGAGGTAATGAGTAGAAAGAGAATTGTCAAGGACTGGGTTTTAGGGTTGCATATGATTATTAGCTGAGAAAAGCAAGAGAATTCACCTCACCACGTTGCTGTAGAATCATTTTAGTCATGTCCAACTCTTCCCAACCTCATTTGGGGTTTTCTTATCATAGATACTGGAGTGGTTTGCCATTTCCTTCTTCAGTTCACGTTACAGACCAGGAAACTAAGGCAAAAAGGGTTAAGTGACTTGCCCAAGGTCACACAGCTAGTAAGTGTCTGAGACCAGGTCAGGCTTCCTGACTCTAGGCCCAACACTCTACCCACTGTACCACCTGCCTGCCCTTCACTAACTATGGCAGCATTTAAATAGCCCCATTCACCACTCCTTATAAACAACAAAAACAAAAACATACATTACTGAATATAAGGAGACCGTGACAGTTCAAATCCATCTAGAAGCCAATAATTTGAAGACCTGGTGGCCAACAAAATGGGGATTAATATGTACTCATATGCAATGGCTTTTGATCCCATTTATTTTTTCATTTTTCTTTAGTTTTCCTGTTATGATTCGGTACTGGACTTGTGATTTCATTGATGTAGCAAATAAAGCCCTCCTTACAACTTCTGGTCATAGAAAGTTGCCTAGATATACCGTATCTTGTCAAATGTCAGATAACGTGCATAAAAGTAGACCTTCAGCTGCCCTCCTTGGTCCAACGTCATTCTCTACCAAGTCACACTAGCCTTATTAGCCAAGTTAGAACCCGGGCTGCTACCCGCCTTCTGGAGTAAACACTCCCAATGTGGCATTGTTACTTAATCAAACATTTCCACATGAATATATAAATCCACTTTCAACTAACAACATAAGCTCTGAAATATGTACCTGCTTGGGATATAAAAGTTAATACTAATATACTTAACATTTCATACAGTTTCTTTTTCACAAATAATATTTCTAGTAGGAATAAAGTATTTCCTGCTTTGTAGATTTTTTTTTTTAAGGAAAGGTAAATTGAGGGCACATAAGTTGATTAGGATTTAGGTAAAATGGCCTTTGTTTATTTGTTTGCTGAAGACAACATCTTCAGATACAAGACCATTGAGTAGATAGGAATCCTTATTCTATCTAGTCCCTAGGGCATTACCCATCATTAATTATTTACAACATCCTAACAAGCAGTAGGGATCCTGCCTGCATACTGACTAAGCAATCCGGACATCCTTCTGGTTTCCTGGAAAGTGTATGCCAGTCAATAACAATGACCCATTTGCAACAGCAACATTTGAGGGGAAATGACAACTACAAGTCTGTTGTTTGGTAACAGCACAGCTCCACCATAAGCTTCCCCCTTACCTTTATGTAGGCAGTCATGTCCTTAAAATGTGAATTATGCAACAGAAAGGGAAATGGCTTCCCTTATTACTACCATTTTCTTGAGTTAAGACATACTTCCCTAGATTCCTCGATGCCTTCCTTTAAAAATATGCTTCCTCTTTTCCTGTATGAATGAGGGTTTCTAGTTTGTCATCTGTCTTCCTAGGTTCCCATTTGTTGTTGGATAGTTACTTAGCTCCTTTGATGTTTTTAAGGGGTTTAAGGGTATGTAGGGAGAGGGGGCGATGTGTCACAAGTTTATGGAATTCTGGAATCATGCTGTGTTTATGGAATCATAAAGTTTATATGGTATAAAGTCAATTTAAAAGGCATCAAATACTATGTTCTTCAATAATAATATATATGTATGTACATATGTGTATATATATATGTATATATATTCTACTCTAACATTTGTAAAGCACTATGCAAATATCTTGTTTGATCCTCAAAACCATCCTAGAGAAGTAGGTGATATTATTATCTCCATTTTACAGATGAGGAAACTGAGGTAGATATGGGACTTGCCCAGGGTCACATAGCTAGTCTAAGGCTAGACATCAACTCCATCCATGTGCTACTTAGTTTTACAAACAAAAGAAACCTGAATTTCAAAAGAATAATTATTTTATGAATTTATATGTAAGGAGTTGAATTTTTTTAAATGAGCTCAGAACAGCTTAAATTATTTTTCTATTCATTCTCTGTGAGAGAAAAGTGTATTATAGTATCCCTTACTTGACAAAACTGACACAATGAAAAGCTAAAAAAGCAAAACGGGACTAACAAAGGCCTAACACCACTATATCTGACAACACACACACACACACACACACACACACACACGCACACGCACACAGCATCTTTTAATTGCATTTTTGAAGTAGTATTGTAATTCAAAATAAGGAATGGGCCGCTGAGAGTCAGGCATCCTGGATTCCCACTCCAGATTCTGACATTCATTAACAGCATGACCTGTAAAGTCACTTCCAGTTCTAAATCTAGTATTCTGTGCTGACTAGCCTTCAGTTTCCCAATCTACAAAATAATGGAGTTAAACCAGATGATCTTTAAGGTTTCCAGGTTAAAAAAATTCTGTGGCTCTTCATTTACCTCACACTAATATTTCCCATTCCCCGTCCCCATACACACATACACAATTTTTCTCTCAGGTAATTTCAAATATCTAAACTATCTTTCACATCTGCCAAGGAGCCCCAAAGACTCAAGTGAACAACACAGATGCTGGGCATTGCCCCATTCTGAACTCTCACTGGTATTCTTCTGAAAGATGACTGAAATGAAGTTTCCTTCACATTTCACAGTGAAACATAAAGGAAAAAATCTTCCCCATGAAAAGGTTTTATGAAAACACCTGGTGACTATGAATGGCATGAGCTATTGTTTTCAGTAAGTACTTTTTTCCAACTCGCTATTTCATAAACAGATTTGTCTAGGGGATGACAGCAATAACATGTTATTTCAGTTTTAAAATCTTTCAGAAACAGGATTCTATATGAGGCAGATTTACTGGTGTCCTGAGCTGAAGTGGTCTAATTTTATTCAAATACAAATGGATACAATGTTAAAAGGAACGTAAGGGGTCAAAAACAGCATTTTTAAAGTTCAGTAAAGTGTGTCTTACCGTTTTTTACTACGAAAAAGTAGAAAACTAATGACACGTCCATTATTTGAGAAGATTAAGATCCATTTCCTTGATTTGACCTTTACTTTCGATAAGCAGAGGCTAAACTAACTTTCTAATGGTTGGGGATGGATTGTAATAGCTTGGACTGTAACAGTTAAATCTAAAGCACTTCATGGGCTTGTAGTCAACCATGTCGACATCTGGAGCTAGTTGACTTTTTCCCCAAAGATTTGTAACACAGCTCTGGAATTTTTCCAAGAATTCTCCACATTCTAAATCCATCCGTTATGTCCTACACACCCAACTCCCCATGTTCCAAAACCCACTGACCATTAAAAAACTCCATTTTTTAAACCTCAAAGGAAAGTAATAATCATCCACAACACGTCTGGGTTTTGTTGCATGTCATATTCTTCTGCTTAATGATCCTCTAATGAACCAGGTCTATTATCAATGTATTAAGGCTGAAATTCCCTTCAATTTAGGTTTCCCCAAACTAATATTTGCCCAAAAAAAAGTCCATAAAGATACCATACTAAGTGTTTTAAGATGAAGATATGTCAATGGCTTTTCCAGAACAAATCATATCGTAATTGGATTCTGGAAGGTGAATTAAAGCTAACTAACATAACAATTAAAAGTTTGTCTTTAGTATTCCTAAAACTGTTATTACCAAAGCCTCTTAAAGTGATGTAGACATTATACATGAAACACATTTAGTTTTTCTCTGACATTCCACAAATTGATATAGCCCTAGCATAGGGATAAGTAAGGCAACCTTAACCTGGTATCTATGAAACTGTTTATTCAACTACAAACTATAATTAGTTTCCTATGAAACCCTATGTATTTTATTTTATGCATTTAGAAATATTGAGGAGTTTGTCTATAAGCTTCACTAGACTCCCAAAGGGATCAATGAACAAAAAAATTATTAAGAATCCTTTCCTTGAAGTCTTCATTAATTAGACCATGACAATTAGCTCTTTTGTCCTCTAATGGGTTTAAGTGCCTTTTTTGGACACGGTACTATGTATACAAAGACAAAAAAAAATGTTTCTCTCTTCAAAGTGCTTACATTTTACTGAGAGAAAAAATATGTTTAAGGTAACTTGGAGAACACTAGCAATGAACTGAAAGTGAGGTGAGAGTGAGGGAAGATTTTTCAGGGAACAAACATCCCCAATCTTGGAAGGAAGAAAAGGAATGGGAAATATTTAAATAGACAATAACTTATGTTTGATGGTCCCTGATAATATGGTCCCCTTAAATGTATTTTCTATCTTTGCTTTTTGTCTTTCATCAATAAATCCATCAACTATGACTAGTGAAATTTGAGAATCAGCTAAAAAGAAGCAAAAATGTCACCTATTTTTTTCCTCACATTTCGCTGAAGTCCTAAAGTACTCAAACACTAGTGGTTTGAACACACACACACACACACACACCCTCTCTTTCTCTCCCCCCGATTTTTTGCCTTCATTAATATTCTACTTCCCTCAGAAATTCCCAAAAGTAAATGCTATTTTTGGAACCTAAAAAGATTTATTTCAGTAACTGCACACGTTCCCTTCTCCTCCACCCACACAACATAGAATGTGAACCCTCACCATGTGAGGCTCAACAAGTGAAATTCTAATTCATGTTTAACTTTAGTCCTTCTAAGGAGGATTTTCTCTTAGCACAGCATTGATACCTGACCAATGCTGTATAAATGTAGACAAATAAATACTTAGAATACAAATAGTTCGACAATCCATTTACTGATCTATGTTCCAAGCACTCTCTAATGTATAGGAAACAGCAAGTCCTCATACTCGAGGAACTGTTAATTAACAAAATAAATATAAGGCAGAGAAGAAGGAATTTAGTGATGGGGGAAGGGAAAGTCATCAGAAGGGAAAGCATCGAAGGTGGTGCCTGAGTGTAGTGAATCTTGAAGGAAGTGAGGGGTTCTGAGGTAGAGGTGAGGAGAGAATTCATTCCATATCTGAGAGAGAGGCCGTGAGAAGGAAAATGAAGAAATTTAAGAATGCTGGAACAAGATGGGAAAACAGTTTTAAATACTATTTGCCCCATTCAGTGTGCTAACTTCAAAAACATAAATCATTTGAAAAATATTTGTGAAATCTTACTTTTGAATAAGAAATGTTCTCCTTGTCAGGATAAAACCCTTCAACACTGAATATTTCATCTGATTGCATATTCTTAAATTATTTGTATTGCCCAAGCTTCTATGTCACTTTATTCATTCCCTTAAAAACGTGCCACATTTGGATTTGTATTGCCCAATACGGCATTATATTTCTGGCATTTTATTCATTCTCTATGCTACTTTATTTATTCACTCCAGAAAATAGGTGTCTAGTATAGCATTCCTTTCCCACTCCCCCCCAACCCCCCCAGTAAAAAATTTTCTCCAATTCAGAAAACATTTTATTTCATTTCTGGTGGGCTTTAAAATTCTTTCCTTTTACATATTACCCCATCCCTTTCCATCATTTGTCATTCTCAGTATTATCTGACCCTACCAAAAACAAATTCCCTTAAAAGTGAAGCAATTTAATTAACCCCTAATTACTTCCCCCCAAAAGAAAGCCAGAAGTATAAAGAGCCACATCATGCAATAAGTTAAGTAGCTATTTTATTGAAAAACCAATCATAAACAAACCAGCCAAGTGGACCTCTAGGCATAAAACCCTGCCCCCATCTGCCAGCTGTTTTACACCACATGCCATCCCTTGAAGGCAGGGTTGGAGTTTGATGGGTTTCTCCTACAGTTTATAAATACTATGTGGGAAAAAAAAAAGTGTGAACAGAAAAAGCTTGAAGTGATTTTTTTTCAATGATTTCTAGCAGACTTGTACAACTTTGCACGAGAGTCAAAGCAAGCAAAAACAATGCAATCTCCAGCACATTAAGATTTGAGTTGGTTTTTTTCAAGCTCCATTAAAACAATGAAAAATTAAAATAATTTTTTAAAAAAAGGTGGTCTGCAGCAACAAGTTCCTGCAGATTGGTTTTTAAGAGGGGAAAAATATAATGTACACTGAACTTTCTAGGCACTGAAAGAAAAAGTTTTTTCGAATCTGTATGTGAATTTATTCATATATACATATATACATTTAGGCTTTGAAAATACCACATGCAAAACTTACAAGTGAAAATGCAGCTATGAGCAATGGAATGAAAAGGAATGAAAAGAATTATGAGACCCGGAGATTCTGAGACAGTTAAAAACTGTCATTAAATAGTTGGGGAAGCTTGGGTGGTGAGTGCAAAGATTAAGATGGGAAACTGTTAACTTATTAAATTCAGTCAGGGTCTCTACATTCACTCCAGAAAACAAAAATTATACTAAGAATCAGGTGTCTTATGAAAGATGTTAATTTAAGGAATACTATTACATGCATACTGGCAATTTCCTAGAAAGCAAAAACTCAAAGGAGTATACTGATTTGCTAAGTGTCATTAGAATTATGTTATTAGAGAAGATAACTTTTGTATCACAAATATCAGACAAGATCTTAAATTTCATAAACTGGCATATTCCAAATATAATTCTGGTATAGACTGAGGAGAGAAACCCTAGTGTTCTAAAATATTCTAAATATTCTTTGCCCATCCATCTCCCCCCAGAATGAACACATTACATGATTTTCTAATACATAAAATTATCAGAAATCCAATTCAAATGAGAATACTTGAGTGAGTACCCTGCCACACCCCAAACATGAACTCAGCATGGTCAACAGAACAAAGTTTGCACATACAAATATATCAACTCAACCCAACGACTTGCAGCCCCCAAACACTTAGAAGTGCACTTTCCATACCTGTGATTGTTATGGTCCCTAGCATATTAAACAGCAGGACTCCAAAAATCCTTGATTCCTTTCTCAGGCAAGGCAGCTTCCTAACTGCTATTCTAATTCTGTTTAGTCTTCTTTTAAGCAGAACTAGGCATGCAGCAGCCCCCTGACAGGCCAAGGAGAACACACACTGCCTGAGCAGACTGACCAACGTTCACTCACGTCTTCAGTGCCTGGTATGAAAAGCAGACCAAAAATGCATTTCATCAGCCTAATTACAGGATAGAAATCTCGTTGTGGTCTGTTCCTTCCCTGGGCTGGAGAGTTTTAAAGTACCTCTTACTTCACTTGGCAGGATGACCAAATCAGTCACGTGGCTCAGTTAAAGGAAAACAGCCCTTCCTCCCCCCTTCTCCTACCCCTATTGCAGCAAGACCAAGCAGAGACACAGGAATTGTTTTAAGTGTTGGGATGCATAAAAGTTTGGAGTCAGTACCCTCTTATCAAGATGGTGATTTCATTCCTAACACAGCTTTGTTTTTCTCGTCCTGCATCAATTACAAAGAAGCAACTACATTTCCCTGGATTCAGATGTAAGCCTTCATCAAGAATGATTTCCAAACGTTTGCTTTGCAAGTGTCAATATTGAGTATCAATAAAGATATTCAGAGAGAAATGTGAAAACTCCAACCTTTCAGCTTCTAGAAGATTTTATATATTCCTACAGATTCCTCCACTACAAAACTCAAGAGGTAAGAATCCCTGTGCCCTCTCTCCCTGGACAGGGGGATTGCTACATTTCTGATCTTTTCCAGATCTTAAGATCTCATCATTTCACTCAGAAAGAAGAAGCACTAGATGGAATTGGGAGATATCTATTCAACTTCCAACCCCAACACTGCCTGGTTAAAGGATTTGCCCATGGGGCTTACTTCTAAGCACTTCAGTTTCCCCACCTATAGAACTGGAATTTTAATTACACTTGTAATACCTATAACTCAGCATAGTTATAAAGAAAACAATTTGTAACTGCCAAAGAGCTACAGAAAATATTTAACCAGTTATAACAAAGAAAACTTACTTCAATTAAGATGTGGAACTGGGATTATATTAGTAAAAAGTGTTTAGCACAGTGCCTTGCACATAGTTGGTATTATAGAAATGCCTATTCCCTTCCCTTTAGATTTGTGGTTGATCATTGTGTTGAGCACATCAGCCACCAATGTTGAGATGAAGTACCTGAGAACCACAGAGGTTTAAGTGACTGAAGTCAATAAAGACCAGACAAACCACTGAAAAGAAATGGTTCCAGTTAACACTTCCCAACTAGAAAGGCAGCCCTCCCCAGTGGATAGTTCAGAGTCCTGGACTAGAGTCAGGAAAACCTATGTTTACCCCTCACCTCTGACATTCCAGTATGATCCTCTAACACAGTGGTTCTCAACCTTCCTAATGCCGTGACCCTTTAATATTTGTATGTGGGCATATCTGCATGTGGGCAGACCCACCTGGAGACAGAGGAGCAGGGCCTCAGTTCCTAAAACCATGGGAAATATGTGTTTTCCCATGGTCTTATGCGACCTCTGTGAAAGGGTCATTTGACCCCCCAAGGGGTCTTGACCCACAGGTTGAGTCTAGCAAGTCATTTAACCTCTCTGTGCCTCAGTTTCCTCACTTGTGAAATAAGGTTGTTGTATGAATCAAATACTATATAACATATGTAGAGTACTTTGAAAATCTTAAAGAGGTATAAAAAAAGCTGGTTACTACTACATGGCAAATTGTTACTAGTAGATATATTTAATCCAGCCCTGGTTTCTCTTGAAACCCCATCAAAGCTGAATCAGAGATTCATAAAACATTAACACCTCTGGCTTATTTTCGAGATCAACTAATCTGCTCTCCTCAATGCCAGCCTAGTTTTGTTTCACAGCCTGAGCTGGGGTAGCTGGGTGGCCCAATAGACAGACCAATCTGCCCTCATATACGCATTAGCTATGTGACTCTGGGCAAGTCACTTGACTTCTATCTGCTTTAGTTTCCCCACCTATGGACTGGGGATAATAACAGCCCCTACCTTCCAGGGTTGTTGTGAGGATGAAATGAGATAATAATTGTAAAGAGCCACATACAGAAAGTGCTATATAAGTTAGTTATTATATGTTCTTATAACTGATGATGAACTGACATTGTGGTAGTAGTACAATAACCCAGTTTTCAGAATGGAAAAAAATACATCAGGATACACAGATTATAATGACAAAAGATTATATATATATAATCCATTAAAAATATACATTCTTTTCTTCAAGCCAAGTTGCCTTGGTTAAAATCACCTCCTTGCTACCCACCATGGCTTCTAAGCCTAGAGAGCTAAAAGCCCTCAGCCACCTCTGCCATGGAGCCAAATTCCTGAAGTGCATGTTGGCAGTAGGACTCTCCAGCTTCTTCCACTTAACATTTGCAGGCAGCTCACAGCCTCTATTGAAATACAGTACATGTGTGCAATATTAATTGTTGTATCAGACTGTTACCTCTAGGGGCAGCAAATTCAACAATTCCTCTTTATAGAATAGAAAGGTCTTGAAGTAATTACTCTGCTGAGCTAAAGGGAGTAGTAATTGATCTTAGCTCTCTATTTCATCCCAGGTTTCTGTCTTTTTTTTTTTTTAAGCATCACTTATTCTTCACTTATTTGCATTTTAAATGTAAAGTCAGATGGGTCAACAGTCATCAGCCTACTGAAAAAAGCCAGAACAGCAAGGCAGGTTCAATTAACACATTAGCCTTCATTTGATCTCTCTACTATTAAAAAATCAAGCAAGAGGTATGTAATTCATCTTCCTTGTGAGCTTTCGAATATCTAAGTTTACAAGGAAAAACAGTCTTATCATTTAGTGATGAAGTTAAAGCAAAACGTCACTACGTTAATACAAATTTTCTCTTGTTATTTCTTTAATTTCATGGATGGAAATACATTTAGTCTTCATTAAGAAAGTTGTACTACTGAAAAATAAAAGAAGCAAAATATAGATTGTCACTTAGTTTAGGGCTCTTATCTGTCCATGAATGATGTTGTTCAGTTGTGTCTGATTCTTATATGACTTACCCAGAATCCCAAAGCTAGTTAGAGTCTGGGGCTGAAATTTGAACTCAGATCTTCCTGACTCCAGACCCCAAATTCTACCCACTGCTTCACCCAGCGGTCTTTCCATCTATATGTCAGTGTAAACAATTATCTACTGAATCTTTGCCAGCGATTAATAAAGTGCTTGGAATATAGTAGGTGCTTAATAATTGCCTATTGACTGACTTTTGGAACAGTCTAAGAAGAAGGAATAAAAAATACGATCATGATCCAGGCTAGGATCATGGCATCACTAACAAAAATATTAATATCTTCAATTCATTCCCAGTTTATGTAGTATGAGACATGACCTATAGCACCTGGCATGCCTGAATCAATACTTAATTCCATTTTGCCTGCTTCCTGATCCTATACAAAATGGTGTAAGCAATCTGTACTTCTATCCACAGATGGAGAAGAAATCCTGGTCACTGGCTTGAATTTTTACTTCTATGTGATGTCTCCTCTTTACTTTCAGCTTCTATAAATGCTAATTCATTCATCCAACAAGTATTTATTAAGTATCAATTGTGTGCCAGGAAATGTGCTAGGCTCTGAAATAAAAAAAAGAAAAAAAATTTGACCTAGCAACTAACTCTCTCTCTCTCATATATATATATGTATGTATATATATATATATATATATATATATATAATTTAAAAAACAAAAACTTTTTAACCTAGATCTCAAATATATAAATAAAAATATAATATATAATTCATCTAGATTTCAAATATATAAATATAAAAACACACAACTATATATGACAGCGTATGTCTATTCTGTAGATACAAAATCTATAAGTGGGTGGGAGAAGAGAGGGCAAGGTATTAGCAACATGAAGGAACATGGCTAGGCTTCCTGGAAGAGGTGGCACTTGAGTAGAGCTCTGAAGAAAAAGCTAGAACAGGAGTAGAAGAGAATGCATTCCAGTCATGCCAGCCAGCAGATGGCATGTGCAGAGCTGTTGGAAAATAATTTCAGAGAGGAAGCAGCTGTGGGGATTGGGAACTGAACACACTGCAATAAGCCTGGAAGAGTAGACTAGAGAGCCAGATTTCTAAGGACCCCAAAACAGGAATTTGTACTTTATGCAAGAGTCAAGAGGGAGCCACTGGAGTTTCTTGAGCATGGGAGTAGCATGATCTATCAATTAACAAAAATGCTTTAAGCACCAACTATGAGCCAAACACTATGTTAAGTGTTGGAGATAAAAATACAAAGACTGAAACAATCCCTACTTTCAAAGAACTTACCAGATAATTTTTTAGGGCAGTTGCATGGAAAGTGGATAGGTAAGAAAAGAATGGAGTCGGGGATACCAATTATACTCTAATTAGAGCATTATGGCAATAGTTGAGGGGTGACAATGTCTTGGTCTAGGATGGTGGTGATGAGTGCAGACAAAGACACAGAGAGATGTTCTGGAATAAAACCGACTAGACTGGACAAGAGAGAACGGAATTAGAGAGGGAAGAAATGAGGGTAGTTCCAAAGCTGTGAAGCAAAACACACGTTTATTTTCTCTAGTGCCTACCACTAATACTTTTTTTAAAATGCTTGCTGAATTGAATTGGCCATACTTGTACAAATGGACTCATTAGGGTCCGTGTATATGAGTACGTCTGGTGAGGGGATGGGGTGTGTGAAGGAGTAAGTGCCAAAGGAAAGGGGAGTTTCTCACAAAGGAGAACTAAAAACAAATCAACAGGGAAGTGATTGGGGCAACAACAGTGACTGAGATTGAGTTGCTTCAAAAATAGAGAGGAACTACTAACAATCATGGCTACAACTGACTGATTCCTAGAGTTTCAGTATTGCTCACTCAGGGAAATTTGCACTAATTTATTTTGTCATTCAGAACTTTTTTTTTTTTTTTGCATAAAAGCACAGCACTTTCATGGGTATTCACTTACATGTGAAGCAGGGCTTTTTTGTGACAGGAAAGTAGTAAAAACGTAAAAACAGGTAAGTGGCACATCAACGAAGGAATGTTTAAAGAAACTGTGGTACTTGAATGAAAGTGTAATAGTGTGATGTAATTACTGTTTTGTAAGAAATAATAAAGATGATAAATCCAGAGAAGCAAGGAAAAGACTTACATGCACTGATGCAAAGAAAGAAAATCAAGAAACAATATACACAATGACTACAACAGTGTAAATGGAAAGAACCAATGGCTTGCAAATTACAAAGAACAAGCTTAGCCCCCTAAAGAAAAGATATGAAAAGACTCCTCCCCTCCAGGCCCTTTGCATAATTATGGAATAGAGCATCCAATGCCAGATTTCTTTTAAATACTGATTGGTTTGTTGCCTATTTTTTTCTTTTCTTTGTTATAAGGGGAAGGAATGGATAAAGAATGGAAACCTGGGAGATTGTAAAAACCAAAAGATACCAAAAATCTATTTTTAAAAGTCTTTTGAAAGTTTGGAAAAGGCATTCATCTCTATCTGCCAGGTTTCTTGAAACCTTTTTCAAAGCCTCTTTCAATTTCAAAAGATCTGAACTAAACCAATGAAATGAGAGATTTCTATTTGTTTTTCCCATAGTCATACTCATAGAGGATAATAAAATTTCTTTCAAAAAAGTTTAGATCTACAACCACTGATATACCTATATTAACCTTTTAACATTTACAGATTAATTTCATACCTAAATGCAAAGGGGGGAAAACCATATTGACTTGCAAGAACAGTATTTGCTAACCTTCTTCATCAATCAACATGATAAATGATACTACGAAAGCTAACAAGCTTACATAAATCTTTACCCAAGTGAATTGGAATTTTCTTCTAAAGACAACATTTTTCACAGTTCTTAAAGGGAGCACAAAGTGCCATGCTAATTAAAATTTCAAAACCCAACTGAAAGTCACTTTCTTGCTGCCCCTCTCTCCCTCCCCCCCAACCCCTCTACTCCTGCAGTGATTAAAGTTTTTTGGATCCAGGTGTGCCTAATAAATCAAAGACAATCAGCCTAATAGGTATGGTTCATATTCTTATAATAGTACATGCAGATGTATTCTGCTTTGATGAAATGTAAATTGCTATACACTTAAGGTAATAGTGTCCAAATTTTATGGCATTTGGAAGGTGTTTCGAGAAACCCTTATGACTGAATTTGAATTGTAAACTAAACAAATATCATGGAAGGTCCTTCAGGGTCTATCATTGGTTTTGAAAGCAGAATATGTTCCTTAAATATGGTGGCACGAAATTAGTACGGGGTATTTATCTTCTATTCAAATGTTTACAATCAGTTTATCTGATAGTGTAAGCATTCCCAAAGGAAAGACACAATCTTGAACTAAATAACATTCTATACACCTATATTCTTGACAAACGATGTGTCTTTCTGAAGATAGTGTACATGAATGGATCTACCTCCACCACATACCACTTACTCTTTAATCCAATGACACTGACCTCCAGGCATTTTCTTTTGTTATCCTTCACACATAGAATATTCTGGCTTCCCTGGCTCCCTTATGTCCCAACTAAATCCCTGTAGGTTTTACCAAACCTTTTTAATTTTAGTGTCTTTCTCCTCTCTTAATTATTTCCTATTTATTCTGTATACATTCTTCTTTGTACATATTTGCTTATTGTCTCCCTAGCTATATTGTAAGTTCTTTGGGGGAAGAGCCTATCTTTTGATGCTTTTTGTATCCCCGGTGCTTAGTACAATACATGGCAGATAGTAGGTGCTTAATAGATGCATTGTTGACTGACTATGATCTTAAGAATGTGGATATTACCTCCAATGACACAGATTACAAAGTCGCCCTGGCCCATCCCTGGCCCATGTCCTATCTATCATAAAATTGCCACAAAGGGTTCTACCAATGTGAGACTTTCTCATTTTTCTTGACATCACAAGGATACCAGTGAAGACTGTAGACTATCCATTCCTCTTTCTCTCCAGCTCACTTTCTGATGAGAATACCTTCCTTTGGTGTTGCCCTTTATACCCCTTTTTCCTATGTATTACAGCTCGCTCCCATCCTTGGCCTCTACATTGCAATATGGGGGACCCACAACCACAATTGAGCAGAGACTGTAGTGTTCCATGACTCATGACCATATATCACACAGAAGAATATTAGCCCTCATTTCATTAAGAAGCTTGTGGTCATTAAAAGACCTCTGTGATTTCCCAAAGGCATTATTACCTTCACCTATTCAATTCTGGGCCCAAGTTACTGTTCATTTACAATGTTTGTCCAAGATATATACAGTAATGGATAACTACTATAAGCAGTTCATTCAACTATGAGATAGTTGAGAAAATAGGCGTTTTTCACCCACTTGGTTTTTCCTTTGAGAATGGTACGGCCAAATCCCTTAGAGTGGTTATGGAATTAATCAGATTGGTTATCATATAATCAAATGCAACAGCACATGTAAATCACTTTGCAAACCTGAAAGCACTACATAAACACTTGCTATTTTTTAGGAAATTCTGTGATATTCTCCTGGGTCTGACATAAGCATGAGAAAAAAATAACCATTTGCTATCCTTCTGTTTTATCTTTCTTAATATTGATGATCAAAGAAAGGGTTATTGGACATAATTTTTTTTAACTCTAAAGAATCTTTCATAATTTTTCATAACTTTGGCATACATTTGCGAGACACTTTCTACCTTAATAAAGGGAGCCTTTAAGCCAATGCTTTGCTTTGTCAAAGGGTTTTAACTTAAAATAGTCACCAAAAAAGGAGCAAACTGTAAACTTGAAATTTCTACATCTTTAAGTAAATTATTTAATGGTTAAGGACGAGGATGTCTGGAATATGTGTGTAGACTACCATAAACATTAGCAAAATGAGCTTTTTTCTTGGAGGTGGGGGGGGGGGCAGAGAATTAAGGTCAATGGATGGTATCTTCCTTGATATCCTGAGGTGTTGTTTCTTCTCCTAAGAGAGAAATGACTATTTGCTGCCATACTGCTTCTGCATAGCATCCTTTCCTCCTAATCACGTGGGCCTTATTACATTTTTATGTCTTCTGGGCGAGGCTTTATGGATCTCTTATTCACTATATCACAAAAGTGTTAAGTGATTGAAATTTTTATAAATAAAACTTTTTAAGGACCCTTGTTCTACTTAATTAAAGTTTCTAGCTCATGACTTTTAAGCAAAACCAAAGACATCATGTAATGACAATATGAGGCCATTCTAACTTTGCCTTGAAGGCAGTAAAGTCTTTGAAACACCCTCTTTAAGAAAACTCTCTCTTCATATGAATAGCAAGTTCAATGGGCCTCAGTCCCATGCTACAATTTATTGCTCTTATCCAAACTGCTCCTTATAAAGGAAAAGAACCTGACAGCCTTCAGTGACTGTCTAAGGACACATAATTATCCTGTGACAGAATTTGAAATGAAACCCATGTCCCCTAAACTATGGTACATCTATGGATCTATCAACTATACTGCTCTGGTTTACTAAAGTCCTATTTGAGAAAGAAAAAAAGAATTTTCTAATTTTTTTTCTTGGTTGGAAGGAAAAGATATTAATGCTGGATTATACTCTGATGCTGTTTTAAAAAAAATAGACATGACTCTTATAAGCACAGGAATCCTGTTGGTTTTTAAAAGACAAATCTGAACTTTTCTGAAGATCAAAGCAATGTGTGTGTATACATATATATGTTAGTTATTTGTCTATCATATAAGTGATATCCATCCATACTAAAAATATTGTAGGAGGATAGGGAGAATGACTTCCAAGAAATATCTGTTCATTATTTTTGCCTCGAGTTCAAAGTCCATTTTTCCAGTCAGTTTTCAAAACATTATAAAACAGACTACAGCTTCAGAATGTGCCATGCAACAAAGGAAGGGTGATTTGTATTTTAAAAGATCAAATGTGTGTATGAGGAGGGTTGTGAGGGGGTGATAGGGAACTCACCACTCACTCTCTCCCTACTCACTTCCCCCTCCCCCCAACCAGTACCTTATCCAACCAACAATCATAATTGACAGAACTACTAGGAGTCTTTCTTTAATTACACAAAGGTCAGTGTCTGATTTCATGTTTCCAAGCTTCTATGAAAACCCCAAATTCTGAAAGTATCCAGTCTTTTTTTTAAGCCTAGTATAAAAATATAAAAGACTAATCTGTGGTTAAATATGTGAAGTGGCTTAATTATCTGGAAGGTGAATTACCACTTTCTTATTTGAAACAAATTCAAGTTAAAGATATAATCATTAAGGAGATAGCAGATTGTTTCTCTTCTCAAAATAAATGATTACACAAATGACTTGCTTGAAAGACTAAATGATGAACTTTGACATGCAGATTACTGTACAAAGTACAACAGCCATTGACCTGATAAATGTTCACAGTATGAGCCCTGTCATCTCCCATCTGAAACACAAAACGGCCATATATGTGCTAAGCAGGATTCAACTTCTTGGTCATTTTCACCAAATAAAGACATCAGGCAGCTATGTGGGTCAATGGATAGTGCACTGGGCTTAGAGTCAGGAAGACCTGAATTCAATCTGGATCAGATATTTATTTACTAGCTATGTGTCTCTGGGCAAGTCATTCAACAATTTACCTCAGTTTCACCATCTGAAGAAGGAAATGGCAAACCACTCCAGTATCACAGCCAGGAAAACCCCAAAGGGGGTCACAAAGAGTCAGATACAACTAAAAAAGGAAAGAACAACAAGACATCTAAAAGAAAAGAGGATTCAATTCTGAATGCTTCGAATGTACAAGTCAAAGACCGAAACCATGCTACCAAAAAGTGATTTGGCATTCAAAATTAGAGAACTTCTCTTATTTAAGGAGCACATTCTCTGAAGGGTAATATGATCCAGCACAGACTCTTGCGTTTAGCAATCGTACTTTGAACTTCTCAAGTCCAAAATGAACCATACCCTAGGAGGTGGTGAGCTCAAACTAAAAAGTTCATAAAATTAAGAAAATTAAAATCTGAGCATTGTCTCCAGGAGAGAATAGTGTCTGAAAGAAACTACAACCAATAAACTAAGCATGATAGCAAAACAATAGAGACATTTCTCACTGTGATAAAAATATAATTTTAAGAATTCCTAGATGGGGCCAGCTAGGTGGCACAGTGAATAGAGCACTGGCTCTGGAGTCAGGAGGACCTGAGTTCAAATCCAACCTCAGACACTTAACACTTACTAGTGGTGTCACCTTGAACAAATCACTTACCCCCAGTTACCCTGCTTTCCCCTCCTCCAAAAAGCCAAAAAGAAAAATAAAATCCCTAGATGTAAATTCAAGCAGAATGTCCACATTTCTACTTACTCCAGTATAAATTTGTCACAATTGCCTTCAGCATTGAAACTAGTACATAGTGGTTATATCCAAAGAGTATGCATGAGAATGAGGTGGGGAAAACCAGGAGAACAATTTATACTATAATAGCAATAATGTAAAAACAAACAACACGGAAAGGCTTGGGACCGCTGGTCAATGCTATATGACCAACCATATTCAAGAGGGATCAAAACGGAACATGCTCCCCACCCCTTAATAGTGGTAATAGATTCAAGAGCACAATACTGAGGCATATATACTTTTTTTTGGGACATGGCCAAAGTGGGAATTTCTTTTGCTTGACAATAAATGTTTATAAATGGGGGTTTTGTTTTTCTTGCCTTCTCATTGTGGGGTAGGAAGAACAGAGAGATGAGAGAATTCAAATATGAAAAAAAATTTTTTTCAGTAAAAGTAATGTAAGGTAAAGTTTATGCATGATGTGGATATAAAGGACTTAGTACTGGAAAAAAGAAAAATAGGCTTAAATTTAAGTTTTTTTATTTGTCCATATATTATTTCCATTTCCATACCAAGAAATGTGACTACTTATTGAAGAGTGGCTTATGATTCATGAATATGTTTGTTGTTGTAAAATTATTTGAATAAGGAATTGATGAGGTGTAGGCTCTGGGACCCCCCTTGAGCTCCTTGAATCTTTGAGGTATAGTCTCTGGGAAAATAAACCTTCCCAGGGAAGACATTTGCCTGAGGTCATGAGCCTTAAATTGTAGCTCTGCCCACGTCTTTAGCCTTCCTTTGTTCCAATAGTTTCCTACCCTTAATGTTCCTGTTCCCACCCTTGAACTGGCCTGGCCCACCAATTGTCTATGGTTTCCAGGTAGTCTCCAGCAACTTCCCACCCTTAATCACTACTCCTGAAGACCCTCCCTACTGGAGACTGATCTCATCTGATTCCTCCTGAAGACCCTCCCCAATCTCCTCCTCTGGACCACCCCTAGATTCCTCCCACAACCTTTCTGTATATAGAACCCCACCTTCCATCCATGTGGCGTGAGCACCATGGGATAGATAGCTTGGCACAGACTTGCTCTGTGTAAGAGCGCCTTTGACTAGCTTAGTAGAGACTTGCTCTGTGAGAGCACAGTGAAATGGCCTAGTACCCTACATGGTGAATCTGAACTTTCAATAAACTTTACTTTTTCCTTGGCTGAGAAGACTTGAGTGGAATTCTTTCTGCAGGACCCGACATGTTGGTATTTTGGGGTCTCAGGGCAGCCCTAACCCTCTTTGGGCACCCTATTCATTTTTATGGTTCCCTGACATCGGGAACCCTCTTCGGGCAACCTCTTCAGAATAACGCGGAAAATTTGCATGAACTGGTACACAGTTAAGACACAGAATCTAAAATATATACACTAGCAACGTAAATGAAAAGATCACTAAAAAATTATAAATTTTTTTCTGAGCAATTGAAAAGAAACTGGACCCCAAAAGATAATGAAACATTTCTCCTTCCTCCCCACAGGAGGGTAGGTTACTAGTTAGACAGGATGACATATGCACTGTCTGAAGCTGTTTATGATGTCAGTCATTTTTGTGCATTTTTTCGTTCATTACATGAGAGGGCTCAACTGGGGGAGGGAGGATCTAAAGAGTAAGAAGTTTTCAGTGGGGTGGAGGATTCAAGGAAGACTTCATAGAAAATGGTATGTTAGTCAATCGAACAAGTTAGTTTAGTCAGTGATTTTGTTTTTGTTTAATTTTTTATTAATATTTTCTGTTTCTTTTATCACCATGATATCACATATTCTGCCCTCCCCCCCTCCCTGTCCCATTATGACAAATGGTAATTTTTAGGTGGAAAAGTCAGCACAATTGATACACTGAAAAAATGAAAACATATGCAACGTGTAATACCTGTGGGTCTTCGGCCTCCTTAAAGGGGAATGTCTTCTCATGTCTCTTCTGATTGCTTTTTATTTTTGAAACTTGGCTATCAAAAGTAAACCTTAATTTTTTTTGCAACATCTTAGATCAAACTTCTTAAGTGTATGAAAATATCTCTACAGTGTAATAGCTAACTGAAGAAAAAGAACCAAAGTTCTCTTTCTTCCCCTGAAATAAATCTTAAGCTCATTAATTTTGGTGTTAACGTTGAATATTTGTTTTCTTTTTCTTTCTTTCTTTCTTTTTTTTTTTTTTTTTTGCTTTTTGGAGGGGGCGACTGTGGTTAAGTGACTTGCTCAAAGTCACAGGGTTAGCTTTTGTGCTAAGTGTCTGAGGTCACATTTGAACTCAGGTCCCTCCTGACTCCAGGGCTGGTGCTAAGGTTGAATATTTTAAACATTCAAGGAAATTCTCCTTCTCTTCCCTTGAAATCCATTCTCCACCCCCACCCCTGCATTTTAAAAAATTAACCTAAACAATACTAACCACAGAAAGTGAAACTAGACATGAAATTCTCTATTTTAGAGTTTTTATTAAACTTTAAAGTGTCCGTTTATATTTAGTAGAGATGTGATGTATCTTTGAAAAAACTATGCTATCGAATGAGGAAAAGGGAACAAGCATTAATTACAAAGCACTTATATGCCTGGAATTGTATATAATTGTATATAAATATTATCCAAATTGAACCTCACTACAGCCCAGTGAGGTGTGTTATTATTATCCCCGTTTTAACAAAGTGAGGAAAATACTTAAGTGACTTGCCCAGAGTCACACAGTTAGTAAATGTTTTATAAGCAAGACAAGAACTCAGATCTTCCTCATTCTAGGCCCAGCAGTCTATCCACTCTAGAGATTAATTTAGAGGAAAGCCCCAATGGGGACAGGGAGGGAGGAGAAAGAATTCCAGAGGTTAAGGTGGATCCACCATCTAGCCACAGACCTTCCCAGCATTATCTCACCCTTATTGATAATCCCCCTCTCTCAAAGTCAAATTAGTTGAATTTAATTATGCCTTCAATTATGCATCCTGTCTTTGGCTTATGCCTCACATCACCTAGTTTGGGTTTATGCCTTTTCCTTTCCAACAGTCTAAATTCATCCCATTCCCCAAGACCAAGTTCAAATACAACTTTCTTCTGTAGTCAAGTTTGAAGAGATTTCTCCCTTCTCTGAAATCCTATGCATTAAGCCTAAGCAAGGCTTCTTATCTTCTCTTGTTGTCTGGAACTGTGCTTAAAATCTTTGTCCTTTAACTTTTCCCCTGTTTGCATCTTGTTTCCTCAAGCTAGATTATATACTCCTGAGTCTAGTAGAAAGCCAGAGTGGTTTTTAATATACCTCTCTTCCCCAAACTGCCTGAAAAAGGGCCTGGCACAGCTCCGGGCAATGAAGTATATTGAGTAACTTCCAACTTATTGCATTTGGGAAGGAGACAGACTGGCACTCCTGAATGTGCTGGGCCAATGCACTCTGACTCTGAGTTAGTGGAATTTGAGTCTGTGGCCATCTACGCTGTATACATAATTACATGTATGGGACTATGTCTATTTTTCACTTTAAATCATGCCTGTGGTGCTGAGCAGGCTCAGAGTTCCCACTGACTTCAAAAGGAACTCCATGCCTGAAGCAGCTCTGCAGGGTACTGCAGAAGATGAGAAACAGGTTCTTAGACATAATGGGAATTAGGGGGCAATCACTAATCTTTAGAGAAAAGGAAAATACTTCAGTTTTGTAACTTTTTTTTTTTATAAAAAAGAAGACATCCCTCCTATTCCTTTAAAATGTCTGTTATATAACATGCCAAACTGAAACAATACTCTGTACCAAAATACATACATGCAATATGAAGATAGGAAACAGGAATCAAGTTTGTTTGTTTGTTTTTTAATAATCTGCAAAGGTAGGAGTAGTTTAGTCTGATTCAACATCTGGTCATTCTCATGAGACCAACTGATGAGGGTGTTGGAGCGCTATTTTTATCAAAGCAATAGATTTTTCCCGAAGAAAGGCTATTTGTTATAAACGTTCCTCCCCCATACTCACATTTCTAAAAGATTAAGAAACTTTCAAAAGTAATAATGTTGAGGCTCTGCTCTGTTCAGTTTTGGCTAAAATTAAGTCAGCAACCCAGTGGTGAAAGGCTTGATATCCAATTAGCACTCCCAAGGCACTGTTTGATTCTAGCTTTACTTGCAACTATACTAGCATGCAGAACATCGATGTCTGAACAAAAATGAGGATTCTTTTCAAATGAAATTTATACGAACAGGAAAAAAATGTGCAAGTATAACAAATCTATCACTAATGAAAGAGGTATTAACTACTACAAAGCAACCAATTCAGTGGTTCTATAAGAATTCACATTCACTAAACAGAATAAGCTAAGCGACTGGAGAAAAAACCAAAATGTCAGCCTAACATACCGGAAAAGAATGCCTAAGAATGGGAAACAAAGCTTTACAAATATGTAGTTAAGGCATGGTGCTACTTCCAAGAAATAGAGGCTACCAAGAACATTCAAAGAAGCATTTGGTGCATTTTGTTTACTTTTTCTATTATCATCCCTCAGGCA
The DNA here is from genome assembly GCA_028646575.1 of Pseudocheirus occidentalis. Lineage (NCBI taxonomy): Eukaryota > Metazoa > Chordata > Mammalia > Diprotodontia > Pseudocheiridae > Pseudocheirus > Pseudocheirus occidentalis. The sequence continues at coordinate 309,632,034 of CM053593.1, forward strand.
ATTTTGGATCGCGTCTTAGATTCAGGTGTACTGAGGTTCAAAGCACCCCAACATATCAATTAGCCTAAGACGCTAGTAAATTTCACCTACCATCTAAGACAACTGCTTCTTCCTGCTTTGGGTCTCCTCCTTGTCCTTCTGGTATTCCATTAATGCTGCTTATCTGTCCATTCTTCTGTAGAAGCTATGTGAGGAAAGAAAACAAAACAATTTTAATTCAGTCTGTGGAGCACAGCTAAGTTATAAACAATTACCTCATGCTAAGAGAAGGATGGAGAGGGAGGGCAAGGAATGAAAAGGAATACCCTATATTCTAGGTTGAAGGATCCTACTGCCTCTAAACCAAGTGGCTACGTCAACTCTAGCTTTCTGTACTTTCTGTAATCATCAATATCACATTTGCCTTTTAAAGCCTCATTTCCTAAAACACCAAATTTCTCTGAAATGGATTTAAGCCTTTCTTTTCTCTTTGTACATCAGCACTGTAGTTAGCTATGTTCTGTTAGTCTTTTTGTTAGCATGGAATACTTCTCTACCAAATCGGCTGAGCAATCATTTCCAAACAATACTTAAGCATCAAATGATCCATAAATGAAATGTAGAAGACCACTTACTTGATGAAATGGGAGACAAAACATTTGAATATGATGCTACTCCATTTTTGCTTACCTAAGAGATTTGTTTTCGTGAACAAGTAGCTGATCTGTTGAGATAAAAAAAATCTGAGGGCTAGATGCAGTCTGCATGGCACATATATTGCCTCTGCTACTTGTTCAACAAACCTTTGTTGGCCTAACGAATGACTTAGACCAAAATAACCGTTATGTTCCTCCATAAATGGATGATAAGTTCAAGGCAGCCTATACAGAAGCCCTTAGTTGCATTAAATTGATTCCACCCGGCAGCATTCCCCTCCCATGCAAAGCTGTCCTTCAGCTACATAATCCACTTTATGAGAAAAGATACGGATGTATTTTCATAGTAACATCACAGATGGAACAACTTGACAATATATTTACATGCTGAGTCCATATATTAAAGAGCTGAATACTCTTAGATTACATTCCCACTTTAAAGACTTTGCTTACCAAAAATATGAAGGACGGTCATTTTAAATGAAAGTTTAAAGATAAAACGAAAAATCCCACAACGTTCATAGTTTTGGTAATGGTCTATTGGAGTTCTGCTCCAGGCACCTCCTACAACGGGCCTTTCTTTCTCTGAACACTCCAAATTGTTATAATATACTTGAACTTTCAAAGAACTTTCTGCACATTTTCTCCTGTAATTTTCTTAATAACCCTGTTAAGTGAGTGCTTTCGTCCCCATTTTAAAGAAAAGTGAGACCCAGTAAAACTTGAGTGGTGTGCCAATGGCGACATAGCTAGCAAGTGTTTGAGCTCACGTCTTCTTGGACTCTTCTCATGCATATACTTATGTATATTCTCATGTATATATTTATACTCAGAATAAAGTGAATTGTGTATATCTCGAAATTAAAGTTTTGGCAAAATTGGCTGAACTATCAGATTTCTTTCTTTCTTATCTTTTCTTTTTTTAACAGCATCATCAATTATTTAAATGAGATGGAGATGGTAACAAGACCACTTCACACCTTGTTCCATGTTCTTATATTTACTCACTTATTGGCTTTATGACTGTCTTCACTTGCTAAAGTGAGCAACAACTGACACTGCTTACACATGTATACTTACTAACTGTGTGACCCCGGGCAAGTCACTTACCTTGAATTTCCTCGTAAAATAATAATAATAACAATAATAATAACAACTGTTCTGCAATGGCAATAAGCTATGAGTATGGGATGCCCCAGCCCATAGGGGCATCATGTCATCCAAAACTCTCTTGACAGTCATTCAAGATAAAAATTCAGGCTCTTCTTTTTGGACCACAGTGATAATTTGTGGATATCATTCAAATTTCTGATATTTAAAGACAAAGTAGTTTTATATAATGGTAATGTATTTTTGCTTAATGGGAAGATCTTTTCCATCCATTAAAAGGCCTGTGTGACCACCTTAAGTCACATGGAAGCCTAAATTACATGAAGTTGAGTCACAAGAAGCCTGTGGTAGGAGGAGCTTGCTGAACTGGTAGAACAGAGAGGGTAGAACATGAAGGGTAGGGCAGAGCCCAGAAGAAGTTGGGAAAGATACGTAACAGGCAGGAAGCTGTGAGTGAGAGGTTTGTTTGTGGGAAGGCCCCAGCAGGGAGAAGGCTTGGGGATGGTGATGCCTCCTGCATAGTCATTGAGTATAGATTTCTTTGTTGCTATGATGGATTTGGCTTTCTAGTGTTGGGAATTGGCTTTCTGGTATCTGAATAAATGTTCTGGTTCTGTCTTTCACGTCAAGAGTCTATTATGTTTAGGGGGCAGCTAGGTGGCGCACTGAATAGAGCACCGGCCCTGGAGTCAGGAGGACCTGAGTTCAAATTCTGACTCAGACACTTAACACAAAATCTAGTCATGTGACCTTGGGCAAGTCACTTAACCCCAACTGCCCTCCAAAAAAAAAAAGCAAAAAAAAAAAGTAAAAAAAAAAGAATCTATTATGTTTTGCTATTCAAATTGTGCTGGCATATTCTCAATTCTACTAGTTTCTTGTCTCTTGAATTATCCTTTGTGGCTTTCATTATAATAAAATGAACAGCCCAGAACTGATTAAAATCTAACTCTTTTCACTCTACTTCCCAAAATTTTGAAAATTCTTTTCCTATAAAAAAATGATGATATATGTTTGATCTCCATTAAATATGCTTAGTATATAGCCTTAGGACAAGCCTCTTTTAAATTTTCCATGAACACTGAATAATCTTACAATTCTAATCCTCTGTGCTTCAAGTGAAAGGTAATGCTTGAGTTGAGCTTTGAAAAAAATTAATGATTCCAAGAGGCAGCAGAGAGGAAGGAATTCATTCCAATCATAGAAGGGGAAGCCTGTGAAAAGTCACGGAGAAGGAAGGGTTTGAATGAAGACAAACAAGAGGTCTAGCTAGACCAAACTATGTGAAAAAGAGTAATATAAACTATGGATGGAAAGGTTAAGTTGAAGTCAGGTAAAGAGTCACCTTACTCCCATTGCAGAACAATTATTTTATTTTATTTTTGTGAGACAATTGGGGGTTAAGTGACTTTCTCAGGGTCATACAGATAGTAAGTATCAAGTGTCTGAGTTTGGATTTGAACTCAGGTCCTCTTGACTCCAGGTGCTCTATTAAAGCACAGGGCTTTAATAGAATCATATTTGTCCTTTCCCTAAAACCTAACAGAAATACTACGGATGTAGCCTGAGCAGGAAAATAACACCACATCTCTGGACTGCTATATCACACCCCTATTGAGTTTTATGAGGCTACCATCCCACATCCCATTTTTTAAAAAAATGAACTGCTTTCTAGCTACCCCTCCCCCCATCATGTACTTCAGGCTGGGGTGAGAGACTGAAGCTATTTGGGGATCCTCCTGTAGTTCTCCTCTACTTACTCTCTCACTGGTGGCTTCATCAGCTCTCCTGGGTTTGATGATCTCTTTGCTGATGACTCCCAAATCTATATATCCAGTCTTAGGATACATATTATGATAGGAACTCCAACCACCACAAGTCTGCTGAACATTTTAAACTGGCTTTCACATTTGCATCTTAAATTTAAATGTCCCAAGCAATTCATTACTGCTCCAATCAAACCTACTCCTTTTCTGAACTTTGATGTTTCTCCAGAGGGCACCACATACTTCTAGTCACCCAGGTTTACAACTTCCATAACCTTCTCAATCCTCAATTTCTCATCCTGAATATTCAATCACTTGCCAAATCTTCCAATTCCACAACATCTCCCTCTCCCTAAAGTCTGTCCCCCACTCCTATTCATCCTCCACACAGCTGACAAAGTGATTTTCATAAATTCCATGCCACCCTCTGCTCAATAAACTCCAGTGGTTCCATATTATATGATCCCTAGGATCAAATATAACCTCTGTTTGGCATTTAAAACTCTCTAAAACCTGGAGAAGACTATATTCCAGGGACTGAAATAGAAACATGTACCTTTGGAAAAGTTAGACTAGTGAGAAAAGAGAAAAAAAGATCACTGAAGCTATGATCCTCCATAGGAGATAACACTGAATGCCACAGAAAGTTCAAAGAGGATTAGAGCTGAGAAAAGGCCACTGGATCCAGCAATTAAGATGTCACTAGTGAAGTGTAGGGGACTGGAGCCAGACTTAAGGAGTTTCAAAATGTTAACATCTTTCCATTTGGTATAACAGCATTTGTATGCCTTTACGTACATGTTTATACCTGCAGCTTTAATGTTATCTTTACAGGAATCACTGTAAACATTTTAGGGAAATTCCAAGTCTGTGATTTATGACATTTGAATGAAAGATGAGAAACGTTTGTTTTATAAAGTGTCAGTTTTTAAATTTTGTTTTTCTTAAAGATGACTAAAATAAAATGGGACTAGTCAATGCTGAAGGAGAGTTGTGGGAAGATGAGGACACCGGCACAAGGAGAGTAGACATGTGAAGGGGTCCAACTGTTCTGCAAAGAAATTGCCTAAACATCCATATACTTTAATACAGAGATCCCTCTTCTGGGAAAATACCCTAAGGAGGTCAATGACAAAAACACATGCCAAATACACAACAAAATATTCACATGAGGAAAAAATTGGGAAATGGCTAAAGAAGTCATAAATGCATAAATGTCATGGAATAGGCCATATTGTGCTGTGATGGATAGCAAGCACGGGAGACATATGAACAAATGAATAGATCCAAAGGAAAGTAAGCAGAAACAGGAAAACAAACATGAATGAAAACAATGAATATTAAAATGCAAATTTTTTAAAAATCACACCCGAAACTTGACACTGAATGTTTTGAAAATTATGTTGATAACCTTGGCCTCAAAGAAAAGACAGGAGAAGGCACCTTCCTTTTTTTTTTGGCAAAAGTTAAGGGACTATGTGTATGGAATACAGCATTTAATAATATGCTTTAATGTTAGTTTTACTTAACTTTTTTCATTCTTTTGCTATAAGAATTTTCAGGAAGAGAAAAAAAATATATTGGAAAATGTCTATCATTAACAATTTATCTTTTAAGTGTTTTTTCTTGACATGTTAAAAATCTTATTTACTTTTTAAGTCATATGTATCTCTGCTATGTCTATTTAAAAAAAAATTATGCTCAAGTCAGTCAAAACCTTCTTGTCCTAAGTAAGAATTAGTGATTAATAAGAAACTATCAAGAAATTAATATGAAACATTTTTGAGCACTGAGATGCTTCCCTTTAACATTCAGCATAAAAAAGACAACACAGCATTAATGACTGGAGGACTGGCCTTGGAGTCAGAAAAGTGGCTCAAGCATCATCTCAGGCACATCCTGGGATATACTGTCTTAAAGGGCAAGTCATTTAACTGCTTAATAGGCAATGAAATACAATATAGGTGAAGGATACCATGGAAAATCATGACAATCATGACACATGGACAGCAGCAATGATTTACATTACAATGGGACTGAATGTGTATAGACAAAAAGTGGATTTGTATACAGCAGCATTCAGAATTATGTCTTCTGGGTGGGTCATGCAGAGTTCAATTCCAACAAGACATCACCATATTACAACTGAACAAGCTATTACATTTATTTTAAAACGACACTAAAAATCTCTTAAAGGCTCAAGGTTTTCTTTTCCAAGCAAACCCTAAAGGACCAACACTGAGATTTTTTTCCTTTCCTTTTCTCTCTTCTCCATGATATTGTCATTTCTGGAACAACGTGGTTCTTTGCATTAAATGGATATTCTAGTAGCTTTCTGATTCACATGTTCTGAAAACGATGATGACACTTAGTAAAGAAGAATAAGATTAGTAAAGAATGTTTTAGTGCAGAGAAAGTTCTCCCTGCTCTCCCTCTTTATTATTATTTTTTTAGGAATACTGAAAGACCCTTCCAACAGAGAAGCAGCAGCATGGTGTAATACAGACTGCTACACTCTGATTCAGGAAGAACAGGACTCAAATCTGACCTCTGCTAGGTATGATTTGTATGACCTTAGGCACATGGTTTAACTTCTTTACTCCTCAGATTCAACTGTGAAACGAGGAGGATGGACTACCTGGATATGACAGACCCTTTCATCCATCAATCTTTAGTCCTCCTCTGATAAGGCCCCAAAGGCTAATATGGGAAACATTTCCATCTCTCAGGTCAGAAGAATTTTTATCACACCCTCACCTTCTGCAATAAAACTAAAGTAACCTTGTAAATACATACTCCAAAGAGAGACAGAGGGTAGGTAAACATGGGTGGGAAACATAGGAATGTTCACATAATGTGTCTACAGTATCTAAAGGTGACTTTAAACCACACCCAACCATGATGATACTATTATGGCAATAATTAGAAACTTTACAAAACAAGTTTTTAAATTTCCCCTTACAATATTTACATATACTAAAGAGGTCTAAAAGCCCACCCCCCCAAAACTAAATTTTTTCCAATCTGAATAGGAAAAAGCACATGAAGGAGCAATGGGATAATTGCCTGACCGTTACTAAAACAAGCTTGCAATGGATTGAAAGTAAAAAATATGGAAGTAATAACGCCCTCGTCAGATGATATCTGAGGAAGATCACCAGAGAATTGGGGAATGAGCGTGTGAGCCTCAAGCCCTCAGCATATACCATCTACTACCTTGGGATATTTACATGAATGAAGAACTGCTAAATGACATAAAAAGCCATCAGAAAGTATTTCAAGGGCTAAGCTGCGTGGGGGAGGGATTACCCTTTCTCTGCTAAGCCCCAGAAGGGAAAATAAGACTTACAGGCTGAAACTGTTAAGGTATAATTAAACCTGAGTATAAGGAATAAGTCCTTTAAAAGCTGTGAAATCAAGAGTTATTGGAATCACCCATCAGCTTCCTTATCCCTACAGGTCTTTTAAGTGAATGAAGGCTGGCTAACCCACACAGGCACAGGTTTTATAATAAGATTTTTTTAAAAAGACCTATCCATTTCACAAAATGATGCCAATAACTCTTAATCTTTAAAAAAGACCTGGCTAGAAATTTGAAAGGGTAATATTAATTTAAAAGTAGTTTGCAATACATATAAGATTATTACCTATAGATATTTCACTGCTTTCTAATTAATCAAAGTAGAAGTTATTTAAACATGTTAGGAGCCAGAGCAGGAAAGAGAAGAAAAGTAGTTATAAAAAAAAATCATAATTTTAATTAACAAAGTGGGATTGATTCAACCCCTACAGCTAAAGTCATCTCAAATGATAAAAATTCTTTGAGGGAAAATAGGGAAAGGTCAAAAAACTAATAGCAACACAGAGGCATAGGTTTCATATCCAAAAACTAAGATTATTAATTCTAGTCTAAGAGGATAATGTTACCAGTGTCATAAGTTCTAAATTCACACAGCATGAATTTTTATGAGAAAAGAACATTGCCAAAAAACAAATCCTTGAACTGCTAAACTGTATTTTAGGATTCATTTAACCTAAGCCGAAACAGATCTAATCCCTTGGCCCCCCCAAAAAACATAACAAACTACAGGAGAAAGGCCTGCCATAGATTTAACCAACTACTGGCAAGATCAGGGGCAGAGAGCAACATTTAATCATTTTCGTATAGAAAAAAAAAATGCTATAGGCCTGATTCTTTCACAGCCTATGATTAGGATTTTGGTTAATTGTGTTCCACAGTGAAATAAGCAATACAGTAGACAGATCACTAGAATCAGATGCACAAGAATTTTTCATATAAATGGAAGCTCTTTGAGGACAGCAACTACTTCCCTTTTGTCTTTTGTCTTTCCAGCCCTTTTAGCACAGTTCCTGGAATATAGTAAGCACCTAATAAATTATAGTTCATTGATTAACACAGGCTAGCTCTCTGACACTAAGGCCTATAGAGACTACATGTCCTATTTCCTCAATTTTTACATTTCAAGTTGACTAAACTCTACTAGGAGGAAGGGACTTAAAATCCCTAATACACATCGCTACTTTTACAAGTAAACCAAAACTAAGTGGACTTTTAAATTTTGAGTGATGACATTTCTTCTAGATATTTACAGATTCTTTTATTTCTTTTATAAATATTGGAAGGAATCAGTTATACCCATATAAAATGAAAATTAACTAAATGAATGGCAGTTCATAACAGGGGCAGTTTTTCAGAAGATTCAGGCACTTTTCTACCTGAAATATCAAGTTTTATGTCTTTGTTAAACAGAACACGGGCAGCTGGTATTACAGTGGATAGAGTGAAGGAATCCGGCGTCAGGAAGATCCAGCCCTAGTCACTTGGTAGATGCGTGACCTTGAGCAAGTCATTTAACCTCTGCCTCATTTTTCTCTACTGTAAAATGAAACTAATAGCACTTGTTGTAAGGATCAAATGATATTTGTAGGAAGTGCTTAGCACTGTGGCTGGCACATAACAGGCATTCTGTAAATGCTTATTCCCTTCCCCAGTAAAAGCAAGTTGCATTTCCTTCCTAACTACTCCAATGAATCTCAAAGCTATCACCACGGTAGGAGCTGGGGGGGGTGGGGTGGGGAATGAGGTGCTAAGTGATGAGAGAATGGGTAATATGAGCATGCATTTGTTTCTTTCACTAAATGTTTATGTCATTGATTTTTGTCACTAAATTCAATCCTTTACTACTTACTAAGTAATTAACATGTATAAAGTACTCTATTAGGTGCTAGACAAGATACAGAGAAAGGCAGGACACAGTTCCTGTATCACTGAGCTTATCAATTTTCTCTCTTTTTTTTTTTTCTTTGGAGGGGGGGAAAGCAAGGCAATTGGAGTTAAGTGACATGTCCAAGTTCACACAGCTAGTTGTGTCAGGTGTCTGAGTTCATATCTGAACTCAGGTCCTCCTGACTCCAGGGTTGGTGCTCTATTCACTGCACCACCTAGCTGCTCCAGAGCTTATCCATTCTCTTAGTCTGTTTTACCTGCCTTTGCCCAAAGCTATTACCTTTTTCACCCTTCCTTTATTCTCTTCTGTCTAAAATGTTTTAGGTTCTGCTGCTTCCCATTCTTTGGGAAAATCAGGTTAGCCTCAGTTTCACTTATGTGCACTATCAATAGCTCTCAAAGCACAGTTCAGACCCACAGGGATCCCCTCAGGACCTTTTCAGGGGCCCAACAATGCCAAACCATCTTCATAATACTAATTCATCATTTATCTTTTAAAATAATCTGCTTTTTCCAACACCATATCTGGGTGAAGGCAGATTCCCTTCAAAAACTTCAATGAAAAGAACCAAAAGAGTATTGCAACATACTGAATTCGGGAACAGATGTGAGAATCCAGCTGCCTTCTACTGCTAAGATTTGGAAAAATATGTAAAACAGTGCCACTCTTCTCATTACGTTTATTTTGGGAAAGTTATTTTTTCATAAAATGTTATTTATGCTAGCACATAATGGGCTTATTATTTTAATGAATAAGTAATTTTAAATGATCAATTTTAATTTCTAATATGATTAGGGGAAAAGGAAAAGAATCTACATTCTAAAATATAGCAGTTCTCTTTGTGGTGGCAAAGAACTAGAAATTTCAGGAATGCCCATCAACTGGGGAATGGCTGAGCTAGTTGTGCTATGTGATTATAGTGGAACACTACTGTGCTATAAGAAATGATAAGCTCAATCTTAGAAAAAATATGCAGAGACTTAAATGAAATAATGAAGAGCACAATGAGCAGAACCAAGAGAATATTGTATACAGTGAGACCAATATTGTTTTAAGATCAACTAAGTCATTTTGACTATAAATAAGCTACAAAGGACCTATGAATTGCTATCTATATCTAGAGAAAGAACTGATAAATAGAAGAATGTTTAAAATGATTTTTATATATGTGTATCAACAGATACAGATATTTGTGTCTAATGGTAGCCATGGGGGGGGACAGTGTGGAGAGAAAAAAGGTAAAAATTACATGTTAACTTTATTATATATTTAAAGGGGCAGATTGTACATGATACATTTGCAGTTTTGTGAGCAATCATCTTTTTTTCTATTCTATTGTGTTACAGAAATGCTTGTTGTATTTAAGTCCAGAATAAAATAAATTCGATTAAAATTTTTTTTCTAATGACAAACATTAATAGACATAACCCACATAAGCAAAAATTGATTTTGCACCTCCACAATTGTTAAGAGTGTAAAGGGGTCCTGAAGACCCCCTGTAAGTTTGAGAACCACTGGTCTACATCACAAGCTTAAAATGATCAAATGAAAAAATTTATGCAAAAGCATTTTATATAAACTATGGTTTTAAAGTGAACTAATTACTTTGGGGGAGGGGGGTGTGAATGGAGAAGTCAAGGTACAAGATAGTTACCATTCATAAAGTAGAGTTTGCTATCTAATCTATGGGAGAATACAGCATAGAAAAGGAACGCTTGTCACCTAAGACAGAAGTCTGTGTTTAATTTTTTTTTTTTAATCAGTGCAAAGCATGTATAAACTTTATCAGACTGCTTGCTTTCTCAGTAAGGTGAGGGAAGGGAAGGAGAGTGGGAGAAATTCTAGAACTCGAAAATGAAGGTCAAAATTGTTTTTATATGTAACTGAAAATTTTAGAAAATCAGTGCAAAGAAGTACATAGATCTAAATGGATAGAATGGAATCCAGTAACTTTCCCGTTATAATTACTATCCTTGACCCAACCATTTAAATAGCTCAGATTACCTGATCTGTGATGTGAACACAAGCTATTATATATCCTAGGGATATTGGTTTTCACCGATCAAGTTTATACTGCTATGGTCAGCTATCTCTGACAGTGCTTCAGGTTTCAATCCATTTTTGATGGAAGGGGAAAAATGCTCCTTGAACTATCTGTACTTATTTGTAAAATGGTAGAATAATCACACCTGCTTCCCAGGGTGGTTGTAAGGATAATATGTATAAAGCACTTAGCAAAACTTAATTATTAATGGAATTATTACTAAGATACCTCCTCGAGTGGCTAAGTGGTGCAATGAATAGAGCACCAGCCCTCCAGTCAGGAGGAGCTGAGTTCAAACCCAGCCTCAGACACTTGACACTTAACTAGCTGTTTGGCCTCGGGCAAGTCACTTAACCGCAACTGCCTTGCCTTCCCCCCTCCAAAAATAAAAACACAACAAACAAAAAAAAGGTACTTCCTCCTTCTATGTCAAGGTGGGACATGGGGAGGGGGGGACAGAGAATGCTGCATACAATGCCATGCTTTTTCAATATGTTAATTTTGTTACATAATATCATACCTTTTCAATGTTAGTTTTGCTAAATTTTTTCCTCTGCTTTTTTTTTTTAAATAAAAGATGGTTCTCCATCAAGGGTTGGAGAAGAGGAAATAGAAATCATGTAAAAAAAAACCTCAACATGATATAAGTGCTGGCTATTATTTTTTAGATCCACGTTGTTATCAAGAATATATCCCTATGAGACATATAATCAGTCTCTCACAATATGTCTAATGTGGAGATGTTCTGCATAATTACACATGTACAGCCTGTATGGGATTACTTGTCCTTCCAGTGGGGGTGGGTAATGAGGGAGGAACCGAAAGAATCTATAATTTAAAGTTCTACTATCAAATGTTAAATATATATATAATTATTATTATTAACTACATGCAACTGGGAATTAAGATATACAGGCACTGGGGTAGGGAGACCCTTCCTGTCTTACCACAAAGTTAGAGGGGCAATGGAGGACGACATAGGAGAGAGCAGATTCGGGGAGGGGCTTTACAGGGGGTTCGCTATTTGGGGGTTGGGGGTAGGGGAAAGACGGGAAGAAAATTTGTAACTCAAAATCTCATGGAAATGAATGATGTAAACAAGAAAATAAATAAAATAATTTAAAAAAAGAATATCTCCCTATTCATGTCCATCTAAAAATGTAATAAACATACCATCTATGCCTTTATCAAAGTCAATAATAAAAATGTGTTGTCTCCTTCCAAGCTGATAATCAGCAGTTTTAATGCCTATGCTCTTTGGTTCCAGACATTTAAGCAGTTCAGAATCTGTCTAATTGTACTACATAACCAATTAATTATTTTTCCCCAGAAGAAAACAATATGTTTTCAAATGTTTTGATAAAATTTCGATAAACAACATTTTTGCTTTATGAGAAAATATTCCTACACCTATGATTTTATTATTTATTAATATTAAAAATATTGATAAAATCATGATTTTTATTAATATTTTTCATAAATGATACAAAATTTCAGCCTGAGTCCAAATGAATCTAAAACCCCAAATTTATGAATTACTGAAATGAACAAAATCTTCTCCTATGAGCACTACTGCATAAGTAGGGTATAAGCAAAGTGGTATGCATCAAAGAAAATCTTTACTAGGAAAAATTTTTATATGCATCGTAAGTCTCACTATGAAATGGTCCAGGAAAGGAATCTAAAATCTTTCAAGGTAGAAGTCTCCTGTGCTTGTTAATCTTAATGACAACATAAATCATTTTAAGTATTTTAAGACTATTTCCAGAGTCACCAGAACAGAATTGTGCCTGGAGTCACCTCACTACTTTCCTGAAGGTGATTTTCAATGCAATCTTGCGATACAATTTTTCACTCATCCTCCTAATTGTGTGTGCTTCAAAATCACAGAGCTATGATTTAAAAGGCTTACCCCAAAAATGTCTATTCTTTGAGACCAGTGCTAAATTGAAACTAGGATACCTGGCACACTTTTTGGAGTATTGAGACTATAAAAACATCAGGACTTGCATTGTATTTCATCAGAGGACCAGTTGAAGTTCAAAGATGTTCATCACCAGGATTTGACACCAGGTGATTTTTTTTTTCTGTGACAGCACCCCATGAAGTCATCTACTAAGAGTCAGATGAAGTTACAGATCATTTGAACTAAGTACTTGCTCAATGGAGCCTAGTTCTTAGACCCACAAGGACAGAAAAGCAATTGAGCATGTGCAGAAGGAACACACACATATAACCATGCATAGTCATTGCTGAAAAGAGCCCAAAAGAAATCAGTGTAATCTTTTGCACTTAGAAATATTTTATTAAATATCTCAGCTCCTTCCCCTCCCTTATTTCTTGTCCTATCCTTCGCAGAAACAAAACAGTTTATAACTTGTGTAGTCTCCTTATACTTGAGGTGGTTGTCTGGTGAAGTGTAAGGACCCCATCTCATAACAATGTTTTTAAATGCATCAAATAAATAAAAATAAATAAAATACACAGAATTACCATATAAGAAACCAATTATGTTGATATATAGTTATCAAAACATTAAGGAAAGGGGGAAGCCAAATTTACAAACCCAAAACTAAGATCCTCTGTTTTAGAGTCATGGTACAATGGACTGAGCAAAGGATCTGAAGTCAAAAGAACTGGGTTGACCCCCAGATTATCACTTATCTGTGTGATTGTGGGTATGACTAACTTCTCTTGACCTCAATTTCCTTATCTGTTGGGATACATGACCTCCAAAAGTTCCTTTTACTTAAGTACTCTGTTCAATGCAATGGTCAACCACCACTCCAGAGGACTGAGGATGAATCACTCTACGCACCAACTGATAGAGAGATAATGGGGGGATCTGTTATGCTTCACATGCATTTGTCACAATTTTTTTTTCATTTTTTCCCCCATGGGAGACATAATCTCATTAATTGAAAAAATAAAATTTAATAAAAAGGAAACAGCTTTTCCTCAGTGGGGGGAAAGGTCTTTTCTGGTTAATCTCAGGACAAATAGGACTAATAGGGGTTTAACTGTAGGCAGATCATCAGGAAAGGCAGGATGAGTTCACTTTTTGTTGTTCTTTTTTGGACTCTCTCTAAATTATCTCTTTCCACTTTATTGTCCGATTGTGCAACATAATATAAAAACAGACTTTTTTTTTTGCCAGTGGCATTATTAACCCTGGGGTTGACAATATGTTAGATAATGACTGGCTGGTGATGTATAAATATTTCTCAAATCATAATTCAGACCTGATGTCTTTTCTTCCAGCTCAAGGTCTTTTTTTTTATAGAAACTAGGTATTTATGCAACACATAGATACACACTGTACCAGTATTCATAATAATATGTCTAAATACCAAAAAACAACTGAAAGCTGGTCAAATTAAATGATGGACCAATTCAATGGCAAAGTATTAGACAAATAGCTTATTTAATTAAATTCACCAATAGTTTATCTTAATTGAGGATGGATGAAGAAAACCAGAGTCATTTGTTCCTCCACTGGTTTTTCTAGCAGGCAGCTAAAAGATAATTAAATTATAATTCTAGCTCCCTAGTCATTCTCCATATCATTAACGAATGTCCCATTATGCAAACAACAATGTTTTAACAAATTCTACTATTCACAAAGTACTCTGGAAACATTGCTTCATAAATTCTTCACCTGAAGGAGAAGAAACAGAACATGCCTTAGGTTATGGTAAAGAGGTATATGACAAGAATGTAAAATGAAAGGAGAGAAGCATTGAAACTGAATGTTGTGAAAGGTTAACCCCACGAGATTTGAACGGGTATCTCTTTCTTGTCCTTTGCATAGAAATTCATGGGTGTGATACATACACATACACACGTTTGACTTTGTAAGATGTTATTTTTTTTCCTTCTTTTTTTAGCCTCTGTTATAAAGAACAGTGCTCTGATAAGAGGTACAGTAAAGATACAGGAGGAAATGGGGTGGTTTAAGAATCAATAAAGGTGCTGGTATTTCTGGTATTATTATATGTCCTCCCAAACTGAAAGGGAACAGAAGAGAAAAACAGGATTCAAAATAGTTCTGCATTTACAGAAAACAGCTCATTTAAAAATAAGAAATCAAATACATATCATGTTTCTTATGTAATCCTAGAGAATCGGACACAAGTCAGAGCATGCTTGATTATATACCTGTGCTCATCTTTGGAGTGGCACTTTGTGGTCTACATTAAGGACAGCACTAATGAGTGTTTCATGTCGTATAAGCTGAACAGATTTTGAGTCTATTCGGTCAAAAAGATCACCTCAGTGTGAGGTTAAAACTGTACTTCATATGCCCTACCCTATCCTCTTACGTTCATTTCCTGGATGCTTTAATAAAGTACTAAAAACTCTTGGGTACTCTGGGAAAGTATGTGAAAGAAAACAAGCTTTGAATCTGGTTAGGTGGGAGATGGACCGTGCTGATTTAATGCAAAGGGAATTTTCAAAAGGTCCCCGCTTGAGGTTAGGGAAACAGAAACCAAAATGGCATCACCTACTGAAATAACATATTTTATCAAGAGAATCAAAACTCCATTCTATGTGTGGGAAATATTTTCTTTGCTAATTATGTATAAACCTCCCTCAACATCTTTTCCTGAGAGATGGGAGAAGCTTCGTTGCTTTTCTTCACAGAAGAGAACATTTTTATATTGCTCTAAAGTTTGACAGGCGTTATTCTCTCCTCGGACTCTCACAACATTTGTGTGAGACGCCTATAGTGGTGTTATATTCCCATTTTATAGATTAGGAAACTAAGACTCAGTGAATTTAAATGATTCACCCATGGTCACACAGCTAGTAGTTATCAAAGGGAGACTGAAATTTATATCTTCTTGACTCAATGCACAGCAACTGCCAGTCCCATACCTAGAACACGAGACAAATTTTACAACTCTCACATACAGTGAACCTGGAGTCAAGAAAGAAGCACTAAAATCCAGATTCCACAATTTGCTAGCTGTATGACATTGGACAAGTCATTTTACTTTTGTCAGCCTCAACATCTTCATCTTTAAGATTAGGATTCTTACACTGCCTACCTTAAAACATGAGGAGAGAACTTTGAAATCCTGAAAGCGTAACATAAAACGTTAGTTATTAGCTAGGTACATCTTTGCTAGCAGCATGTCTAACCTCCCCTCTCAACTTGCCTGTTTTTAGGCTCCTGGACAGCAAGGACTGACTTTCTCCATTCTCTATCCACATATCCTGATTCCCTAAACATTCATGGGTGGAGCAATTACAAAAATGACGACTAGCAGCCTGCAGCAGATTTATAACAGTATTTTCTACCTTCACAAGACATAGAAACAAATAAACTTTGCAGCTAGTCAGCAAAAATAATTATGTAAAAAAGGAAGCTACCAGGGTGAGCAAAGTGAGCTCTTAGCCCCCAGGACTGAAGGTGGGGGATGGGGGGGGGGGAAGGTAAGCAAGGAAGAAGACAGCCTTTCCATTAGTGCCCTGGGATTTCCAAAACTACTTAAAGCTGGATTGAGGGTGTGTTCTGTACCACTTAACCTGGGTACTTTTTGTGCTGCTTTCCCCCATGGAAGCAAAAATTGTTAGTTATGGGTCTAAGGGGTAGAGGAACCTTCACATGTGGCTTTCTAGGTCCTTGAGTGTGGCCTTTCAAATGACTCCAAGTTTTACAGAACAAATCCTTTTACTAAAGGGATTCAGACAAAGGGCCCTTATTTGAGGACCTAGAGGGCCACATGTGGTCTCCAGGTCACAGGTTCCCCACCTGGTCCTACTAAAAGTACTAGTCTTGTAGTAGTATTTGACTTGTTTAAAAACAAACGAAAAAAATTTTAAACTTATGGAAATGAATGTTAAAAACTAAAAAATAATTTAATAAAAAAAGGAAAACAAACAAACAAAAAACCTTTTAAATCTGCCAGTATCCCAGGCCTAAGTTGCTCTTGTGTTCACACTACTTTTCATAGCTATCACTGGGTTAAGTAAAAGCATACAGCTTCAAGCAGGTTCTCTCCAGGTCCTAGAGTCTAGGAGTTGTAGCTTCATACAAAGAGGTCTGTGTTGAGTAGATGAAATAACTGCCCCAGCAAATGAAGTATTGTCTTCTAGTAGGTTATGAGGCAGGGAGTGAAAGAGAGGGAGGTACAGGGAGAAGTTGCTGAAAAAATGTCCTGGTACTCAGTGACTACCCTGTGACCCTCTGAGATGTTGTAGCTCCTGGGAATAAGCCTCCAACAGCACCAACCAAATTAGCCTTGGCTGGGTTTACTTCCTGGAGTTGGGAAAAGAGGGAAAAGATTCCAGAAAGGGAAGATTGGGATGAGGGTGGGAAGAGGCTGAATAGAAATAAAAATTAATTCGGCCCCATTTAAAAAGGGGGAAGGGACAGAACGATACAGAAAGCCTTAAAAGTCAGATAATTTGGGAAGGACTCTATAGTGGCTGGGGGTAGAGTGTAGGCAGAAAGAGGAGACAGGATACCTTCCTCTTTCATGATTTTACTTAGCTGGGCCAGCCTTGTTTATACTTAAGAACACACGAATAAGAAACTCAGGAAAGATATTTTTGAATGGGGCACACATACTTGCTGGGAAACATCAAGACAACCATGACACTATTTCAAATAAATTTATGAAGGTAGCTAAACACATATCCAACAGGTTATAAAGGAGCTTTGATCTTGGGGGATTCATTAATTAGGTGTTGTTCCACTTTCCAGTTGTGGGTTTCCCTTTAATTTGACAGAACAGGAAGAGATTCTTCAGAGCACACAGACATAACTTTTATGGTTTGATTCTGCTTGGAATTAAAAACTAAAGAGATGTACAATGTTATTAATTTAACCAGGGATAAAAGCAAATTTCCCATCTAAAAGGAGGAAACAAAATTGTACTACATTTGCTGAAGAATCACCACTGCTTTGTAGGATGTATGCCCTGAACTGCTTTTACAATTGATTAAAATGTCTCTCCTTCATGCCAGCCTACTCTGATGCATACTAAGCAGATCTTTTCTTCCTAGACCCTCTCCCTACTCCAATCTTGATAACACAAAGCACTCAGCATGAAAGGAAGACTTGGTCAGACCGGCAGAATTATGGTAAGTGATGCTAAGGGACTTCTAAATGCTTCCTACAAGAAAACCTAAACAAGACAGTTTCACTTCATACAATGGCATGGATTATTTAATAAAGTTATGAAACATTTATCTTTGATAATGAACCAAATGAAGGTATCATTTTGAAAAATCAACTTTCTGAATGGTTCATAGAGAAAAAATTAAATCCAAAATGATTCTACTTGTGTATTTGTTAGTGTAGTTTTTTTGTTAGTTATCCTGTCACTATCACACCAAAACCCATGCCTTTTGAATTCATCCGCAATAAAGGTGTTTTGACAACAAACTTCCAGGATGGAAAAAGAGACCTAATCTGAACCCATTCTTAACTGCACACTAATGAAAAAGTGAAGCATGGGAATGAGAATAAGGAAATGAGGCAGGAGACCTTTTCTTCCATTAATCAGTGGAAATTTTTCTAAGATTCTCGATGGCTCCATAATTCCATACCTGTTTATCCCCCAGGAATATAGCTATTTCATGCTGGCATGTAATCTTTTATCTTAGGGGGCATTATTAACCTTTTAGTCCAGACCTTTAATTTTACAGACATGGAAACAGAGGCCCCAAAAAGATTAAATGATTCTCCCAAGGCCAAATAGGTAGTAAGTTACAGAGCTAAAATTTACATTTAGGGCCCATGACTTTCAAATACAGCCTACCTCAGACACCGGTCTTGTGATTCTGAACAAGCAATTTCACCTCTCTCTGGGCCTGGGGTTCTGCCAGCTGTAAAGTAAGGTTGACCTTGATGGCCTCTGAAGGCCCTTTCAGCTCTAAATCTAAATCCCAAGATCCTAAATTCACAGCTCTTTCTACAACAATAACCCCCCACCTATTGCTTTACACTGTCTTTCTAAATCTCCCAAGCATTCACCTATCCAAACTGGGAGAGAAAGTTTTATTTGAATTGATAAGAGTGAGAGCCCAGGAAAAAGAGAGACAGACAGACAGACAAAGACAGAGAGAGAAATGGGAATTATAAGAGAAATGAAAGACTATCTCTCCATGGTTGAACATCCTTTGGACATGCACTAAGCCAAACAGCTTGCCATGGGAATTTACCAGACCAGCATCATTTACCAGCATCAGCTGGTAAAAATTCTCTAATGGCAATACACCTTTTCATAATTTTATTCAGCAAACTGATCCTTTTTTCCCATTAGTCTCACCTTAGACTTCTTAGGTTCAAATCTTATCTAGTACTATAAAGTCTATGAAACTAATGAAGATAAATATAAGGCTCTTTCTTCTTATCCAACTGTAAGGCAGGATAGAGAGGAGGAAGTGGAATGGCGACCCAGCACCATCTCCTTGATCACATCTATAAGCCAAGGTAGCATTTCCCCTGGCAAGGTCGATCGACATTTCAAACTGCACCAAGGGAAGCTGTCCTTCCTGCCACAGTGAACACAGCCATGATGGATAGCCTGCTAGATTTGTGGCTACCCTGAAGCTGCTCTGCTTTGAAACCATAAAGTGCCTGTGCTGACATTAGAATGGCTTCTGGATCCAGGAGGGAAAAGGCCATTTCATGGTATGTATTATTATAAGCAGCATTAGGCAGTAATCTTGGAATTTTGCTTTTAAAGAGATACTGATTACATGTTGGTAACATGTCCCTCCCCACTCTACTTCATCTTCTACTTAGCTGTCAAAAGGATTCCTCTAACATGCAGGATTTCACTATGTCAACTCCCCTCCCCCTTCCTCAATAAACTCCAGTGCCTCTCTGTCACCTCCAGGATCAGATATAAATTCCTCTGCCATTCAAAGCCCTTCATAACTTTCTTCCCTCCTCCCCCTTTACACTTTTTCAGTCTCCTTGTACCTTATACCCTCTGGGCACTCTGCAATCCAGGGACACTGCCCTCCTTCCTGTCCCTTCTCTGGGAACCTTCACTGGCTATCTGCTGGTCTGAAATTCTTTCCCTCTTTATCTCTACCTCCTGGTTTCCTTCAAGTTCCATTGTCTGCTGGAAACCTTTCCCAATTCCCCTTAATTCTATTTCCTTTTATCTGTTGATTATTTCCAACTTATCCTGTATATATCTAGTTTCTACATAGCTTATTTGCATGTTATCTCTCACATTAGACTCTGAGCTCCGTCAGAACATGGACTATCTTTTGCCTCTCTTTGAGCTTAACAGTGTCTGACACATAGTAGGCATTTAATAAATGTTTAATGACTGACCTATTTGAAAAAGTACAAACATATAATCCTATGTTTTATCCAAGTCACTAAGACACACATGTTAGTTATCTTCTTAGCTAAGTGGCTAAGAAAAACAATATTCTGCTTACGCACAAGAAATATTTGTGAGTTAAGCACCTCCAATCATGAGCCAAGACTCAATATTATCTATCAGTAAAACCTCACAAGGAAGAGACAAGGACTTTTTGGGAGGCTTCCTTTTCCTCCCTAGACCTGACAAACCCACACAAAAAATAAAAATTCTCTAATGGCAATACACCTTTTCATAATTTTATTCAGCAAACTGATCCTTTTTTCCCATTAGTCTCACCTTAGACTTCTTAGGTTCAAATCTTATCTAGTATTATAAAGTCTATGAAACTAATGAAGATAAATATAAGGCTCTTTCTTCTTCTTCTCATTATAAAATCAAAATGAATCAGCATATACACAAATACACACAGAGACATGCACACTACTTTCTCTTATACGAGAAAGGTGACTCAAAAAAAGGAATTCAGACATGTACAAGACACAGACCTCCACCAAAAGAGAAAAATAAAAAAATCGCCACAATGATAGCGTTTGTCTGTTGTATCTCTAGTCATATCAGAGGTTGATGAAGTTATAAAGCCCATCCAATTTACCACATTGGCCAGCCTCTACTAATTAACTCCAGCGCTTAATTAACTCAGTGCTTCTCCTTTCACCTATAACCAAGCCAAAAAAATGAACATTTTTAAATAGGAGTGATTATTATTTGAGTAATGAAGGTCAACTTCAGAGGCAAGTCTTAAAAGGAACCTTAACACTTTGATGAGATTGTGGGATGGGAAGAGTGCAAAAGAACCCGTGATACCTTCCAGGGGAAAAGGTTTGGTGGAAAAAATAAGCCTATTGGTCCCATATTATTGATCCATACACACTTCAGTTAATGTTTTTGAAAGTAAGGATTAGCATTGAAATTCTCACAAAACACCTTTTCAGGTTGCTCACTATGTTCTATGGAAAACGTATCTTTACATGCCCCCAAAACACTAGAATTGTGCCTCCCACATACAGACTCCAAGGCTCAGAGTGTTTAGAATGGGAAGGGACCTTATCACCATCAAGTGGATCTATTTTATTTTTACAGACCAGGAAAGTGGATCTTAGAAATGAAGTGACTGTTTTAAATAAGAGCATAAGAACCAAGCGAGAGACATTTTTAGAAGATTATATCCATAATTGCTGTTAATAAACTATTCCTAAATGATGGAAAATTTTGCTCATGTTCTGGGAATGCAAGCTCTAACAACTTGATTTTTTTGGTTAAATGAGAGCTTTTTTTTGAGAGGCAGTCAGGGTTAAGTGACTTGCCCAGTGTCACACTGGGCAGTAAGTGTCCAAGGGTAAGTTTGAACCCAGGTTCTCCTGATTCCAGGGCTAGTGCTTTATCCCCTGCTAGACCTAGCTGTCCCAAGTTTTCTCTTTAAAGTTCAGGTATAATACTGAAGATATTTCCAAAATGTGTTTTTAAATGTTAGCATCTTTCTGAATATCTATTCTCAAAAATACCAAGGTGGACAAAATGAAGGGAACCAGCAAGAATCTATATTTGATCCTAATGAAATCCTGCCATGGGTTCATTTACTTGGCATTTCTCTTTTGTATAAAATCAGGGTACAGAATGACAAAGAGTCTGAGTATTATGGAGTTTGGGTTCATGGTAGTTTCACCATATGTTTTCCAATGCTTCCAGGGCATTCAGAATTCTGAGATGGAGAGAGTACAAGAAGAGTATAGAATGCCCCCATCCCCAATGACAGAAGGAAGCATTTCCAACAAATTTGCAGTAACTAATTTGACTCGACGTCCAATTTTCCATTAAAAGCAAGAACCCATTAACCCAGCCTATAAATCATAAATTACCACTGTCACTGTCAAAAACAGCTTTTAGAGCTACCAAGTACTCTAGTAAATTTGTAGTGATGATGTCAAGGTTAATCTACCTTTTACCTTTTTAGCTCCATCAGCAATATTGCAGAATGTGCCTAGTTCTCTATACCAACAGAATTTTATTCTCATCTGCCAAAAAGAGCAAATACATCTTAGAGCTGGGAAATTTATTCTGTGTAAAAACGATTACTTTTGAGCTGGCTATCAAAGACAGAGCATGATTCATCAGTGCTGATCCCAAACCCAACATAAAATAAATTTTAAGGCCCACTAAATAATAGAAAGCACAGTGCCTGGAAGTCATGGTCATTACTCAAATGCTACCAAATACCCAGACTCCAATCCTGGACATACCACCTGAGTAACCTCCCTTCTTTTTTCTGTAACATATACTATACTAACTACATTATACTATATACTGCACTATACTATCTCTAAAGTCTCTTCTAACTTTTAAGTCTATGTTTCAATGGGTGTAAGGAGTTCTGTCCTAACCTCTCTGCCACTAACTAGTTACTGGCCAAATGGCTTGGCCACTCTAGACAACAGTCCCTTAAGCAAACTACAGATGGTCTATAGCGCTATCCCTATAAGGAGTGTCATTTTTTAAATGTCTACTGCCTGAAGAGGAGAAAAAAAGAAGATTTTCATCTCAGCAGGATGCTAGAATTAGGATAATAGAAGTAAACAGTGAATCACAAAGCTTTTCCTTCTCTGGATCACAACTGGCACAAAGAGAGAGGCTTTATGTGTATGGGAATATTTGCCAAGTACTTTAGAGGAAATGATTTGTTTTATTTACTCTACATACAAAGTTATCTAGAGAACTAGAAAGCCAGTTCTTTGGCTTTCTACGTCAGCTAATAAAAGACTAGACAAAATACTTTACCCAAACTTACTCAAATTTTATTTTCTTATTTTCAAATTAATCCTTTATTTCTGTGTGTCAGTGATGGTTTCTCTGTTAAGAGATAATGATAGGAATTGTAAAGGCCAATGAACTTTTCCATTATTTTTTCCCCTCATGACAAATAGCTTATCATTTCTGTAAACCACCCTTTTAACAATGTCAAGTTCTTTGGTAATTAGTGACTCAGAACACAACCATATATAATATGGATTGCTGTTCTCCAAGAAGTGTACAATCACTTCCAGGCAAGGGGGAAGTATAACAAATTCCATGTGAATTACTACCATCTCACACAATGAATATATGGCATCTAGTCATATCTGATGATACAGAGAAATAGTCCAGAGGGTCAGAGTTTTCATTAAGAGCTTAGGAAATGTGCTATCATGTTTTAAATAATACTCATACTTACTCTTTTTGGAAAATATAGTCAATGAGATAACGTGATAAATTCTGTGATTACCTTTTTATACCCTACATTTCCATTAGTCTGGCTTAAATTAAAGGCTACATGTTGATTTGTCTCAGTAACTGAGGATAAACTTTTTCAACCTCTGCGCTCAGTTCTATCCATATACTATCCTCATCTGCAACCTCCTTTTTCCTACTATCCTCAAACTGGCTTTCCAACATATAAGACATCTATCTACCTACAGTCCCAAGGGGGAAAATCTGCTCAGTTCTCAGGATGCTGACTCCTCTCCTTTCTTTTTTTTTCTTCCCTTTTTGGAGGGGGGAAGGCGGGGCAATTGGGGTTAAGTGACTTGCCCAAAGTCACATGGCTATATCTGAGGTGACATTTGAACTCAGGTCCTCCTGACTCCAGGACCAGTGCTTTATTCATTGTGCCACCTAGCCACCCCCTCTCCTTTCTATTCACAGACAAATAGCAATTCTGTCTACACAGACTCATTCTCTTCTTGATTTCTGCAACTGGAAGTGTCTTCTTCCGCTCTACTGCAAATGCATTGTTAAGTAAAAAAGTATTAATATCTGAAACCAGTGGCCTTCCCCTTCACCCAATACTCGTCCACTTATAACATGACAACTTATGTCTTGTCTGATACACTATCTAACACCAGAAAACCTGAACATGAATTATATCCCCTTTAAAAAGAGATGTTGCTCTTTGGTATATTGTACATACAGAAAATCTAGGAAAAGACCTCTTTCCCTCTCTACCTTTAGCTTCTTTGATACTTCAGTATTCTCTTTGTGTCTCTCTTAATGGTGCCTCTTAATCCACCAATCCTTGGCTGTTCTTCTCACTTATTTTCCTCTCAGAAATTTTACCCCCTCTCAGTGCATCAACTCTGACCTCTTAAATCTGTATCTCTCTAACTCTGAACTCCTAAAAATTAGTCGAGTGTTTTCCAATGTCCCTTGGGAGAGCAGATGATGAAATGAAGCCTCTTCCTTTTCTGCAGAAAGATGGGGATATGTAAGGGTAGGAGACAGATGCTGAACTTGGGGCCAGGAAGACCTGAGTTTGACTTCTGGTTCAGATACTAATTAATTGTGTGACCCTCAAACCTCTCTCAATCCCATTTTCTTCTGCAAAATGGGGATAATAATTGCATCAACCTTACAGGGTATTAGACATTTCCATGAAGGTTTGAAGTGACGACACTAGAAACATACTTAAATTAAAATCTTTCCTCGCCCCTCCCCCAAAATGACTAAAACAACATTTCAGTTTTTATTCTCCTAGACATCCAGATTCCAAATATTAGACACCTTCGACTCACTTTTGTCCCTTATTTTTCTATAGGATATACAATTTTTTTTCTAAAAGGACTCAATGCATTATATCTGTACAACAGACACATGAATAGGGAGTCTCCAGAGTCTTAGTGAAGTTTAATAGCTTCAAACTACACTAAAGCTTTGGGGGCCCCTTATAACAAATCCCTTTACAAGAACACTGAGAAAGGAAAAACTGTCACCATCTTTCTACTTAAGTCAAAACCTTCAAGGAACCAGTGACCTATACAGGTCAGTACGATAGCATCCTGAACTCACCTATCCCGCACACCACTCTGAAGAGCCCTTTCAATATCACCTCCCTACTACACCACTCCAGAGTTTTGAGTGACTCCACACTGACTAAAGAAAATCAAGCTTAAACTCCTTTGAAAAGCCAGTCCCAGTATATTTTTTCAATTTTCTTCCACTACTCTTCTTCATGAATCCTCTGCTTTAGCTAGAGTAGTTAAATCACAGTCCTAGAAAACAGATTACATACATTCTTTACTGTACCTTTCATACCAAGAGTTCAAACACAGTGTAAAGAGTTGGAATCTGCTGAGGTAAAACCAGGAATGAGGTAAGGGGGAGGTACAGCAGGAAATCTGACATGGGCTAGAGGACACCTGGGAACTGGCAAATGAGATGTATATGACCAAAGGTGATAACTGGATCTTGTCTGTATCTTTGCCCTGATACTTCCCAGGAGGATTGGAACAAAGGGGGTTAAGGGGACTGAGGAAGAGAAAAACCTGAGAAAAATATATACTAGGATCAAGGTAAGGCAATGAGCTAGAAAACCAGGCTACAGACAATGAAACAGTGAGGCAATTCCTCTTCCTGAAAGGAATATATGATTTTTGAGATAGAAGCAAATCCTAGGGTAGGGTGCAGCCAGCTGGAACAGGTGAACTCTTGATATGAGATGCCAAGCAGGGTAATCTGATGGCCAGAGGAAGTATCAGGTCAAAGGCAAAGACATGATCCAGTTATCACCTTTGGTCACTCATCCTTCCACTGCCCTCCATATTTCCTTTCCCTGGCAAACTGCTAATCTAAATTCTACCCATTTTTCTTCCTTAAAAAAATTTTTTTTAACAACAACAACAACAACAAAAAACACTATTCTCTCATTCCCTTTCCATCTGGTGAAAAAAGAAAACAAAAACAAAACCTAAAAAGTATTCCTACCCATCCTCTGAGGCTCACTTCAAACTCACCTCTATCCAGAAAGCTTTTTCTGACTGTTCCAGCTCGTACCTTTCTATTCCCTTCTGAATTCCTAAAAAACTTGATTTTTATTCATTCATTTGGCACCATTTCCAAATCTCTGTTCTGCCCCTCCAATACTGCTCATTAAACACTACACTGAGTCCCACTTTGAATCACATTCCTACTTTTTTGCTCTTCTGTTTTTCTTAAATTAATAATAGTTTTGTTGTTGATTCTTTGTCACCCCTATGGACCATACTGTTCATGGGGTTTTCTTAGTAAAGACACCGAAGTAGTTTGCCATTTCCTTCTCCAGTGGATTAAGGCAAACAGATTAAGTGACTTGCCCAGGGTCACACAGCTAGTAAGCATCTGAGACCAGAACTGAACTCACCATGTTTTGAAAGTAGGTCCAGCATTCTATTCACTGCACCACCTAGCAGCCTCCTAGTAGTTACTGTTTATATATGTCTTTGTGGTTTGCAAGTGCTTTACATGTTCTCCTATTTAATATATCAATCCTGTGAGGCAGGTGTTACTACTATCCCATTCTGCAGATGAAGAAACAGGATGAGAGAGGGTGAGTAACCTGCCCAGTGTCACAGGTATTAAGTGTCTGAGCCAGGATTTGAAAACAAGTCTTGTTGATTCTAAGCCCTACCCTCTCCTTCCGTACCACCTAGCCTGCCACTAGTTTTGGTTGTTTGAACTTTCTTTCTCTAGATTATTCTATTCATCTTACAATAGGATCTAAGGGGTCACTTTAGTCCAACATCCTTCCAATGAAATACTCCCCTCAATTACACGAGATATTATAGTCTCCTCTTCACCTCCTCAGATTCCCTCCTGTGATGGGAGGTGCGCGCACACACACACACACACACACACACACACACACAAACACACACACACACACACTCCCTCAACAAGGTTTTAAATTCACATGAAACCTGTCCCCTATCCCCTGTATATAGGAGTACAGGGGATGGAAGGTGGGGGACATACTTCTGCTCTCTTGAGCTACACAAAAATGTCTGTCAGTCAACAAGCATTTATTACAGGCCTAGTATCATGATAGCCAGGAAAGGCAAAATCCAATTCCTACTCAAGGAGCTTACAATCTGGGAGACAATACACAAGCGACTCTGTACAAACAAGATATAGATATATACAGAAGAAAGAGCGGTAGAATTTAGACGAGCAGCGTCCGGAGCAGGGAGATATAGAGGCAAGAAGGAGGATGAATGGCCAAAGGGGATGCTGGATGTGTCTTTATCTTTGACCTTACACTTCCTTTGACCATCAGATTCCTCTACTTGGCATCTTGTCCCCTGAGACCCTAACGTGCCACGCCCCCATCCCAAACAAAGAATTCTTTCTAAATAGTATCTCAACATGGCCTCTCTCCTTAGCAGGCCCCCTAACCTTTATGGGAAGGTAGACTTCAACTCTTTCCCTTCCCTACCCCCTGACCCAAAAGGGAGTGGCAGAAATGGAAAAATGGTAACCCCCCTCACTGCTTCCATTGATCCTTATTCCTTCTTAGTTACCACTACTTTTCTTCCTGCCCCATATGTCTCATCTCTGCAGTTATGGATACCAGTATACTTCCTGTTATCTCAAAGATCACTTTTTCCCCCTGAATATGAACATATGGTTCACAGAATTTTAAAATTCAAAGAAATCACGTAACACTAACCCAGGTAATTAACCAAGGTAATTCAGTACCAGTCAAGCTGAAGCTAATACCTTATTTTATAAGGCATTAAAGTCATCATAGGGAAGTAAAGTAGGAGTCCTTTACATGGTAAACACTGTAGCTTCTTAAACCCAACAGGGCTACAAAAATACGAACTATCATTTCTCAGATACTATAAAAAAGAAAACAAAACAAAAAAAAGAAAACCAACAGGAGATGGATTTAAAGGTATATGAATTCTATCGATGGGTTTTCATACAGAATGAAAATAACTTAATATTGTTTAGCCACACAAAACAACAGTGTAAAAAATGTTAGAACGAAAAGTATTCTAAGTCACTGCAGAAGTGAATGAGTACCTTCCCTTGTGTGCAATGGGGACAAAAAGGAAGCTGTCCATTGTAATGTATGAAATCTCTATTTAACAAGTAAATTTTTTTCTTGATTCATCTATTTTGAACATTTCAAATAAGATATAAGTAGGGGTAGGGGAAAAAGCATTTCCCCAGGCTAAATATCTTCTTCTGTAACAAAACTTTGACTTACATTTCCTTTCCCTTGTTGATCAATAAAAGGAGGGGTCAGGCATCTTGTCCCCCCCCATGTAAAACTAATAATGAATTTAATTTATGTATTAACTGCTAGATGCCTGATAAAAGTGAAGAATGATTTAAATGCCCATTTCCTCCTCTTTACACAATACAAGCCATTTATTCCTAAATTTTGTTCCTACTATTATATTTAACACAGAGCTGGCTGCATTGCAAGCACTTATTCAATACTTTTCCATATATTCATGAGGCTAAAAATACAGAAAAATCAAACTCATTAAAGACAAATGACCTAACTCCATCTAATTGAAAAATAGATTAAAAAATGGAGGGTTCTTTCTCTCCCTCCCATCACACTGATAAAACATGCTATGGTGAAAACGAAAGATCTAAAATGAAATTCAATCTCATATTTATTTAATAGTGCATATATAATATTTTGATGATTAAGCACACATGCTTTAATGACAAGTTCCCAGGACACACAGCACTGACAAAAGACCTGACAAATTTCTTGCAATCCCAATGGATGGATAATCATGACCAGATATTCCCAGACTAGTTCAATCTACCACTACTGCCACTTATGTTCCAACTGCAAGAAACCCACCTTTATACAACTGCAGAAGTAGCTGCCGCCAAGAAGGGAAGGATTCATTTTCTTCTTTTTTCTTCAAGATATTTTAAAGGTAATTTGGGGGACTAAGTGATTAAGACCAGTACATATAAATAAAGATATATATGTACATATTATACATATGAAGATATATTACAAATAATTTTTTAAAAGAATAATTCAGAATGCATAGTTGTGAAAAGTATTACCAAAAAAATCTAACTGGTACTTTGGCCATCTTTCCCCCCAATAAAATAAGAAAAAAAAGAGCTTTGATTAAATATGGAAAGACTGAGAAAAGATGGCTTCATTTAAAAATTAATTAAATCCTATTGGGTCATGGTATCTCTTTAGAATAACAAAAAAGCAGATGTCAAGCTTTCCTACATGATCTTTAGGAAATTTCTAACACTGCAACTGTATCTTCCTGGGGGGGGGGGGGAAGCAAAGAACTAAAAAGTTATTGAGATTCTTGGATCTTCTGGTGCGTTGTATTCCTGGAGCCACTCCCAGACTGTCCTTTTCTTTGTGTGATGTTCTGCATAAGACTATGTCCACTGGGAGGTTGCACTGCAGACACAGCAAGGCATATTAAAGAGCAAAGCATCAGCGTGGAAACAGCATCCCTTCACCCTCTCCAATACTGCTGACTAGGGACAGAGCTTAATTACAGGATCTTTTACAGGCCAGCTGTAAAGCACTAGTAAAAATAAGAATAAAATTCTTTATTTGAGACAAGGCAAAAATCTTGAGAGTGACTGAGGATAAAAGAGGGATAGGGAAAAAAAATTTCCCAGGCTAATTGTATTCTCCTATTTAAAAAAAAGAAACTTAAAAGTTTTTGTTTCCTTATTCTTTGTTTACCAATAAAATTAGGAGTCAAGCAAGCATCCTGCCCTGACTCCCACAAAATTAATAAGCTCTATACCCTCAATATTTTAATATTGCCTTTAAAAAAAAAGGACAGCCAAGAATAGTTAATACTGTTTATCTCTAGCTGAATACTCCAGGGGAATACATGGTGCACTTAATTTGATTTTTTTAGGGTCACAAAATTGGTGGGAGAAGAGTTATCTATTTTATATTGATACTGCTACATCTTTTTTGACAGTTTTCTAAGTCCAACTTTGTGTCTTCACACACAAAATTGTTGTGTTCTCAATGACCAACTATCACCAGATTCCTAGTTATTTGATTAGTTTTGGGGAGAAGTAGTTCAAAAACAACAATTCTGTCTAAATCCACTTCTGTGCGTATGCAGAATCTTTTTTTCCAGGCCTTGAAGATGACCAAAGATGCCATTAAGCACTAGATGTGCAGATTAAATTAAACCTAGATAAATCTGAAGGGGTAAGGGGTTGAAATAGCTGAGATGTAAAAGTTATCAATAATTACTTTTAAAAAATTAAACATCCCTATATTACAAAAGCTTCAAAGAAAAGGGAGAACTCCTACAGATTTGTTTAATGTAAAACCATTTAGTTAAAGGAAAGAAATTCCTTCTTTAAACCTATAATGATGAATATAAATTAAAATGCCAGTTTTACATATATAATAGCTAAAAGAACTGGAAAAATACAAGTGTTTAACCAAATCTCAATCTAACATTATAGAGATAAAATAACTATTATATAACCATACTGATTTTCATAAACATTGGTCAGATTAAATTCCAAACAAAAGTAAACAGGATATTAAGATAATTCTTCCTAGAGTCAGAAGGACCTGAGTTCAAATCTGAGCTCAGACACTTAACACAAAAACTAGCCGTGTGACCTTGGGCAAGTCACTTAACCCCAATTGCCCTACCTTCCCTCCTCCAAAAAGCAAAAAAAAAAAAAAAAAAAAAAAAAAAGATAATTCTTAAAAGAACCTTTCATTAGGAAACTAGTCATTAGTATAGCATACCGTGATTATATTTAATAAAGACATTAGAATGCATTCAATCATGAGGTACAATTTATTATAATTAACACTTTCCTGTGGATGTCAATTATTAGTTTTCTCTATTAATGACAAAAAAAAAACTGTATAGAACAGCACAAGTTAAAAATTTTCTCTTGGACACCAGTTTCTTTGCTGTTTCAGTACATGTTGACTGGTACCTTCTAAAAAGTAGATTTAACAAAAATACTTTGTAAAAGTCCTGTAAGATATTCTTTTGTTAGCAATAAATTTAGACATTCCAAAAGCACCTACCCATCTTTGAAGGCATAAAGTTACATACTGGAAAGCTTTGCAATAAAAGTACAATGTCATAAAATTCTTCCCAAGAGAAAGAAAACCAATAGAAAATAAGACTGAGGATGATGCTTTTGGCTTCAAACGTCTTTATATAAATATGGACATTATCCTTGATGTTAATAAATTTGGGTATAAATACAAGGAAATAAATATGACTTCATAGGAATCACCTAGGACTTGACCAGACAAGACCCATGATAGGAGTAAGGATTCCTTGTTCATTTGAAATAAAATAAAATAAAATCTCCCAGGCCCATTAGCAGCATCTAAACAATTACAACACTTTATTGTGCCTGTCAATATAGTCTTTATTTTTGAGTTATCTTAATTTATGAATGATATTTGATCTCATTAATGTTAAATTTAATTCAACTATACAAAGTGCCAGTGAAATGATTCCTTTTTATTCTATTTATGGTTAAATGCAAAAATGTCCTCTTCTGGTAGAGAAATTTTATAATCTCGTGGCAAATGACATTTTACTTTTAAACTGAGATATTCAACTTTCCTGTTTTTACTGAAGGAACTTTTAATCAATATTTTCTGTAGAAATATTTTGTGCATGTGTGAGTAAATTAAATGGAGAACAATAGCTAAATCTACAATGGAAACCCTCAACTTCTGGTTTGTTATTTGTCTTTGTAATAAACTACAATTATGGTTTTGTATAATTTTTTACATTATCAAATTAAAGGTATACAGAAGTAGGATTATATTTATGACAAGCAGACACATGGAAATTCATGCATCAGAATATGGGAACAAAGTAGAGAATATTTAGAAAGGCAAAAGAAAAATGTAATACTGACAGAATAACAAAGGAGATGTCCTTGGGAATAAATGACGGTCAGTCACTGATCCACTTTTTGGAAATTAATTTGTTTTATATGTAATGGTTTTCCTTTATGTTAAACCAAAATCAGACTCCTTCGTTATTTGTCCCTATTTTTCTGCAGCTATGCCAAGTAAATCTAAACACTCTTTCACATAATTGGTGTTCATATACCCAAGTGAAAAGGAAAAAGTGAGTCACAACCCCAATTACCTTGCCTTCCCCCCACAGGGGGGGAACAGAATACCAGCCCCAGAGTCAAGAGGACCTGAGTTCAAATTCCACCTCAGAGGCTTAACACAAAACTAGCCCTGTGGCCTTGGACAAGTCACTTACCCCCAATTGCCCTACCTTCCCCCCCTCCAAAAAAACAAAAAAATAAGCAAACAAAAAAAAAAGAATGAAAAGGAAAAAGTGAAAGGACAGCATCCTATGGAATAAGAGACAAATAACAATCAAAGAAACACTGTACATATGTATAAAAAACATATAATCTAGATTTAAGGAAAACAGATTTCAAAATCCAGAGAAATGTCCACAGTAATCAAGCTAAGGCAGCTCAAGATTGATGAAATTCTCACAATATAATGAAACCCAGAGAATCATGTTGTACTATAGACACTTTCAAGAGACTGACAAGCTAAAAAACACAGGAAGGCGCTACAAGCCACACTATACGAGTAACAGTTTAAAAAAACTGGGATTTCCCAGGAAGAACGTGACCATTTTATTCCATATCCAAAGATCCCACGGAGGGAAGATGATAGCTGTAGAAATGAGGATCAGGAACAAATCAGAAGGCATAAAAGCAGATTTCTGTTCAGTAAAAAAGAGAAACTACCAATTAGAGAACTGTCTTTCAATGCCCTGACCTTCCTATCATTGGCAGCGTAGAAGCAGAGATGGTATAATCTGGGCCAAAAATATTTTTGAAGATGTTTCTGAATGGGCAAAGATGCTTAATAAAGTCTTCCAATTTTCAAAGAATCTGTTATTCTAAGCACTGTATTAGTCACTCTGATGGCAGTTCTCAGTTTTTTTGGTCTCAGGATGCTTTTAAAATATTGAAAATTGAGGACCTTAAAGAGATTTACGTGTACTATGTCAATATTTATCATATTAAACATTTCTTAATCATATATGAATTTATTTTAAAGTAACAAGAATAAGCCATTACATGGGTTTAACATAAACAATGTAATTATTTTTTTGGTGAAAACTGCATTTTCCAAAACAAAAAAATTTAGAAAGAGTGACATCATTTTACCTTCCTCTCCCGTCTCCTAATCTCTTTAATGTCTGACAACAGAAGACAGTGGAATTCTCGTATATGCTTCTGAATTCAATATATTGTGTCGTTGTTTTTAGTTAAAGCAGATGAAAAAATGTGAGCTCACACCGATATGTAGTTGGAAAATAGTGCAATATTTAATAGGCAAATATTTCAGTATTATTAAGAAAATAGTTTTGACTTAGCAAGGCAAACCTCTGAAAGGGCAAGCAGACCATCCTTTCTGGGAACCACTTCTCTAAACCATTATGAATATAACAAATAGCCTACTCTAAGGGGGGGGCTTTGGTACCCCATTGCTGCAGGAAGGAAGGATCCCCCCCCCACCATGCACTGTCTTCTGTAATGGCTTGGATCATAAGGTTAACCTATTTCTGATAACCATCTGACTTTCTTCAAGTTCTAATTAAAATCCCATCTTCTACAGAAAGCCTTTCCCTACTGTAGCTTGTTTTTACATTATTTTCTGCCCCATTAGATTTGTGAGCTCCTTGAGGGTCTGGACTGTCATTTGCCTCTTTTTGCATCCCTGTCTTTAGCACAGTGCCTGGAACATGGCAGGAATGCTTAGTGACTGATTGGTTAATCTTTCTCTCTAAGGACTGTCTCTGAATCTGTGCTACACTGTACCTTGAATTACTTTTCAATTACTTTTCAGTTAACCTACCACAGCCACTGCCTAGGAATATAATATAATGCACATTGCTAAAATACTAGACAACTGCCTGTGTTCTAGGACATCAGAGTTTGTAACCAAACTTGCTTGCTATTTCCCTGTGCACCTTGTAACGACTGGTCTCTATGTGAAGAATGAAATCTCTTTTAGAACCCCTAGCTTTCTCCAAAACTCAGTTCAAGTGATACATACCACCTCCTTTCTACATAAGGTCTCTCCTTACTTCCCCAGGTGATTTTGTGTCTTCCTGAAATTATCTGCCATGTAACTTTTAAAAAGAAATACCTTTTGTATTTATTTACATATGTACTTACTCTTTCTTTTGATGAAATGTAACTCCTTGAGGGCAAGAACTGTTTGTATATGTATTTCATCACCAAGCACTGCCCTATAGATAGTAGAAACTTAATAAATGTCTTATTTCTTTGAGTGATTTATACTTTAAATGGCAAGACAATTATATTGGAACTACGAGGAGAACTGGTTTAATATACACAGTTGTATCACATCTTATTGTGCAACCTGAATCCATATGTAAGCAGAAATTTAGAAGTGTGATTCCTCATATGGCAAAGGACCCTTTACCCATCATTGTCTATTAGAACAAATTACAGAAGGGTAAAAAAGGCTGACTCTGAAATCAATTACCCTTGATTGATGCCTTAACATCCTAAATAAAGAGTCACCCTTTTCATTAATGGAAGATTGACATATCACAGGAAGGATAATAGCTCCTTTTCTACATTTGCCTAAAGATTAAATTTAAGATTGTTATATTTATGTATATATTTCTATTATATAATTATAGTACATTATATTTAATGTAGCAGTTGTTAATGCTACTGTGCAACTTCAATATTCACATTGGGCCATATGGTGTTAGAGCTGAAAAATAATTTTAGGTCCAGCCTCCTCAGTTCACCTTTTTTCCCCTAAGCTCCAGAGAAGTGAAGGACCTGCTTACACCAGTAACTTATATGGAAACAAGACAGAATCCACTGTTCTTACCTTCCTATCCAATCTGCCAGCATCCAGCCCTTCTTCGTGTCATCCTACACTCCTGGGCACATCACTCCCTCCATGCCTCTAACTCCACTGCCAATCCCAATTTCCTCTCATTCCAAACTCGGGCTTAACTTTCTAAGGAAAATCTTCCCTGATCCTCTGGACAGGAAAGTCTTCTCTCCCTACTCTTCTCTCACAGTACAACTTGGTTTGAACTTCTTGCATTCTGTCTAGCATTATATAATACATGTACATGACTAAAGTACAGTATTAAATTTAGAAAAGAGGCTACGTCAGTTCACGTTTGTATCCATAGTCCCTTGAAAACTATAGGCTTTCCAAAGAACTAACTGGGGAAAAATTTGTGGGAAATAATATACACTATATGACTATACAACAGTTTCAAAATCAAATATGGTATAGCATAGTAAGAGAGATCTGTTTATTCTGCCATCTGGTCTACTACTTATGAAAATGACTTCATCTGGTCTACTACTTATGAAAAAGATTTCATCTGGTCTACTACTTACAAAAGACTTGGTTAGAAAGTATTTTAACACTGAGAAAATGTGTCTTTCCCTTATTTGTAGAGGTGGAGGAATGTGGGTATGAACCACTGCATATACCTTTAGAAAGGGTTGAGATGTTGGTTGGTTTCGCTGAATTACCTCTTTTAAAATATTTGTTACAAGGGGAAGGGAAGCTGGAGAGATTGGAAAACAGGGAGGAATATATTTAAGAAATGAAGGTGATGGTAAAAAAACAAAAAACAATAGGACACCACCAAAAAATATCATTGAAAAATCAAGGTTTCAAAAAGACAATATTCCATTGTCTTTCTACAAAAGACTCTTTCTGTATTTGCCCAAAGATACATCTTTTAAAAAAGAAAGTTTCTACCAAGTCTTTCTATAAAACAAAAGAGTCAGTCTGTAACTTACACATACTTATTCAGAAAATTGTTTTCTGTCAAAGAAGATATGAATTCCTATAGTGATGTGAACCCAAATTAGAAACGAAAGTTATTACCTCCTGCTGAAATTTTTCTTAAGGCAGATATTCCTCCTTGAGAGTAGTATATGGTTATTCCCTATACTAAATTTTGGGTGGCTATTTTTTTTAAAAATCATATGCACAGAAAATAAATTTTTATTACCAATTTTAGAACTGCACAATTGGCTTCCTATTTTCCTTTGCTTCTTAAAATATACACCTATACAACTGTTTGGGGTTTTTTTGCTTTTTGGAGGGGGAAGGCAGGGCAGTTGGGAGTAAGTGACTTGCCCAAGGTCACATGGCAAGTAAATACTAAGTGTCTGTGGCCTGAATAGTGAGTTCAGGTCCTCCTGACTCCAGGGCCGGTGCACCACTCCGTCACCCTATACACATATACTTTTATTAAATTTTCACCTTTGCTATACAAATATTTTAAAATAACTTTTCAGACAATAAAACTGATATAAAGAATTCTTATTCAAGATTTCAACTCAAATATTCCCATGTCATCTTGTATTATCAGATTAGCTTAGACTGGATTTATGGTTTTTATTTCTAAAATAGCAAATCCTGTGGAATATTTTAGTAATAAATGATGAAAGTAGCAAATCACTAGAAATATATTAAGTTCAAAATAAAGCCTACTCCCATCCATGGGAAGGAAAAAAATATGTCATCAAAATAGCCCCAGATATAATTCTTCTCATCTGAATAATTAGTAAAACACATCCCAATAAATTCTGACTAACTTCTACGCCTTAGCTTTTGTTCTAAAGCTGTACCATAGTAGGGACCATAGCTTTTTTTTTAGATAAAGACCATCAACATTGTCACAATTAGGATTAGTCTTTTTCCCTAGGCAGTATGTAACAAGGGTGGCATTGCCAACAGGTCTATTTGTGAGATGAGTTCACCTCTCTCAATGCATTAGTTTTTAGTTATTCACATTCTTAGAAAGGGACTTCATAGGATGGAAATCAACTGAGTTTCACTAAATTCCAAGGGAGCAGGAGATAAGTGGGTCAATATGCTCTTGAAGACATCCAGCTATATTACTTATAAGTCTATAAAGTTTATTGTAGGTTTTTTCATTTGTTTTTTAAAGTTACTGGTATGAGATAAGGTTACTCAGGTCAGAACCATCCATTTTTTGCACCCCAAATACACTACAAGACATTAGGCCTTCGTTCAGTTTGGGAGAAGGAATGAGGAAAAAAATCCAAGATATTTGAGACTCCTGATAGGAAAGCTCCTATAGGGTGGAAAGGTATAAGGAAATCTCTTTCTGGTACCTTCCTATTTTAACTAAAATATTCTTGCTAATTTGCTGTTAAGCTTAATTCTTTCTGTATCTCTGAAGGACTAAAA
This sequence comes from Pseudocheirus occidentalis, assembly GCA_028646575.1. Lineage (NCBI taxonomy): Eukaryota > Metazoa > Chordata > Mammalia > Diprotodontia > Pseudocheiridae > Pseudocheirus > Pseudocheirus occidentalis. Next base: position 309,669,226 of record CM053593.1, read on the forward strand.
ATATTTTGATGGTACCTCCCTTCTAAATATTGGCTTCCTGGTGAAAATTCAGTTGTATCATCCTCTTAAGGTTAAAACTGAGATTTTATTTTAAGGAAAAGTTCTAAGTTGTTTATTTAGAAATAATTTGCACCTTTGACCTAGACATCTTATATTTCGTCATACTGAAGTTTTTTTTCTCCAAAATTCTGCATGATACACAGAGCTTGAACGTTATTTTGGCTAGTAAACTAAAATAAGATATTCACTTTTTTTTCATCATCCGGTTCTCAAAGAACAGAATTCCTATCTACCATCAATATTAGTTATTTCTGCAGAGGACTTACAAGCAAGAAGGAGAAAATACTACAAAGTAAGTACGGAGAACAGGACAAATTTTGCAGTAATCTAAACTTTAAGAGACACTTGTATTTCTGCCTTGGCCAAGTTACTGCTATCCAATGCTTAAAGTTCAGGCATAGTTCTTTGATAAAAGAGGGTAATTTATGAAGAAGGATGGAGTGTTCCTTTTATAAAAAGTGCTCTAATGTGAAAGCTCACAGAAAGTACTTGAAGAGGCAGGGAAAAAGTCACACATCTGTGTCAGGAGGTTGGAGGGTAGCAGGATGTGACAAGAAAGGGGAAAAGAACTATTGAATACCAGAGCTAAGAAACAGATGTGGCTCTTTAAAGAGCAGAACTTCTGAGGATGTAGAAACTCCAACAAATGAGGATGTGCTGCTGTCAGGTGAGAGATTACTGCAAAGTCTTAAGTTAGTAGTGTCTGTGCTGAGGCTTACAGAAGCAGCAATTTGTCTACCTGACAATAGAAGTCTGCCATCTTCCCTGGAATATGCATCCAAAAGACATGACCAAGAGAACTCCACATCCTATAAACACAATCACTATTATCCACCACTCTGATGATTCACGTGGACACAAATGTTACCACTGCTAGAAACAACCAAGAAAACACTGTTTAACACTGTCAGGTCTTGGGCAAGAAACTCGACAATGGTTCTCACACTTTTGTTTTTCAATGCACAGCAAACACTCTTTGCCAGGAGGAATATGACACACTAAGGTGGAAACATCATAAGAGTTGGGTCTTGCACATTGCAAGTTTCCTTTCAATAAGAGCAACCATTTTTAATGAATTCTTTGGGAGTGTTTTGAGGTTATAGTCTATGCACAACATACAAGTTTTGTTTGTCTTGGAAATGCTGGACCTACCATATTGTGAATGCTGGATAAGGAAAAGTTATATTAAATGAACAGTATCTATAAATTATATTTGGAATAACAATATTCAAACATTCAAACTTTTGTTGTATGCCCATTGAAAACTACTGTCTAGGTAGTGTTTTCATCATTAACACATCAGGAGAGCTTCAAAAGAGAAAGACATCAGAGAAATCAACAAACGATTAAAAGGTGACATCTTGGGGTGGCTGGGTGGCGCAGTGAATAGAGCACAAGCCTTGGAGTCAGGAGGACCTGAGTTCAAATCTGGACTCAGACACTTAACACAAAACTAGCCATGTGACACCTTGGGCAAGTCACTTAAACCCAATTGCCCTGCCTTCTCCCCTCCAAAAAGCATTAATGAATGAATGAATGAATGAATGAACGAATTAAAGGTAACATCTAAGAATAGGATTCGGATATTTGGTTCACAATTTAAGAATATTGGTATGACAGAAGCCAAGAATGGCATATACCCATGGCAATAGCCCCTAACATGGGTTATTTACCTAAAGTTGCAAATTAATCAAAAGGGCCTTGAAATGGAGAGAAAAGAAGAAAATTACATAAACACACATATGCGTGCGCACACACACATATATTGATACATACATACATACATACATACACACACACACACATATCCAAAGCATGTCAGATACCATAGAGTAGCTACAAAAGGAAAGACCTCTTCTGTTCTACCTTCTATATCTGGGACCTAGCAATAAATCAGTTAACAAAGCATCTAATACATGCAAGGTACAAACAGGTGTTGTTCAGTCTGACTCTTCATGAACCACAGCTCACCAATACTGGCCATGGGTTTCCCTTGGCAAAGACAGTGAAGTGGTTTGCCATTTCCTTCTCAATTGGATTAAAGCAAACAGAGGTTAAACGACTTGCCCAGGGTCACATAGCTGGTATCTGAGATTAGACTTGCACTCAGGTCTTCCTGACTATAGGCCCAGAAAAATCTATCCATTGAGTTATCTAGTTGCCTCCATCTACACACAGTAGGTACTTAATAAATGCTTGTTGAATTAGATTGGACTCTCTGCAACAAGCCAAACATCCAATGATCTATTGTTTGACTTGCTTTGATCACAATTTAACCCACCAAAACTTAAGAATCAAAGAAGGAACTTTCTATCCCAGGTCTAATTCTCATTAACAAGAACGAAGCAGCATGAAGCTGGGGTAGAAATGATGGGAACTCTGAAAAGACATAGCCATACCCTGCTTTAGAACTTATGAGATAAAAAGATTCAAGTTGGAAAAGAGTTTTAAAAAATAGACTAAAGTTCTACAAAATCCTACAGATGAGGGGGTGGCCAGGTAGTGCAGTGAATGGAGCACCAGGTCCTGGAGTCAGGAGGACCCGAGTTAAAATCCAGCCTCAGACACTTAATACTTTCTAGCCATGTGACCTTGGGCAAGTCACGTAACCCCAAATGCCCTGCTTTCCCCTTTCCAAAAAAAAAAAAAAAAAAAGCAAAAAAAAGTTCTATAGAAGAGATATAAGGTTCTCTCCTAAAGTAAATGATCTTTGAAACAATAGAACAACACGGACTTTTTGGAAGCAGAAACCCAACAAGAGTAAGGAGCTACCAAGAGAGCAAGCATTGAGCCGTCCTTGATAAGTTCAATATGTGAGGCCTAGGTCAACTATACATTGTAGGTTATGACTGGGGGGGAAAAAACCTGGAAAATATGATTGCTGAGCCACGTTAAACAATCTTTAAAAGGTCATGGAGAATGATAAAGCTACCTGCCTCCCAACAAAGAGGTAATGGGTCCAAGGTGAAGAGTGAACCATATTTTTTTCTAATATGTCTTAAATGGAAATTTGTTTTGCTTGATGTTTATTTGTTACAAGGACTTTGTTTTTCTTTTTCTTTTTTTCCCCAATGGAGGTAGAAGGAAGAAAAAATAGATTTTTGTTAATTAAAAAAGAGAGAGAGAGAGAGAGAGAGAGAGAGAGAGGTCCCACAAAGAGCAGGACAAATGTCTGCTTTTCACAAAAGAGAAGACTTTAAACTGTAGACTAGTGAGCTTAACTTTGATTCTTAACTAAATATTTGAACATATTAAAACAGTCTGCTAAGGTATATACTCTGAAGCTGTCAAAGACAAAAAGAAAAGGTCTCCTATATACGCCAAAATATTCATAGTAGCAATCTGTGATAGCAAAGAATTGGAAACAGTAGGTAGGGAGAAATGATCAAAGGGCCAGCATGGTTTCACTGAGAAAAGGTGATGCACTTTGTGACTGAGACAGGATTATCACCCTGCTGCTTGCTTCCTGTGCTTTAACACCCCCCAAAAGTCTGCTGCTTTTGAGGGAAATCAAAGTAACCAGACTCCCCCGAATTATACAGTGAGCGCCTTTGGCTCTCTGGTGCTCCTTCTTGACAGGAGATTGAATTCTGCAGTATCTAGAAATCACTGCAGCAGCTTGGTTAAGTTTAGCTGGCTCTAAGAAGGCTCAAATTTGGGGATGAAGAGGAAAAGAAATCATATTCCTTCCTACTCTAAAGCAAGCACAAACATTCTGAATCTTATTAGCATAGCAATAAAAAGCACCAGTATAGTTTTCTAGATTTTTTTCTTAGTTTTGATTTATTTTTATGCATACCTACCAAAGACCAGAAACCATCCCCTGAAGCAGAGATATCAAATATTCTGCTAATCACAGAATTCCAGAGCATGCCCAAAGCAAATTAAAATATAACTGGGAAATATTTAACAAAATAAACAAAAATGCAATAAAACTTTTGGAAAGCAATCTGGAATTATGTAAATAAAGTGACTAAAATGTTCATACCCTTTGAACCCAAGACTCTATTACTTGGCTTATACCCCAAAGAAGTCAATGAAGAGAAGAAAGTCCTTCAAAATATTTATAGTAGCACTTTTTGTGATAGCTGAGAATTGGAAACAAAGTAGATGCCTATCAATCCGAAAATGGCTAAATACATCATGGTAAATGAATGTAACGGACTATTACTGTGCTGTAAGAAATTATGCTTGTGGTGAATACAGAGAAGCATGGAAAATCTACATGAACTGATACAGAAGAAAGTAAGCAGAGGAAAATAATATACATAGCAATGACAACAATGTAAATGGAAAGAACTACACACAAAATAAGAAAATGTAACAAAATTATAAATATTAAGACTCAAATGAAGAGATATGACACCTCTGTGAAGGTGGGAGATTGACAGATGTTACACATATTGCACGAATCAATGTATCAATCAGTCTGCTATTTTTCTCTCTAAAAAAGACTATCAAATGGTATGGCTCTCTGGATAAGGAAAAGGATACTTAGGAAATCTATCCTGATGTAAGAAACATAAAATATCAATTAAAACTTTTTTAAAAACCCAATAATATAGATAACATTTCATTTTAAAACTAAGTCAATATGCAGGTATAGTTATGTATGGATTAGCCATCCTCTTAAGTTGACACTGCTGTCTAGGGGATGTCACTAAGCAAACATTTATTAAATATTTACTATGTGTTAGGCACTCTACTAAGTTCTAAGGACACACAGAAAAGCAAGCAACACTCTGCTGTCAAGGAGTGTCCCTTTATCACCAAAATTTTGTCTCACATGGGACTGACCATATCAGGCCAACTACTCCAGCCATGCTTCCTTCACTTTATTCCTTGACCATGTTCTTGGGCACTCAAAGCCCTCTCCTTTCCAGTTCTGGAACCACAACGAAATCTATAGTGCCACTGTTACTGTAAAGGGAACCAACCTATTACTGGATGGCTCTCCTCACCATCCCTCACCATCACCATGCTGAGTGTCACACTAAGCGCTATTGAGTATTTAATGTTTTTTCACTCATTGCTACTTTTGTTTTGATATAATTTTCATTTCCAGATATGTTGCCCCTCTTGGTCATCTCTTGGAACAGATTATAAAAGAAAGAAAGCAACAAGACTAACCAACACAGTATCTGTATCTGACTATATAATCCTTAACCCCCACCTTTGCAAAGAACCAAGAGAACATCTGTGCTATCCTTTGGACAGGCAGCATGGCACGATGGATTTGCCTTGGAATCTGAAAGACTTTAGGTTCAAACTCTCCTTGACACATACTGCAGAAACATATTGCACATAACCATCAGTTGCTAAGTTCCTTTTACTGGACTGCTAGTGTTCCCTCCTTTCTCAAGAGATCCAGTCTTTGTTTCTGTATTAGAAATTGCATTCTTTAGAGAATATAAACTCCTGGAAGGGATTTTAATTTAGTAAATTAGTACCTGACATAGTGCATTACACACACAGGAAGAACTTAATGTTTGTTAAATGAAATGAAATGAACTTACATATTATGGGAGAGTTGATTCCCAGTTGGGGGTTTATGATATGTTGCAATAAAACATATCAATAGGGCTTTTTAAATTATTTCCCAAAGATTTCAACTGTAATATTTAACAGTTCCATAAGGAAAAATTTCCTGGTGATTAATTTTTTTATAATTCAATTTAAGCTTTATTCTGATCTTAGTAGAGATAAAGAAATGGCTATTAGCTGATGTTAAAACAGCATCCTTATCTGTACAATCTCTATGAACAGGGGGAAAAAAATGGGGCACACTAGCACCCATCCATCCTATCTTAGAACAGAGCTGGAGGGTATGATGAACATCATCTATACCTTCTCTTTACAAATAAGGAAACTAAGACCCAGACAGCTGGAATCAATTGCTCAGGGTCACACAAGTAAGTTTCCATGCATCTAAATCCTCTGACTCCAAATCCAATATTCTTCCTACTCTAACACCCTAAGTATTGGCAGATGATATATTCTAGATTACTCCAGTCCAACTTTCTTCTTAATAGAGAACATTAATACCTGAGACTGCCATCTAGTCTATTTGAACACTTACTTCAACAGGAAACAAGACTCTATGTCCTGAGGCATCCCATTCTACTTTTCAACAACTCAAATAACAAAAAGCTCTCTTTAATGGCAAGTGAACCTTTTTCTCCCTTTCACTTTCATTCCTCAGTCTTACTTCTGCCTTATATAGCAAGAGAAAAGTTAATCTCTCACATAACACCCTCCCAAACCTTCAAGTTAACTCACGCTTCTCCTACTGCTTCTTTTTCCTTCAATCAAACACCTTGAATTTTGCCCATCGTTCCTTCTGTCACCATTTCTCATGTTTAAATTCACTGCAATACTCAAGGGTTAAAATCCAGGAATGCACCAGATTTGAGTCACTGGGAATTACTCCCAAGATCTGGAGGAGGAATACAGGGGTCTGACCCACCTGCACAAAAATACAGCAGCTCTTTTTGTGGTGGCCAAGAATTGGAAATTGAGGGGGGAGGACCATCAATTGGGGAATGGCTGAACAAGTGGTGGTGTATGAATGTAATAATATTATTGTACTGTAAGAAATGATGAGCAGGTGGACTTCAAAAAACCTGGAAAGACTTATATGAACTGATGCTGAGTGAAATGAGCAGAACCAGGAGAATATTGTACACAGTAACAGCCACATTGTACAATGACTAACTTTCTTAGACTTGGCTCTTCACAGCAATGCAAGGATCTAAGACAACTTCAAAAGACTCATGATGGAAAATGCTGTCCACATCCAGAGAAAAGAACTATGGAGTCTGAATGCATATGGAAACATACTATTTGCTTTCTTTTTTTCTTTTTGTTGTTTTGTTTCTCCTTTCTTGTGGTTCCTCCTCTTGGTTCTAATATTTCTTTACAACATGACTAATGTGAAAATATGCTTAATATGAATGTATATATAGGGCCTATAATCAAACTGCATGCCATCATGGGGAGGGGGAAGGGTATGAAGGGGAGAAAATTGAAAACTCAAAAGTTTATGGAAGTGAATGTCAAAAACTAAAAATAAATATTTTTTTAAAAAAGATTTGGGTCTGAGGGTGGGCAGGTGAATCTAGTGCTAGATGGCTAATCAAAGGATACTGGTCAAGAGTTGAGGTGGCAAGTCAGGGTCAAAACAGAGGAAAAGGATCTTAGAAGATAATAAATGCAGATGAATTTAATTGATCCAGATACATAAGGTGGGATGGAAGAACATACTTTTTTACAGGACATCCAAGTGGAGATGGATGCACTCAGTACAGCTGAGCCTGATACAGTACTTCAGCATAAAAGGAAGCAAGGAAAGGAAAAGAAGGGAGGAAAGAAGGGAAGGAA
>CM053593.1:309677165-309691286 GCA_028646575.1 Pseudocheirus occidentalis
AACATGGGTAAGACATCATCTCATGGGGCACCCCTTTCTTCCCAGGAGAAAGGGAATAAATTACTCTTCTTATCTAAGGCATCTCTGTGTTTACTTTTCTAATTAAATTAAGAATAATGAGTATTTTTTTTATACCACAAACAACAACATTAAATACGATCTACCCATCTGAGAAATGGCACTGTGTCAGTCCTTGACTAAGAATCAGAGTGATGACAGCTTTCAGCATCGTTTATCTGATTATTTTAAACTGACTCTCACCCTTGCCAAATAAACCTTTGGTTGTTCCCTCTATTGCATAAGGAATTCTGGCTCCCATCAACAGCAGATAGACATTCTTGGATGACCGTCAGAAATTTTCAGTGAGTCGCCAAGTTTGCTAAAGGAAAAGTTTTCCCAGAGGATGAGAAAAATAGCCTGAGGTGATCTTCAAGCATGCCTACATAAAAGAAACCAATGTAATATTGGTGTTGAGAATTTTCTGAGTAATACTAAGTATATTGTGAGACTCCAGGTAATTAAATAAAACCTAAATCGTGTTAATGAAGCTGGTCAGATACATTTTGGTTTCCCTTCCATCTGGACATGCTACAGAAGACATGTTTTCTTTCCTTGGTGCTATATGGAAAATTGCATGTAGATTCTGAGCCTCCACAGTAAGCAGTTTGGAAGGGCTCAAACCAAGGTCTTATCAGTGACAGATCCTTTGGAATTTTCTATATTTTCTTTTCTGCTTGTTTATAGAATGATTAATGATGTCACCAAGTCTTTCAGTCCTAGGGCATATCCTCTCAGCTCTATAAGCAGTCTGCCATGGGCAGATGCCTTCTTGAACTTCATCCATCCAAAGGTTGAGTTATACCAACCATATGCTTTCCAATTGACCCTTTGACCTTGATTTATTTTCTGGACTCATTTAGATTTCTGGTGTCTCCTGCTGTCCCAGGAGACAGACTAGGGGAAGATAATCATAATTATTCTATAAGCCAGCTCTGTTTGTCTACATCATACTTTCTCAGTCTTGTCTTTGAAGTCATATGTACTTTTCAAAATACAAATAATAATAATGGACAACCTAAGATAGCTGAACTCAAGTGGTTACTATGTAAGAACCTAAGTTAGATATGCAGATAAGATTTTTATGTCTTCAAAACATTCTGAAGATAGCAGCTAGCAAATTTTTCCCACACTCCCCATTATCAGCAATGATTTTGGTCTGCATCATCACTAGCCTTGAAAAGGGCACCAGTACTTGCCTAAAGACTGATTTATTGTACTTCCAGTCTATTTTCTTTCACTGTGGGTGGTAGTTTTTTAAATTCTCTTTTTTTTATTATGAATGTGACAAATATCATTAGACATAAGGATGTCCATACACAAAGAACAAAGAATATTGTGTGTGAAACCATGAATCAGTTATGTACAGCTTTATTTTTTCAAGTCTCTTTGAAATGTAATAGGATATACCAACACTGCCTTCTGTCTGTGCCTCTTCTGAATATCCTTTTATTCCTTTTTGTATATTTTTATAATATTTCATTAGTCATATTTTTTCTTTTTTTTTTTGAATTGCCATCACTACCTTCTCCCCCCAACTGTTCCTCTACAAAATAAAACTCCCCCCCTTATATCAGATAAGTATAGTTAAGCAAAAGTCACACATTGGTCTTATCTGAAACTGAATATTTGTGCACCACCAGTCTATCTCTTCTCTGCCAAAAGGTGGAGCAAGTATTTCATTATGATCAAGTTCCTTTAGCCTCTGACCTAATTGGTCATTGATCAGTCAGTATTTATTAAGCATGTATCCCCAGTGCTATGTGCTAAGCCCTAAGGATACAAAAAAAGCAAAAGAAGGTCCCTACCAACAAGGAGCTCACAGTCTAAAGGGGGAAACCATAAGCAAATATCTACAAATAAGGTGTAGACAGAATAAACTAGAATTAAGAGAGGGAAGAACTCTTGTAGAAGGTGGGATTTTAGAGCACAGTTCTTAAGCCTTTCAGAATTATTTTCCTTTAATGTAGTCATTGTATTATTTTACAGCTTCTGTTTACTTGATTTTACATTGATTCATACAAATCCTCTCATGTTTCTCTGAATCCTTTTCTTTTTATGGCACAATAATATTTTGTCACATTCATATATCATTATTAAAGCGCTTAGTATAGTGCCCAGCACCTAATTTTACATAAATGTTAGCTGTAAGTTTTATTATTACTATTAATTTGTTAAGCCATTCACCAGTTGGATACTCACTTTATTTCCAGCTTTTAGCCACGGGTATGTGTTGTTTGTTTGTTTTTGATATAAGTCTTACAAGATTTCTCCCCTACAACTTTAAAACTTTGCAAAAATTAAGTCTCTGTGCCCAAAAGTTTGAGTCTCAACCCTAGGTATATGAATAAAGACCTTAGACTTCAATGAGCCATTTTATTCTGCCCAAAGTAACTTTTGTCATGATTTTTTTTCATGTTTTTTTCTATTATCAAGCATTTATTTTTTCTCCCACCCACTGGGAAGGTAAGAAAGGAAGAAGGAATCCCAATTTATTATAAGCATAACCAAGCAGAACAAATTCCCACATTTACTTCATCCAAATATGTGTTTCTCATTCTGCATATTAATCCATCATCCTTCTGTCATGAGGTCAGCAGTGTTCTTCATCAGCCTTCTGAAGTCATGTTTGATTATTTTCTTTGATCAAAAGTTCTTTAATCTTTCATAGTTGATTTGTTATTTTATTATAATAACTTCCAAGACTGCTTCTAAGACTTATAATTCCATCGGTTTAATTATTCCCTCTACCAATAAAGATGGAAGCCTCTTTATAATTTAGTGTTTTCTGGAGATGTCATAAACATTTCATAACCCTGAGTTGTTGATGAACCTCTGTGAATTTAGGTAGGCTAGTCATCAAGCGGCAAACACCACTAGGCCCAAATTTGAAACCTTTCTGGCTTGGTAATACTTACTAAATTTGCAGTTCACTAATGGACCTTTGAGAACTAGTATAATACCCTCCTAGCCAATCTCCCATTTCCTGGTTTTTGTCTTTTTCTAATCCGTCTGTTATACAGTTGCCAAAATAATCTTCCTAAGGCACAATCAGGTCCAACACTATCAAACTACTGTCATTTTTTCCCCGAGAAATTAAAGTGGCTCCATACTGTCAGTAGGCCAATTATCCTTGCATTTAGAGCCTCCACCATCTGACTCTGAGCCATCTTCCCAACCTTATTTCACATTACTTCCCACATACATTTTATGCTCTAGATTTCTAATTGTTCTCCAAACTTGAAATACTGTTCCCCTTCTCCATTCATTTCTGCAGTCTGTCCACCACGTCTGTAATATGTCTCATCTCCTCCTTTCAGGTACTCCTCTCCTTTTGATGCTCAGCTCAGGTACTTCCAACCCAACTCCTTCTCTACATTAAGTTGTCCCAGGCTGTCTTGTTTGAATTTTTTCTTTGCACTCTAGTCAGGAAGGTTATAACTTGGTCAGAGTTTATCAGAGTGGTAAATAAGCAAGTTGGTAAGGATCAGAGCCAGCACTTCAGCCAGAGGTCCACCAGGTAACATGTTAGGAATATCAGCCACCAATAGTCGTTATTATTCTGCTAATATTCAAATTGTAAACAATTGCTCCTTTTGCTTCCAAGTAGTGTGTAGGCCCAATTGGAATAGCATACTGTCAGCTTACTGAATTTCAGCAACAGAGCACCATGTTCCTTGTTTAATTTATAGACAGCCTTGATCATTGAAGGATAAGGGGAAATAAGAGAAAAAAAAGATTTAAAAAAAATAATTTGCATACCTATATACATACATAAGTGAACAGACAGGTTTAATATGACGATCCAACTGTTTGGGGGTGGGGGGGCGTTGGGCGTGAAGCATTTGGGGTTAAGTAATTTACCCAGGGTCACACAGCTGGTGTCTGAGGTCAGATTTGAACTTGGGTCTTCCTAACTCCAGGGCCAATGTTCTATCCACTGTTCCACCTAGCAGTTACTTAAGAGTTGATAATGGACTAGTGATGAAGAGAACTACCCGATAGAGAAGTAATAGGTACAGAACATGACATGCACACCATTTTTGCTTGTTGTTGTTTTTTTGGTGGGGGCAGGGGGCAGGAGGAGATATCTTTTATTTATTTCCTTAAAAACCTAACTAATATAGAACTTTATCTGTCAAGCCTAATTTTTTTTTTATTTAAAATGACCATACATTTTTCTTTAGTCTTTCTCACATAACAGCTTGTGTGAACAAAAAGAAAAATCTGTCATGTAAAGTACCAGTTCTGTTTTTAAAAACTTTTTTATCCAAATATGATTCTTTATCTCTTGGTCAATTCCTAGATCATTGAAAAACATTGATAATAATAAGCTTTGGGCAAGGCCTATGACTCCTTGTCATTGAGAGAATTTATTGATCAATGAACTGGGGTTCTGGATTTAAGAGCTATACTCAGCCTTTTGCTTTGAACTTGGCATCCATACTTTCCTTGTAATAAAATATTTCTTAGCGCCCTTAGGGGAAGTTATAGAATGAACACCTGCTCCATTTCTCTTGGTTTTTATTAAACTCCATCTTTTATGGCTGATACTCACTTAGAAGCAAAGAAAAATATATTCAGGGTCTTTTACGTATACAGCTCATCATTTATGTATATTTAATGTATGGTGAGGGATGGCTGACTTTTCCTAACAAGGAACTACTTCTGATTTCTTCCAAGTCTAGTGATCACTAATATAGGGGGGAGGGGACTAGGGTAAGAAGTTAGGGTAGATAATGCAAATGAGTGGGGGGAGAGTGGGTTTGAAGCTGTGCTGGTAGATTCCAGTCTTGTAACTGGGGAATAGTCTCTCTGTCACAGTGCTGAATCAGGCTCCTGATTCCTTGTCTTGACTCCTCAAATAAAATCCACTTCTTCCAAATAACCTTGTCTTGGGTTCTGTAACACTGTTCTCTTCTGGTTCTTCCCCTGACTATGCTTTAGTCTCTTTTGAGTTACCTTCCTGTTATGACAGGGCAGCTAGGTGGCAAAACAAAAATGTATCATCTTCCCCACTAAAAGCACGCCTTCTTCCTTTCCTGGTCACCTTCGATTCTTCTCATTCTCTCACCTCACACTTGCCAGGTCCTGTTAATTCTATTTTTGCTCTCACTCACATTCATCCCCTCCTCTCTACTTAACCTTACCCTCACCTCAGGTTCCTTCCTGGGATCGCCTTCTAACTCATCTCTCTCCAAGATACTCTTCACAAAACTGCCAAATAAATCTTCCTAAGGCACAGACCAGGCCATGTGTTTCACCTGCTGAAAAACTTAAGAGGTTTATCCCTATTGCCATTTGGATAAAGTTCAAGCTTAACGCAACATTTGAGGTCCCCTAAAATGTGGTTTCTCCTTAGCTATCCAGACTTATCTCACATTATTCCTCCTTATGCTGTGTTCCAGCTGGATGGCACACCCTTTTATTTTCTCCTTGCATTAGTGCAGCGTTGTGCCCCTGTGTGACATCCACACCCTCCTCACCTCCTCCTTCAGCCTTTTTTGAAATCTATCTCTGCCTTTGGGGTCCAGCTCAGGTACCACCCACCTTTTACATAATTACATAATAATTCTCTCCACCTTTCCCCCCCCCCTTTTTTTTTTGGCGTTTTGAAGGGCTGTTGGGGGTTAAGTGACTTGCCCAAAGTCACAGGGCTAGTAAGTGTGTCAAGCGTCTGAGGATGGATTTGAGCTCAGGTCCTCTGACTCCAGGGCCAGTGCTCTATTTACTGCACCACCTAGCTGCCCCAATTCTCTCCCTTCTTAAATTTTGCCAGAATACTTTGTCTGTATTTCTCTTCTGCCCCTCTATATTGTGTTTGATACTTATCTGTATATCTTTCCTACCTTTCCCCTTAGAATGCAAGCCCTTTCAGGGCAAGGCCTGTGTCATTTATTATCTACAAGCTAGCACTTTGAATGGCTTGCACAAAATAGACCTTCTATGAATCAAGTTGAAACAATTGAAAATTGTTCTGGATGTTATTTTGACATGTTTGATCATTAGGTATTTGTTGTTCGGTCATACATGATTCTTCAGGGCCCCAGTTGGGGTTTTCTTGGCAAAGATCCTGGAATGACTTGCAGTTTCCTTCTCCAGCTTATTAGACAGATGAGAAACTGAGGCAGACAGAGTTAAGTGACTTACCCAGGGTCACACAGCTGTAAAGTGTCTCCTGACTCCAGGCCCAATGGTCTGCTCACTCACTATGCCCCCTACCTACCCTAGATTATTAAATATGCCTCATATTAAATTTGATAGGTTTGCCTGTTCACATATAAGCATCCTACTTACTTAAGGAACAGTCAGAGATAGAATGTTCAGAAAGAGAAGGGAGGCATAGAGGTACAATTTTGATCAAAATATGCTACCTTCCTGACCTAGTTCAGGAATAATACTCTTTAAGGAACTAACCGTCGGTTGACTGTAACACAGACCTGCCCGGATTCTTTCTGGAATATATTTAGAAAAATGAAGGGCATTGAGTCGGCTTCTATGGGAAAATAGCTAATAGGCTGCTGGTATCATCCTGCGTGAACGTGCCGCAGAGTTGCCCGGATGCTTGGTTCACATTTTTGTTTGAGAATGTGCCATCATGGGAAGTTTTCATTTACCAAGGTCAGTGAAAGGGCAACAGAGGGAGACAAGTTGAACTTCAAATGGCTTCTTGCTGGTTGTATCATAGCAGGGCAGTTAAGTTGTAAGCAGTGGACTTGCCAAGAAGAAAAGTTCAGAGAAAACTGGCTTGTTTTGATTAAGAAAAAGTGGAGCCTGGGGCTGTAACTTAAGAATCTTCTTTTGTGGTTAGGCCTCTAAACCAAACATAGCAGAAAATGTGTTTTTCCCTATTCTAATTCCCATAAGCTTAGAGGGGGAAGGGTGTTTCCCTCTGTTTTGTTTTCTTTGGGTTTTCTGTGGGTTGTTTTTGTTTTTTAAATGATAACAATCATCGTGTAAATCATTTTAACCACATTGGCAGGTAGGGAACTCTCCTTGACACTAGATTTATTTTGCATTTGAGGAAATAAATGAATGTGTTGGCCTTGTCCCCAGGTAAGCCAGTGGTACTTGCTTATTTTTAACTATGCCATTGGACCACTGGCATCAACACATACTTTTTTGTCTGTCCTTCCCCTTAAAACTAAACTCTGCCATGGTACTTGCTCGACACAGTTTGCCACTTTCCCCAGGTAGTTTTTACTCCAAAGTTGGAATGGTAATGTATATCATAGAAGTCACAAGTTATGTGAATATGAGTCTGCTACCGATTTTAGCAAGCTTCCTTAACGTTTAAAATACTTGCTTCCATGTATTAGGCAGCAGTGACTCGTCCAGAGTTCATAGGATCATAAATTTAAAGCCAGAAGAGACCTCAGAAGTCAATTAGGCCAAACCCCCATTTTACAGAAAAGGAAACTAATGGAGAGGTAAAAGGTGCCTCCTCCAAGTCACCCAGCTCGCAAGCTGCAGAGCTGAGATTTCTTTAAAAGATCTTCCTTGTAGAGAGTAGAAGACTTTCCATACGCATAGTTGTGGACATCCGAGGGAGGCATAAAGTTCCTCCATAAAGTGTCAGATTTTATATTTTTGGGGTCAAAGATCATTGTAGATGTTGACCACAGCCATGAGCTTGCTCCTTAGAAGTAAAGCTATGGCAAGTCTGGATAGCAGAAATATTACCTTGTGGACAAAGGTCCATATAGTCAAAGCTGTGATGTTTCCAGTAGTGATGTTTGGTTGTGAGAGTTGGACTTTAAGGAAAGCTGAGGACCATAGAATCGGTGTTTGCAAATTATGGTGCTGGAGATGATTTGAGAGTCCCTTGGACAGCAAGGAGATCAAATCAGTCAGTACTTAAAGAAATTAATTAAGACTTCTCATTTAGATGGACAAATACTGACCAACCAGTTCCTAAAAACAGGTGAGGAAATGTTACCCACCTCGTGATAGATAGTTGATGCACTTGGGATATAGAAATGAGACATACATTTTCAGATATGGCCAGTATGGGGATTTATTTTGCCTAAATATACTACAAGGGCAGCTAGGTGGTTCAGGGAGTAGAGTGCCAGCTGTGTAGTCCTGGGCAAGTCCACAAACCTTGTTTTCCTCAGTTTTCTCATCTGCAAAATGAACTGGAGAAGGAAATAGCAAACCACTCCAGTATCTTTGCCAAGGAACCCCCAGATGGGGGTCACAAATTGGACAATAGTATATGTTCCCAATACTTTTTAAGGTAGTGGCAAAGAGTTGGGCGGGAGATGCAGTCAGGCAGTGAGTGTTTATTAATCTCCTACTACGTTCCATGCATTGTACATGGCAGGATAAATGAGAAATAATTAAAAGAGGGAAGGCATTAATTAAGAGAAATTGAGAGATACTTCTTGTAGTGAAAAGATTACCACCAACTCCAAAAAAAGGATCATTGAAGCTTTTTTTTAAATGCACAAAAGAGAACAGAAGGAAACAAACAAGCAGGATGGCTGTGAAATTTTCATGTTGAATTTATTCATACTTAGGGGAAAATAAGCTGTATATAATAGATTTATAGTTTCACATCTGATCTTTACTGTTCTACTTTTAAGTATGGAGATGCTAATTTTTATTTAGTATTTTTGTTATGAATTTTAGAAGTTTAAAAAGAAAAAAGCCTCTGTAAGTAGAACAGGGACTATTTGAAAGCAGGGGTGTGGAGGTGAGAACTTAGGATTGAATGGAATTATGAGAGGGAAAAACTTTGAAGTGGGAGTGCAAGAAGCCTGATACATGCCATACAAAGAGTTTCCCCTGCAATAAACACAGTGGGGTGCAAGTATTGTTATCTCTGTTTTTCATAGTAGGAAACTGATGCTAACTAACTAGTCTATGATATAGGTTAAATACATTTTGCATAGCAATGCTCTCAGGTGTACACCACAAACACGTGAAATCATTGCTTTTCTTATCGTGAAGGATAACCTAAAAGTAGAATAATGCAACAATTCTCTGTTTCCATATATCTGAGTGTGTTATTTAATGTTTGGCTCTACCAGACACTAGTGTGACTTTGAACAAGTCACATAACCCTGTTTGCCTCAGTTTCCTCATCTGTAAAATGAGCTGGAGAAGGAAATGGCAAGCTACTCCAGTCAGTATCTTTGCCAAGAAAACACCAAACAGGGTCATGAAGAGTCAGACAAGACTGAAAACGACTGAATGACAAAATCTGCCAAACCAGACGGTGATGCTGATATCACATATACAAACTTGTCAAAACTGCAGCTGAGCTGACTACTACATCATGTCTGTGACCATTCTGAAACCCACAAAGCAAACTGTTGTTAACTGGCGGTTCTGTCTTTTTGTAACAGCAGCCCTAGTACATGGAGTATATTTGGTGATGTGCGTGCGTGTGTGTGTGTGTGTGTGCGTGTGCGTGCAAGACTTTCCTGTCTTAAATGTTTAAAAGTCAACTTAAATTCTCAGCTTCTTGTTGTTTATTTCCAAAACATAAATCACTGTTGTGTTCTAGGGTCTTCCCTCTTAAAACAATCGTTACTTCCAATCAGGCCATCCTTGTGGAGTTTGAGGCTCTACAATCCTCTCTTACCCTTACAAATTTCATTTTCTGCATTGACTCTTCCAGACCATTTTGACTTCTTCCCCCAAACCTCTCTTCCCCGCCCCCCCCCCACTCCTTCCCCACAAGCATTTATTACCAGGTGACTCAACCTTCTGGTTCACTAAGATTAAGGCCACCCAACATGAGCTCCTCTGGCTTCTTTTTTCCATCCCTAAAAAGTCCTTGGCATCATAACTAGTTATCTTTTTTCCCCTTCTAATCACAGAAAACTGCACTCCTCACTTTCATTCATCCCACTACCTGTGTCCCCCTGATTCCATTACCTTTAACCCTATTAACTCCTTCCCATCTTCCTAAAAATTGTTGTCATAAGATCTGCTGTGATCCTTTTGCTCCATTACTGACCCACTTTCTTTTTCAAATGTTATGTTTCCTTAAAGATGCCCTTTATGCAGTCTGTGTGCGTGTGGTTCACATCAAGGCCACACCCCACTTGCATCTACTCTGTTACTCTACATTGGCCTTTTGTAAATTTGGCTCTCCGGCAATAGTGGTGTTCTACAGTTTACAGCTTTACAGCTTCTCCAGGAGGACATTTATAATTTTTTAATGGGGTTTTCTACCAAGAAGCATTTTTATCAGTTAAAGCCCTGTAGAATTTCACTAGTTCAGCTTATTCTCTTCCTCCTCTTTAGTTGTGGACCTAACTTATTATCTGTTTGCCATCCCGTTCTAGATATAAGGAGCTCAGTGGGCTTGTCATCCAATTGCATTTATAGGCGAAATAATTTTATAGTTTATTGCACAGCCATTCTTTTCTTTTTATGCTAAATAGCAAAATTGGGAAACTATTGATTCCAAACTTCCCTTTCCTTCATTAACCAGTAAGCCCCATAATATATGGGACTAATAGTATGACCAGGAAAATTATTTTTGCCATCACAGTGATATAATGAAGAAATATGGGACAGAACCTAATTATTTCAGACAGAAATTATTTTCTTTGATGTGCGAGAAAAATTTAGCAACACATAAAGGGAGTAGCATTTCCCTCTGGCCTAGTCAGAAATCCATCCATAACTCATCTGAGAGATTTGTTTCTTCAGTGTCTCTTAATTAGCCATGAATGGCAAAAAAATCTTTGGATTGTAAGTAGGTAAATGGATTTGCCACTGTGCTTCTGCAGAATTTGCTGAAGGGTGTACTAGAGATTCTGTTGAAATACTCAGCAATTACAAATGCATGGGGTCTTTTAAAATTCTTATGTCATGCCTTCCATAAGCCTTAATTCTTCAGTATGAAAATGAAGGGTAAAATGCTTATAATGTAACATCTATGTAATTTGTGACCTTTATGCATATTTTCAGTAATGAGTTTGTATGAAGCATGAACACCATAGCAAAAATTAGCTCATTAGAAGTGTCAGTTTAGGGAGTTTGTATGTTACGTTGGCTCTTTGCCAATAAGCCTGATTTCCTAACCAAAGTAAATTGTAGGGGAAAAAAATTAAAGTAAAATAATTATAATTATGGAGGTCAAAGGAAAGACACTCACGGTTTGTTAGTACATTATGTCAGCAGAATCTAAAAAGTATTTACATTTTAGAGGGTGTGGATAAATGATCCATATCTTCTGACTCATATCCAAGAACAACAAGACTGCTATTAGCCTGTTGGAAGAAACCTTGGCCTATCAATTCTATCAGTGTGTACCTTCTTGGAAATGTTTATTTCTCATTGATAATTGTTATACGGTTCAGCCTCAAGGATATCAAGTTACCTCTAATATGGCTCTGACAAGATTTTCTTCTAGATGCAGAGAAACAAGATCTCATTCAAGGCCTATTTTAAAAATAATAACAGCTCAAGACTGAAATGCTTTATCATGGCATGTAGGTAGTAGCCCTGGGCTCTCAAACATGATACTATAACCTCTTGACATATATTTTCACAGTTTTTACACTAAAATGATTCAGTCCTTTTCCCTGTTGTTTTGCTGTCTAGGTTGTTACCAGGTGTCAGTAGTGGCCATGATTACGTAGTCATGAAAGACAGGATAGCAATTTCCTCGGAGGTTCAGGAGAAATTAATAAGATCGTAGACTGAGATCTGGAAAGGGGTCTAAAAAGAAGAAATTGAGACCCAGAGATTTAAAGTGACTTGTCTAAGATCAGATCATAAGTAGCGCGGTCAGGATTTGAACCCTAGTCCATAATTTCAAATTGGTTTTCTATCTCACTTCGTATAATATAATATATATATACATATATATTATATGTAATATATATATAAATACAGGACTGTGTCAGAAATTTGTGAGTAGGAGAGGTAGGGAGAAAATCCACCCCTTGTTTCCTCGTTTATAAAATGAGGCAGTTGAATTCAGTGACCTCTGGGGCTGCTTTCCAGTTCTGGGTCCTCTAATTAGATTGAAACTACTACCAATCCTAAGTAAACTTTAAACAAACATCAAAGAAGAAAATTCCTCCTCAAGCAAATTTTCCAAAAATATCCAAACTCCTTACTTAAAACCTTGACTACTTTTAGTCACTGTCTCACTAACCCACTTCCAGTGAAGTGTATCTTCTTTCCTTGGCACGTGTGACTCCACGGCCACATCTTTCAGACGTGTAAAGGATTTTTCTGTCCCGTAGTTACCTTTTTTTTTTCCCCCCACTTAGTTTTTAGGAAATTCATCTTAAATTCTTCTCCTCTACTTTTTGAATTAGTCTATATATAGGGCTTTTTAGTTCATGAAAAGACTCCTTAGATGGTTTTCAGGAGAGAAGCCTTTTCTTCTGTAAGTGACCTGGTTACAGAGTTTAAACTGAAGATATACCACCACAAAAGAACAGGAAATTAGCTGGGTTTACAGTGAGGCCTCTGATTCTCAAGCTCTTTTCTTCCCTTCAGTCTACCACTTTGGACCACTGAATAACAGTGGCCCACTTTCATTCATAATGAAACTGGAGCTAAACTATGATATTTAAGGATTGTAAGTAAAATTTACTTCCAACTTCCAAGTCATGTTGCCTGAAAGACAAGGAAAGAACAAAGAGGTACGCCCTCAGACCACAAACTCAGTATCAGTATTCTAATGAATAAAAAAAATATATTAAAAAAAGAATGTATTCTAATGAATAATGTGGTAGTAATTTTTTTAAAGAATCATTTCATCCAAGAATATTGAATACTATAAAGATATAGAATAATAACATAATGGCATAGTGGATAAAGAACCAATCCTAGAGTTAAGGAGACCTGAGTTCAAGTCTAGTCTCAGACACATATGTATTAGCTTATATGTGTGACCCTGGGCAAGTCACTTAACTACTCAGGGCTCAAACCCAGAAGAAGAGAATATGCCTCTAAAATCTCTTTATTTTAAAATCTCAAAGAAAAATACAATTTGGTCACAAATTCAACTAGAATTCCTGGAAGAGATGAAACCAGTTGTAAAAGTAATTTTAAATGTTTGTTGTTGCTGTTTTTATAAATGAGAATGTTGAAAGAAAAAAAATAGAAAGTAAATGAAAGCTGCAGAATAAAAAATTGTAAAGGGAATTAACAGTTTGGCACAAGAGAAACAAAACCTTGCCCGAGCAACAAAACTCCCTGAAAATCTGGTCAATAGGAGATTAGGGAATAATAATAAGCATTTAAATAGCACCTTTTGGGTGCTAGTTACCGTGCTAAGCACTTGGCACACATCTCCTCTGATCCTCACTGTTATCCCCATTTTACAGTTGAGGGAACAGTTTACATGACTTACCCAGGGTCTCACAGCTACTTAGTACATGACTGAAACCAGATCTGAGCTCAGGTCTGTCGGGTCTTCCTGACTCTAAACCCAGCACCCAGCACTGTAGGAATCATTGGATTACCTGAAAGCCATCACCAAAAAAAGTGCTTGGACATCATATTTTAGAATAGAAAGAAAACTTGAAACACAGTAATAGTATGACCTATCCATTGTAACAACATCTGGTAATGTAATTAACAAAACCCAGGTCTTCTGAATTGGATTTAATGTTTTCTCCCATGCCAATATAAAGCACAAGCTAGCTTTTAAATGAAGTAAGAGTATTTTCTCATCCCTAATATGGTTAAAGTCTAAAGATATCACCTAATTAAAAAAAGAATGCTTTTTTTATAAATGTAAAAGAATTATGTAGTTTGGGGAGTGGGTGTAATAAATCATGATCTGTTATTTTAGAAACCAGTCATTTTTAATAATGTCTGGCTTTATTTGATGGGAAAATATAAACTACCTAAAAATAAAATTTCTAAACTTTATTCTCAAGTATACTGCTTTTTTAAAAAAAGCAAAAATCAACTAATTTTTAACCCTTTAGTGTTACTTGTATTGTTATGAGAGTTTATTTTTTTAATTTAGTTTTTATTTGTTTTCTTGTTTACATTATTCATTTTCATTACATTTTTTTGAATTACACATTTTCTCCCCGTCTTGCTCCTGCCCCAACCCCATAACAGCAATCC
>CM053593.1:309691386-309762792 GCA_028646575.1 Pseudocheirus occidentalis
ACTCAGTTCAATACAGGCTATGGATGTGTGATTATACAAGACATCTTCATAGTGGACAGATTGTGACAGTGATAGTCTGTCTCATATGAGAGAGTTTATAAAAGACAATTTCTTCTAAGACTAAGTTTTTATTCTTCTCCCTGTCATTATCCCACCCACCCCCCAATACAGTTTTTTCTGTTTTTGTGTTTTCCTGTTTTTCACATCTGAGACCTAAGGTTTAGGGTTAGGTTGGCTTTTTTTTTTTTTCCAGGGCAGGGTGCCAGAAGTAAAAGTGGAAGTCATTTTATGATAGAGAATTCTTATGGAAAAAATCAGAAAGATTCCCTTGACAGATACAGTTTTTCTTTCAGTGAGAGCATCACTGGACTTGGAAATCAGAAGGCTCCAGGTTCCCACTCTCCCACTTCCTAGACCTGGAATCATGTAGTTCATACATTTCTTTTGAACTCCAGTCTCTGTTTAATCACATTTAAACTACGGGTCCTCTCTCTCCCACAGAGTTGTAAAAGAGATAAAATAATGGGTGTGAAGGCACTTTGTGATTTGCAAGGTGCTTTGCAGATAATACAAGGTGGTGGCTGTGCTTGTTATCAGTGATAAGTGGAACCATCATGTAGTTCATTATTAGTCATGGCTGGTCAGTTTGGTGGTGCTGTTAAAAATGGAAACATGATAAGACTGCCTTAGTCTTAAGTGAGAGCACCCCACAGAGCTTCCACTTCTGGGCAGATGAATTGTGGTAAATAAACAAAGGCTCACAGGTGTACATTGTCGGTCTCTTTCTGAATCATAATCAATACTAGTTATTAATTTACTTGCAAATGTAATTATGTTTGAGAACTGAGAAAGATGAAAAATAAGATCATCTGGAGCTAGAAGGGGCCTAAGATAAGCTGTCTAGTCTAATACAAGTTGCAAACATCAAGAGTGAGATTTGAAGTATATTTTCATCTTATTTAGAGTGTATTATTGAATTCTTCATAAAATTATTCTACCTCCTCAACTTCTGCAGTAGATGTTGGCAAATAATTTGCAACTGTCTTCGTGGTGGTCTTTTTATAAATGTTCCTAAGAGC
Organism: Pseudocheirus occidentalis; assembly: GCA_028646575.1. NCBI lineage: Eukaryota > Metazoa > Chordata > Mammalia > Diprotodontia > Pseudocheiridae > Pseudocheirus > Pseudocheirus occidentalis. Next base: position 309,692,466 of record CM053593.1, read on the forward strand.
ACTACAATGCAACCAAGTAAAATATTTCTCATTATGTTTGTACGCATGATTTCTTGTTACATTTGGATGTACAATAAAAGTAACTCCCTTTTGACAGACTTTATAGGACTACATGAACAAGAGGCTGACAAGATGAGAATAAATGTAGGCGTTTTACGCTTTGTTGTTGGAGAGTATGCATGTTGTTAAGATGAAGGATTTAGGAAAACAGTTTCAGCGTTGGAAAGCACATCAGTGGCCATCTAATGCAACCCATATCTGAAAACTAATTCCTTCCACAGCATTCCCACCCAGTGGTCATGTGACATTTGTTTGAATACCAATCAAAATATTATGGCCCAATTTGCTAGCTTAATTATCCTTTCTTAGAAAGTTCAGAAATAAGAGAAACAGACTACTACTCTCCTCAGAGAAGAGCTACGTGTCTAGAAGTGTTAGACTGTGGAAATATCCAAATTCACTTCATCCTCAGTGCATTAGCTAGGATGTGACACTCTGGCTAGAGTTATAGTGGTGTTTGATCTGTAAGATAGTAGTGGTAGAATATTTTAAATTTCGTCCATTTAAAGAGTTCATTTTCTTCTCATGCTTTCAGAGTAGATTTCTTAATGCCACTGTGCACCAGTGCCAACCCACATGACCACAGGTGTTGTAGCCTAGAAAGGCTATTATTAATACATGACTTCTAAGTAACGATTCTTTCTAATGTTAATTCCATCTTAAAAGAAGGATGTAATCACTGGTCAGTCCTTGTGACAAAATGAGGTACTTCCATTGTGCTACCTTCCCTGCTATACTAATACTGATATGTTTGTGTTTGATACTTCCAAATAAGCTTTAAGTAGGCAGGGATACTTTGAAAACAAGAGAAAAATACTTTCTTCTTTCTTGTATTTGACTGGTTCTGTATGCCTTTCATGTGGGAGAATCAAAAACACTGAAAGCCTCATGACTCTTATTGGGCTAATTTATATAACTCTAAGAACAGAAGGAAACATTCCATTGTGTTTGGAATCAAACACTTTGTGGGTTCTGGGCTTTATTAAAATTTCATACCTATAAACAATCTATGAACACATGATATTACATGTTAAAAGTGTTCATACTGGTTAACATTAGGATGATTAGTTGTTTGGTTTACTTTGCTCCAATACCTATGATTTTATTGGTATAACAACATTCCTCTGCCATTAACAGATTGGTATCCATTATACACCTTTTAATCTTAGAGAGTTGGCTTAGGCACTAGGAGTTTAAGTGATTTGTGAAAGATCACACAACAGTATTTGTCAGAGGTGGATCTTAAACTCAGGTCTTCTCAACTCCAAGACTGGATCTCCATCCCTAAGCTTCACTACCCCTTCTACGACAGGCTTTAGGGTTTTCCAGATGCAGAGGAACCTTCAGAGCCTATGCCATGACATCATTTTAAAGGGACAGGCACATTAGATGTAGTACAGGACTTAATTTACCTTATTCTGAATCCTTTATAGTGAATTATGTCAGGCCAAAGGTACAACAAGTTACACAAAGTTATGACAAAACCAAAATCTATAACAAGCAGAAGGCACATATTGCTAACATAGGGACAGAGTCAACCTGCAAAGGTGGGAAAGGAATAAACTTGGTCATTCTTACTGCTTGCAGTCAACATTTTTAAGGAGAACCCAATGCAAATCTTACTCAGCAGATTAGAAACCAGCCTCCTACAATTTTGATGCAAGGATAGAATATACGGAAAAGTCGGTATTAGAAGTCATTTAAGACTCTGGTTTTACTAATGTAGGGCAGTTGGGGTGGGTTTTGTTTCCCCAGAGTCTCCCCTTCTGTAGGTCCTCAAGCATTCTGCTGATAGACTGACTCATCTGGGAAAACAGCCAAGAGAGAGGTAGGGTGTTTCCCTTCAGGGTATTTGGCTCTGTGGTTATACTACTCTGAAGTCCAGACACAGTTAACTAAAATTGTCTTGAGAATAGTCTTTGAGGGCTAGATGCTGTCAGTTGCAACTAAAACTGTCCATACACACTTACTTATATGACAGATCACAAGTCCTGATAATGGGCTAAGAGGATGACAACCAGGTCTGCAGTGTAGATTCTCAGATTTTCATTTCTTTGGTATATATAGACTTATTAAATTTAACATAATAAACATTTTTGGTAGAGCTAATTGATTCATTATTGATTTACTCATAAACAGTGCTGTGCTCTTATAGAATTAAGGATGATTAAGGAAAGTGACATCACATCTTGAACTGTTGCATGTTTTTTTTTCTTTTTTTCCCTAGTTTATTATGAAATAATTTCAGTCATCAAGGTTTTTTTTTTCCTTCCCTTCCGTCTCCTCCCACCTGCTGAAAAGAAAAAGAAAAAAGTAGAGAACCCTGGTATAACACAAAGCATAGTCAAGTGAAACAGATCCATGTTGGCCACAGCCAAAAATCCATTTCAATTATTCCATCATTTTTTGTCTATCTTAAGAAATAGTAAAAGCATAATTTTTCACTACCATCAGTCCGCCCTCCTGATTTATTTTTTTAAAAAAATTAATGTGGAAATTGTGATATAATTATACAAGGAAATAACTTCATAGACTTCTATGTGATTTGTCACACAAGTGATGAGAGAAATCATGAACTTTTCCAGCCCAGGCCTTGCATTGGGCCTTGCAAAGCTAAAACAGCTGACAGTTTTCTTTTTAGAGACTCATGAACTAGATACCAGAGAAGAATGTTATCCCCATCATATATAAGCATAAATTTAATGAAGATAATATGGTACTTGAAGTTTTGAAAAATAAGATAGTCCTCAATTCACAAATAGGACATGTTCCAAAGGTTTATGTACAAGTCATTTGTCTTGGAATGCATTTCCTCATAGAAATAATGTTATAGATGGTAGTTAAGTTTCCAGGTCAGCTTACAAAAGCCCATTTAACCCATCATAAACTTGATGTGGTTCTGTGCTACATGGAACAATATTTCCGTGGGAAAATGCATTTAGCATTCCATCTTGGGCTATGAGAAACTTGCCTACTCCAGCTCTGAGGCACAGGTTAGGGTCCCATGAATGTCTGGAAACTGTAGGAATGGGGGACATAGGAAAAAAGGTTCCTTCTGTTCATTTCATCTTTGTGGGGAAGGAAACATAGAGGTAGTATTCCTATAGCAATGACAGAATGGACTTTTCTCTCCCATCCTCCCCTCCATCTTCTTTCTCATCACTTCCTATACCACCATGACACTGTAACACAGCCCTGGCAGTCACTGGAGTAAGGTGAGAAGTAAGGAACCAAAAAGGCAAATAGTATAGAGACAACCCCTTAGACCTCTAGGCCAGTGGTTCTCAACCTTCCTAATGCTGCAACCCTTTAATACAGTTCCTCATGTTGTGGTAACACCCAACCATAAAATTATTTTCGTTGCTACTTCATAACTGTAATTTTGTTACTGTTAATGAGTCTGTTATGCAGGGTGTGTTTCCATTGGTACAAATTGAACATAACCCACAGGTTGAGAACCACTGCTCAAAGGAAAGGAGAAAAAAAAAGAAAAGAAAGATTATGATCTTTTCAAGCTTGAATGCACCTCAAGCCATCTAATCCAAACCCCTTATTTTACAAGTGAGTAAATGAAGGCCTGGGCAATTAACTTGCCCCAAGTTGTTTCAGATAAAAAGCATTAGAGTTGGGATATGAATCAATGTCCTCTGTAAGTAACCATTTGATCATCTGGGAGTCACAATTTCTCTCCATCTCTATAAAATCAAAAGGGTAGCTAGATGATCCTGTAGATAAGAGTGCCAAGCCTGGAATCAAGAAGACTCACCTTCATGAGTTCAAATCTGACCTCTGACACTTAGTAGCTGTGTGACCCTGGGCAAGTCACTTAAGCCTGTTTGCCTCAGTTCCTCATCTGTAAAATGAACTGGAGAAGGAAATGGCAAACCACTCTAATATCTCTACCAAGAAAACCTCAAATGGGATCGTGAAGAATTGGACGTGACTGAACAATAACAACAAAAATTAAATCAAAGGAATTTGATGAGATGATCTCCAGCGCTGTTCAGCACTAGCATCTTAGTAATGATACAGTGCTTCGGAATTACTTATAAGTAATTAGCATTATCAGCAGCGATGCGTCCACCATGGGATTAGCTACTTGAATTTGTTTTGTTGATACTCAGATGTTTTCTCATTCCCACAGATGAGCACCATGCCAGGACTGCCGACTCGACCGTGCTTTTATGACATAGATCTTGACACTGAAACGGAGCAGGTGAAAGGCTTGTTCTGAAAGAACCATCAAGGGTAAGCTGCGTTCAGAAAGCAGGCGTTTGTATGCAAAGACAAGAACAGTCAGATCCTGAGGGTAGACAGGTGTTGTTAGTGCGGTTTTGCCGAGATGTACTGAAAGTTTTTGGCTAGAACAACAGCCTCTAAGATGTTAAATACCTGAATTCCTTTATAAAAATAATTCATTAGTATCTTTATTCTGCGTTATTCAGCGTCTACAGCATGCCAGACAGTACGCTAAGAGCTAGGAATACAAAGAGAAGTGTCTTTGCTCTCAAAGAGCTCCCAATATAATGGGGGAGAAAGTGTGCAAACAGTAGGTATTAAGAAGATAATTGGGGGGTCGTCTCAGAGGAAGGGTAGTAAGATTAAGGAAGACTGGAAAACGCTTCCTTCTGAGGGTGGGACTTAGGCTGAGGCTTTAAGAAAGTCAAGGGAGATGGGAGGCAGAGATGAGGAGAGAAAATTGCAGACATGGGAGACAGCCAGTGAAAACACCCCAAACAGGAGACGGAGCATCACCTAAGAGAAACAGCCAGGTGGCCAGTGTCACTGGAACACAGAGTATGTAGAAAGGAGTAAATGTAAGAAGGCTAGAAAAGTAAGAAGGGGCCAGGTTACAAAGGGCTTTAAAAGCCTAAAAGATTTTATATTCAATCCTAGAAGAGATAAGGAGCCACTGGGGTTTATTGAATAAGGGGAGGAGAGTGTGATAAAATTAAAGTTGTACATTAGGAATATAATTTTGACAGCGGAGTGGAGAACCTGCTGGAGTGGGGAGAGACTGGAGGCAGGTTGTTACAATAGTCTGGGCAGGCAGTGATGTGGGCCTAAAGTACATTGTAGTATCAAAGCAGAGAAGGGGGTTTTATTTTATTTTCCCAGAGTCCCATACCAAGAGGCTCCTCTAAATACAGTCAACAGGTAAATCCCCTTTATAAAACATCTGTTGGTTCCAAAAGTCTTGTCCCTCATGGACATAAGGAACCCAGGTTAAGAACTCCTCATCTACAGCATCTCTTTGTGCCTGTCAGAGATGCTGAGATGACTAGGCTATGATCATTAGCCAGTAGATTATTTAATGTTCTTACTTATCAAGGTTAAATTTTTGTAAAGTAAAAAATTCTGATTATATTATTCAGGTATCCCCACAATCAGGAAAAAGATTTATGAGAACAGATGGCCTTAAATTCCCAAAGTCAACCAGAACATGATTAAAAATGCTATCCACTTCCAGATAGAGAACTGATAGACTCTGGGTGCAGACTGAACCGTTTTTTTATCCTTTTTTTTTTTTTTTTTAATATTTCTTGGTTATTGTTTTGTTTTGTTTTTTCACAGCATGACTGGCTTGGAAATAAGTTTTGCATGACTTCATATGTATAATGGTTATCATATTTCTTGCCTTCCCAGTGGTGAGGGAGAGGTATAGGAAGGGAGAGAATTTGGAACTGAAAATAAGAATTAAAAAGAAAATAGGGGGGAAAAGGATAAAGTCAAGCATAAAATTCTTCTGAATTGACAATACACCCCATCTCCAGGTTCTGGGCATCCTCACTGGTGTGCCCCACATCTGGTATTCTCCCCCTTTCTCATTCTCTGCCCCCTTAACTTCTCTGGCTTCCTTCAAGTCCCAGCTGAAATTCCATTTGCTGCAAGAAGCTTTACCCAGTATTCCTTAATATTAGTATCTTCCTTCAGTTGATGATCTCCAATTTATCCCTTTATGCATCTTATTTATACGTAGCTGTTTACATTTGCTCTTTCCCATTCGACTGTGAGCTTCTCAAAAGCAGGGACCACCTTTTACATTTCCTTGTACCCCACAGGTTTTAGCCCAGTCCCAGGCACATAGTAGGCACTTAATAAATCCTCATTGATTAAACTGAAAGGTAGCTTGAAATCAGCCATTTGGGTAATCTAGTTCCTTGCCTTTAGGGAAGAGATGTAATTACATGCGAAATTACTTGAGAGCTCGGTTCCCTCTTCCTTTATTTCTAAAATCTTCAGCATAATCTTAATGCCCTTCCATCCTCAAATACCTGTTCTGTTATAGCTTACATATTATTCCCTTGAGAAAATACCCTCTCTCTCAACCTACCCTATCTCTACCCCTATTCACTTACCTCCATGTGACATTATCATACTCAAGATTTTTTCCCATCTCCTCTTACTTTATTAAAGAGAGGCTTTGCCTGTGGCTGGTAACAAAGTGCATTCACTTTTAGTTCATTATCTATATAATACGTGGGAAAAGGCCGAGATCTTTTTTCTGTTTGCAAACAGTCCTGCATTTTGAGCTGTGATTGCAATACTAGTTTTGGTTTTTCAGCTTAGCAAATTGCCCTGCTACATTCCTTTTTTTGGTGCTAATGTTTAGCCTTCCTGACTCCGTCCAGATTGTTGTGCTGGTTCTGATTACTGTTGTTGTTCATTCATTTCAGTTCTAACTTTTTGTTAACCCATCTGAGGTTTCCTTACTGGGAGTGGTTTGCCATTTTTTTCTCTAATTCATTTTACAGATGAGGGAACTGAGGCAAATAGGGTGAAATGACTCACACAGCTAGTAAGTGTCTGACATCAGATTTGAATTTGGGTCTTCCTGACTCAAGGTCTGGCCCTCTATCCACCTAGCTGCCTGATTTAGACTGAAGAAGGAAAAAGCAACCCACTCTAGTATCTTTGCCAGGAAAACCCTAAATGGGGTTATAAAGAGCCAGACACAATTAAAAACAACTGAGAAATGTTTAGTCAGTGTGAAGTTTCTTAGACTCCAGTTGGAAAAAAATCACAGCCTTATTAAACCAAAAATGGATAGACCCTTGTCCTAACCTCTTTCTGCAGGTCAGGTTCATTACTCTGTTTATCGTCTTCCTTATGTATTATATGTCTTTTTATGTATTGTGCTTTTTTAATGCTGTCTTGGATTATATACTGTACACTAAAAGCACGTTGGGGACAGTCTGGAATTTACCTCATTAAGAAAGATTTAAATGTAGATATAGAGTCTATATCAGGTTGCACACTACTTGGTTGGGGGGGATTTAAAATTCAAAATTTATCTTTAAAATTTTAAAAGAAATATTTAATCCAAAAACTTACATTTACTAGGGATATTTCTGTAGCCAGAAGTAATTTTCTAAATCTGTTCACATGGATTGGTTCCCTCATTTTAATTCTGGTTACAAAGGTAATTGATCTTTTATCCATGTGGCAAATTGATACTGTTGGAACAAACCCAGCTTTGGGTTCTCCTGGTTGATAGTTTTATCCAACATGACAGTTTAGGTATTAAAAGATAAGCTTTGTACAAAACCGTGAGCAAACAAGTGAGCAATAAGGGAAAATAAGGGTGAAAAAGAGACTGAAAGTTTTAGGCAAAAGGCAGTACTTTTAGCTTCTGGCTATATTTTTTTTGTTTATTTCCATCCTCTGTTTCCTATTTGTGAATTTCTGGGCACCTTTTGTAGGTTTGGGGAACGGTAATTCAGAACTCTTCATTTGACCCAGCTCAAATAATCCAGAAACAGATTCAGTCTCCTAAGATAAACTCTTTTTTACAAAGCACACATTCTTTCTGTAACTCTTCAATTGAATGGTCCAGCCAGCATATTTGCTACTGTGTTATTAGAGTTCCTTGAGCTATTGCTAGCAAAAAGACTTTAACAAAGGATGCATGAAAGAAAAACATTTAAGTTTGGATCTTAAGCAGCTTGGGTGAGCTTTGAAAGCAAAAGGAAGTGTTTGAGTGGCATAATTTATTATTCAAATATAGTCAGACTAGGAAATTATGTATATTCAGTTTTACATTAATAAGATTAGTATTCCTCAGGGTGGATGCTAGTGACATTCACCACAGAAAGGGAAAGACTATTCTGTTTAATATAATGACTTTTTTCCTTTCATATCCTGACCCTTACTTCCCCACCCCATTCCTAGGAAAGTACATGAGAATGTAATAGGAACTTGAGATGCTGAGAAGTAACCAGAACCTAAGCTTTTCTTCAGTCCAAGATCTCACCTACAGCTCTTTTTACTAGTTAGCATGAGGGTGTGACTCATTCTTTTGGATGTCAGCACCTGGAAGTGATTTGCACACACGGTTTATCCAAAGGAGACAGATCCCACATCACATTCTCCTTCCCTTCCTGTCCTTTATAGCTATTAGGGTTTTGTCTAATGGTGTATTGAGGGTGACTCTTTTCTTTTAATTGGTGAAGACTAGAGTCTGATGTATTTCACAGAACAAATCAGGGTATTGCTCACCATATGTCTAAATTTTTTCAAGTTCATATTTTCATATAAAAATAGGTCGATCGTGATCATTTATAATTTGCATAATATCCCTTTTCTGGGAAACTTTTTCCATACGTATGGAAATCCCAGTGTACAAAACTCCTTCACCAGTACAAATTAGCAATTCATCTCTCATTTTTTCAACTTAGAGTTGCATGGGTTATTGAAAAGTTAAGTGACTCACTCCTTGTCACATAGCTAATAGGTGTCAGAAGGAGTTAAATAGATCTTCCTGCCATCAAGTCCAGCCCTTCAATACTAATTTCCTTCTTCCCTTTGGAAATGATTATTTGATTATTTGGCTACATAATTATTAATTAACCTCAATTAAAATGTCTTGATAGCCAAAAAAAACCAGCCATACTATTCCTTATATGACTGGGATATCACACAGATCCTGTGTGTCTATTCTTTCTATTTACCCTTTGCCTACAGTGCATGCACACAAATATAAATCCGTTGGGATTTAAGAAAAAAGTTGGAGTCACATGACCAACAAGATGGAGAATTATGCATTTTCTGTTCTCCTCACTATCTCTCAGACCTCTCCAAAACAGAAATTATGTGCAAAAGATAAGGCAGCTTCTTCTGTCTCCATGACCTGAGATAGGAGTGGGAACCTACAGTTTCAAGGCCACATGTGGCCCTCTAGGTCCTCAAGTGCAGCCCTTTGAATCCAAACAAATCCCTTTAATAAAAGACCTCAAGGCCACAGGCTCCCCACCCCTAGGACACCAGGAACCTAAAAGAAGATAAAAATTGCATGAATTAACACCTAACTCACACTCTCAAAGTGTCCTTCCTCCAAGGTCCACTATGACCCCGGCAGGAAAGCTGTCAGGACCAAAGGAATAGAGGGAATAGGGCAGGACACCATGTGCAGGGGGCTGGCTATGGGGCTTCACTAAGCCTGAAGGAAAGAACGGTGCATCCAGCTGGGGCCAGCTCTGCCCCTCCAGAGGTCATCAGGGGCAAAAACTAGGCTGGTGAGCCATTATTTGCCCGTAAGTGAGCAATAAGGGAAAATAAGGGGAAAGAAGAGACTCAAATTACCAAAGACCTCAGGAGAAGAAAAAACTGTTTCAGTGACACACAGAAGCAGATAAACCAGCAGGGCTAAACATTAACAACCGAAGGAAATACGGCCTTCAGATCTAGTGAGCAGCTTCAGGCATCTGTGAATAATACCACAAGGCAAAGGAAAGTGATGTAACACTTCATCAAAGGACTGTATGTTTCAGAGAGTATGAAACCGCATTTTTTTAAAATGAAAATTGTGAGAGCAGAATTTGTAGCCTGCACAGCACAAATAATTAGCAGAATAGAAAAACAAGTCTTAGAGAAACAAAAAAGAGGACAGATGATTGGGATTGTAAATACACATAAGTTAAGAATGATCTGGAAGCAGAGAAGCAAAAAGCAATAGTATTAAAAGAAAACATGCTCCTTGTACAAGCAAAACATATTGATCTGGAAGACAAAAGGCCTGAGGATTATAGCTTACCCAAAAGCATGTGACAAGGCAGAAACCTTGGGTACCATAAATGCCAGAACAGAAAAAGCAAAGCCATTTGAAAGATTTCAAAACACTGATTGCCTCTAGGGGGGAAAAAACCCAGGCCGTAAACTCTAGTTCACATCATGGTTAAATTTAATAGTTCCAGTTAGAAACAACAAATTCTGCAAGTGACCAGGGGAAAGGCCTTCAGATATAAAGGAAATTTGAACAAACCATTAAAACCATCTCCCTGTGTTTTTTATATATATATATATGTAATGTGTATAATGTGTTTTAACCTTTTCTGGATGACTTGAGGTCATTCGGTGTGATAGGTATTGTTTTATGAATATTTATGCCATGGGAGTGGTTTGGCCCAAAAAGGCCATTAACAAATAAGGCTGTTGGATGTCCCCTGGACCACTGGTCCTTTTTTAGTACTTACGTCCGCATCTGATAGTTTTTGGCTTTGCCTGTCAGGTATCATTTACTTCATCGTGCTGGCTATTAGCAGCTTTGATCCAACTCACTCCAAGTTGCCTCAACATCCTAGAAAAGTCCGTAGCCTAAGACAGCGAGTGAACCTGGAACACAAAGATATGCAGGGCTGTCTCTTCATTAATAGGTGTATGTCCTTGGGACCAATTTTGGCTCCTCAGGGGCCTTTTTTTGTTCATTCTCTGTTCTTGGCTGTTTCTGAATAATGGGGGTTGCTAGATAAATGAAATATGAATACTGTACAAATAAGGTGACGTTATTGAATAAATACCAAAGTGAACATTTTGGAAGCTACAAGAAATTAAAGACAAAAAAAGAATCCACATAAACAGGACCATTACATAGTGAAGTAGAATGTTGGGCTTAGAGGAAAGAAGGTGGCCTGAGTTCAGATGGATTCTCTTCTTATTTGGAATCTTTATGACTCCACATTGGATTTTTCTGCCATCCACATAACTGCTTAGTTCCAGAGTTAAAAGGCACTCGTTGCTGAGATGTTATGTACCTGATGAACTGGGGCTAGTCTGTCTCAGCTCAAACTGTCTTGGATTGGGCAAACTCCTAAGACATGTATTTCTCTAGGGCTCATGTTATTGAGAATAGCGTGCATTTATTTAGTGCTTCCGGGTCTACCATGGACTTTAAATATTGCTAGAAAAACAATTTGATATAGACAACTATATTATGGCAAAAACTTGGAAACCTGGCCACCACTGAAACACGTATTATTGTCTTAAATCATTCTTCATTCTCTTTAAAAAGAAATGCATCCCAACTCCTTTTTGTAGTAAGTCACTTTTTTCATTCTAGTTTTTAAATAGAATTTTCATACTTCTAGTCTCGGTTTCCTACATTTTCATTCTATTTGCCATGTACTCCTTTACTGCATAAAAAGCCTGGTTTGTTTTTTCCCTTTTCAGGGATAAGATTTTTCTGTATCTTTGCAAAACCTTCCAACAGGTTTTCTTTTCACAGGAGACCACAAGCAGTCAGTCCTGTGTTATAGAGCAGATATAAATATGATGTAAGGAAACAAACATGACGAGGAGGTGGTCCTTCATTGCCAGTCCCTGGGTGTCTGAGTCTTCGAGCCTGTTCCAACCCCAGATCCTCACCAGTCCACATGACCTTACTACCCTCAGCTCCAGCTTCTCTCTGATCTTGGGTTGTGGGCTCAGGGCTGAAGCTTTCTGAGTTCTCCCTCACTGGAGTCCTAGCCTAGTGTCTGAATACCAGGCAATCTTAGCACCAACCTTTGACCATTGGAAATGTTTTCTTATGATTCCTATTTTCTCTGCTGCTACAACCTCTCAGCATTCTGTTTTCTTTCCTGATTATAACCAGACATTAAGATGAATATTTGAAGTTTCGAATTCCCTTTCTTCATCATTGTCTTCCCTTTTGAAGCTACTCTGGGATCCTTTCTGGCTCCAGACTGTTCAGGAATCTGTGGGAGGTCAGCTTTATATTTCAGTGGAATTGAATTCTAGGCGAAATAGATAAATTCCCATGTGTATAAATTCAGATTATAATCTAAATACTTTGAACTACATCTTTATTTTTCTTAAGAGAGATTATCTTTGATCACTTAAAATTTGCAAGTTTGGAACTATAAACTTAACAATCCCTCCCCCTACCATACTAGTCCATATGTGTAACCCCCATATCTGCTAATACCATTATAAAGGAGAAAAAAGCTTATCTGAAGGAAAGGAGCTATCATTCTGGAGTCATGTAAGTTCATTTCATACTGAGCTAACTCTAGAAGACAAAAGGCAGGTTCAGAAGACATGGAACTTTAGATCCTACAATAAGTCATTTGTGAAGTTTAGAGTACAGTTTAGATAATCCATCCTGCCTCCTGGCTATATTGTGTTTTTCAGGCGTTTTTGTACCACATAAACAGAAGGTTTGTCTCATCCTTAACTTGTCAGAAGTTTCATTTATCTGGTTCTCTTATTCTTGCCATTTTTGTCAAAGTTTGTATCAACTGCTGACCACCAACAGGGGGAAAAAGCCACTTATACACTCAACTATTTTTCTATTTTTCAGATTTCCAAAACAGGCCACTGCTTCCCCTTCAGAAGGAAAAGCGCATTTTGCCGAATTTTGTTGTTACATGGTGCCCAAGCCGTGATGAAATAGGCCAAAGATTTCTTCTCTATTCAAGACATCTCATTTGGAACACAGTGTTCAACAAAGCTGGACAGAAGAGCAATTAATTTATTTTCTGTTTCTTTAAAATTAACATTTTTTCCTCTGCTTATTCTTAAGAATGTTTGTTTTTATAAAAGACTGAAAGATTAAAGGGTGTCAGTGCAAAGGTGTAACATTTTCTCCTATGGGTGTTTTTATATTGTCTTTAAACTGAAAATAAATGTGTCAAACAAGATTATAATGCCAGGTAACAGGTAAAGTTCTACTTTTTAGAAGCAGCAAATTATATGTGCCATTCAAGGACACACACACACACACACACACACACACACACACACACACACACACACACACACACACACACACACACAGAGTCTCACTCTCTCATTTCCTGGGATGTCTGTTTTTAAGGAGTTTGAAGAGCTGACCAAAGTTGTTTCTAGCTGTTTCTGAAATTCTATTTATTAATACAGAATACTTTTTATATTACAACCATTTCAAGATATACTTTTCCCTTCCTCTATCTACACCCCAAATAAAGCTTGTAATATAAAGAAAGACATTTAAGCAAAAATGCCATCCCGTTGTTTGACAACACAGTCACCAACTTTTCTAAGGAAAGAAGAAAGATACTTTTCCTCTTCTCTTCTCCAAGGTCACAATTAGTGATTATAAAGGCAAGTTTTTGGCTTTGTTTTTATCATTATCTTTACCTGCATTGGTGTTTTTTTCTGGTTCTGCTTACTTTCCTATGTGTGTTAATGCAAATCTTCATATATTTCTCCAAACTTCTTATTTGGCATTTCTGAGAACTGTCAGATAGTTGTTTTTTTTTTTTTTAAGGTATTTTGGACATGATTTATTTTATATCCAGTACTTTTTCCAAGGCAAAACTAAAAAATATGTAGGTCACTAGGGATTTATTTTGATTTCTTCCGTTCACTTATGAAAAATCTCAGTAATCCTTAAGCTAGTCTAAAATCCATAGGGCAAAGAGAAGTGCATTTCAGAGGTCAGGTGTCTGATAAATATGTATCTCCTTTCCCACCCTCTCAATTCTCTGGAGATGAATTACTACCATCTTCTTTCCTCAGCCTTCCCTCCTCCCCCAAAATGTTTAACCCTTATACCCTTTCAACCTCTTCTTTAACAGGAGTACAAAATTTAAATAAAACTGAGAGGTTTGGGGAAAGCACAGTAGTAAGCCATTGTCCTCTTAGAAACATAAGTTAAGTAATCACTGTAAATAGCTTATTTTCCCCCAGGCACATCCTCCAAAAGGACTCCCATGTGCAGTTCTTTCCTTCACTCCCTTAGACCACAACCTCCAGTGACCCTGGTCGTTCTTTCCTTAGCCCATAAATGTATCTTTGTGTTTCTTTGCATAAATTGTTCCAAAACACCAAACGTTTAATAAATCTGTCTTTTTTTTTTTTTTTTGATCCTTATCCCAAAGTCAAAGCACTGTCCTTTATAGAGGTTCCCAATTCAAACACCAGATAAATCGATCTTAAATTGTTTACAACTGTGAGAAATTAGAGGGGGGAAAAGAGAACCTGGCATAGTGGCTAAAGAATTAAGGCTTGCCATCCGGAAGTCCTGGGGTTCAAATTCTACCTCAGGAGTCTGAGCATACCAATCAAGTGACCCTGGGCAAGTCCCTTAACCTCTCAATGCCTTAGGCAACTCCAGACTGTATACTGCAGATCTAGATTAAAAAGTGAATTTCCTACGCCACTTGAAATAAGTTTGGTCTTTTTTTTTTTTTAAAGATTGTTTGGATCCATCATAGGGGGAAGAAGTTCCTTGTCTTGAACTTAATAACTAGTTATTAAGGGTGCACTATTTTATGCAGATGTTGTCTGGTGTGTGTGTGTGTGTGCGCGCACGTTCACGCATCTGTGGACAGAGACACTCAGACTGTTTTAATGGCACCATAGATTTACTCTGGAAACTTTCAACAAAGAAGTTCTGAAAAGAGCATAGGAAACATTTTTAAATATCATTTGAGATGGAAAGAAGGATGCCATAGTCAGATTTTGCTACATTTTCAAAATTTCCCATTCATGTGTGATCACTTGTCTTAACTGTTTGTTCTTCCTAGGGTAAGGTAGGTTATCCTCAACACATGTTCACTTTGCTGCAATGGAGAATTTAGTCCTGCCTATTTCATAGATTACTAAACATCACTAAGAAAAGCCATTAGGGTGACAGTAAGTCATGGGTGAGAGTGGTACAGATAAAGGAGGGGTAGCACTAGAGTCAAAGAGACCAGAATTTTACACACACACACACACACACACACACACACACACACACACACACAGCGTTACTTGACCGCAGGGCCACAGATCTTTCTAGAGACAAACTGTGCTTGTCAACCACATAACTTTCCAGTTAATAACAGCTAACATTTCTACTGTCCTTTAAGGTTTACAGTGTGCTTTTTGTGTTCAACTTTTCATGACCCCATTTGGGATTTGTTTTTTAGCAGACATACTAGAACTGTTTGCCATTTCCTTCTCTAGTTCATTTTACAGATCAGGAAGCTGAGGCAAACAGGGTTGAGTGACTTGCCCAGGGTCATACAGCTAGTAGGTGTGTAAGGCCAGATTTGAATTTATAAGAACCTTCCTGACTCTAGTCCTGGCATGTTATCCACAGAACACCATCTGGCTGCCCTCTGCTTTTCATGTACTATCTTATATATCCCAATACTACTATTTCATTAAGCACGGGAATTAGAATTTATCCATGTTCTGAAGACAAATGGATTGGGTGGGAATGGCAATTTATCTTTTAGTAGAGATTTAGAATTTTTTTAAAGGTAGATTTCTGATTTTCAGCACCTACAGCCAAGAGTGGTGGCCCTGGAATGACAGGAGCAAATTTCTAGTCCTACCCCTGTTGCCTACTGTTAATGTGACTTTAGCAAATCGCTTGCCCTTTATCGGCCTTAGATTCCCAGAATCACAAACTGTTCTGGGAAACATTTGTTTTCCTGTCTATAAAATGGGAGGGTTGGGCTAGACCTAAATGGCTTCTCTGGTCCCTTTGGTGGTGCAACGTATAGTGTTGGACCTAAGAGTCAGTAAGACCAGTTCAAGTCCAGTCTCAGAACACTGGCCAAGTCACTTAACCTCTGTTTGCCTCAATTTCCATGTGTAAAATGAAAATAATCATAGCACTCACTTCTCAGCGTTGCTGTGAAAATCGAATGACCCATTAGTCAAGTGCTTTGCAAAATTTAAATGCCAGTTATTGTTACTGGTGTTGGTCTGGCTTTAGGCAGCTGGGTAGCACAGGGGACAGAGCTGGGCCTAGTCAGAAAGATGAATTCAGGTCCAGCCTCAGATACTTACAAGTTTTGTGACCTTCGACCAGTGACTTTCCTTTCTCTGCCTCAGTTTCCTCAGCCACAAAAGGGAGATAATAGTGGCATCTACCTCACAGGACTGTGCAGATTTTAAGTGATTTGCACAATCCCTGACATTTAGTAGGCCTTTAATGAATGCTTTCATTATTATCATCTTTATTCTATAAACCAAGAAGGGCAAGAACCCTTCACTTGCACATTAGAATCTAATGCACATTTCTGTCCTTTTTATAATCTTCCTACACTTTGGCTCAGTATCTGTGATTGGCTAGGAGGAGACTTTTTGTTTGTTTTTTTTGGAGGGGGGAAGGCAGGGCAGTTGGGGTTAAGTGACTTGCCCAAGGTCACAGGGCTAGCAAGTATTAAGTGTTTGAACTCAGGTCCTCCTGACTCCAGGGCCATTGCTCTATTCACTGAGCAACCTACGCCTACCCCCACCCCCGACTCTCTTAACTCCTTGAGACCCCAGATCTTAATGTCTTGTTATTTATCACTTTCTCTTTAAAGATTTGCCATCACCTAACCCAGATCCCCAGCTGCTGCCCTCACACGTGGTAGCTTAAATATTGACAAGTGTCCCTTCAAATGTTGGCCTTCCAGTTAAATCAGTCTCAACCTCTGTGGCCTACACTCTAGTAGTGACCTACACTCTAAGTAGACGTCACTTTACTTCCACCATTCACTAAGGATAATCACACTCTTGATCTTGACACTTAATTTCCACCTCAATGATAGAAAACAAGTCATACATTCTTGTTAAACTGAGCTGCTAGCTCATCCCCAAATTCAGCTGGCCCTTTGTCATCTCTGAGTCTTTGCATGGGCTCTAACCCATTCTTGGAAGGCACTTCCTTCTACACTTCTACCTTTCAGAATTCTGTTTTCCCTCAAGACTTGGCTTAGGGAAGCACCTCTTAGAGAAGACCTTTCCTCAGCATCCCCTAAACGTGAGCATTCTCCCTGCCACAATTTTTAGATGTGTATATCATTCCTGCATCATCCCTCGCAAAATCTAAGTTCCTTGATATATGCCATCTCACTTTGTCCTTTGTATCCACAGTACTTAATGTGATGCCTTGAATTTAATAGCTAGTCATAAATGCTTTGTTAAACATAGAATTCTGATGACTTTCTGTCAGGAAAGAAAAATTAACCACTTCATAAAAAAATGAAAATAAAAAACTTTTTGTCAAGGCTAATTTTTAAAAGGGGATAGGGGGAAGTATTCAGTACAGAAAGTGTTTCCTACTAGAGAAAGTTTGCAGATCAGTTCTTTCTTGCCCTTTTTTCATATGTAGCAAGGTGGTGAGATGGATAATGCTGGCTTTTGGTGTATGCTTAAAACCTCAGATAATAGCTGTGGCTGTAGGCATGTCTGCTTACTTTTCTCTGCCTTAGATTCCTCATTTGTAAAATGGGAATAGTAATAATAGCATCTCTCTTACAGGTTGTAAGGAACAGATGAGAGAACATGTAAAACACTTTGCAAAACTTAAATGCTAGCAACATAAATGTTAGCTGTTATTGATATGTACTATAGCATTCTTCAATGTAGAAATAAGGCTAAAGCAAGTCTTTTTTTCTTCCAGAAAATCCTGGCACATTGGTATATCATTTTTATATATAAGTTTCCATGTTTATTCACACATTTGTATTTTAGATTCCAAGTCAAAAATATGCATTTGTGAAAAATTAAATGAATTCATTTATTTTATGCCATTTGTTGTTAAGTCTATAATTCAAAACCACACAAAAAAAAATCACCCGCTACCCTATAAATTGCCTTTTCCATGCCATTTCCTGAATTAATCCAAGGTTATAGAGAACCAAAGAGCATTTCTGATGACTAGGTATATAGTGTGTACATAAATGGGCCCAGAACACAGGAAAGAGGTAAAATAACATCTCTAAAGTCATTTTAACACTGAATCATCTGACTATTACACTCTTCACACAAATAAAGATCCAAATAATTGGAGAAATATTAATGGTTCATGGGTAGGCTGAGCCAACGTAATAAAAATGGAATATTAAGTTAATTTACTTATTCAGTGTCACACCAAACCACCCAAGAATTACCTCACAGAGCTGGGGGGAACGGGGTAGAAGGGGTACAGTGAGAGGGGAACAAAAACAATCTGGAGGAACAAAAGTTCAAGAATAATCAAGGGGAGAAAAGGAAAGGAAGGGAGTCTATTAGTACTGGATATCAAACTTAACTACAAAGCTATAAGTACCAAAACAATTTCATACAGGGTAAGAAAAAGAGGTATTAACTTCCCAGCAGAACAAAATATAAAAGCAAATGAGCACAGTAATCTAGTGCTTGCTAAAGCCCAAAATACCAGCAACTGGGGGAGAACTCATTCAACTTCAACTGTTGGGAAAACTGTAAAGTAGTCTGGCAAAAACTAGTTATAGACCAACATCTCAAAATAAACTCAAAATGGATACATGATTTAGACACACAGGGTGTCATGAGCAATTCAGTGGATCATGGAAGAATTATCTGTCAGACCTATGGGTAGGGGAAGGGTTTGTGTCCATCAGGCTGTTTTCTTTTACAACTCATTTTATAGATGAGGAAACTGGAGCAAACAAGGTTACATAATTTGCCCAGGGTCACACAGCTAGTGTTTGAGGATGAATTTGAATTCAGGTCTTCCTGACTCTAGGCCCAGTGTCCTATCCATCTAGTTGCCTCCACTTTAATTGTGTAAAATTAAATAGCTTTTGCACAAACATGACCAATGTAGCTAAAATTAGAAGGAAAAAAAGCAGGAAATGGGGGGGGGGATTTTGAAGCAAATTTCTCTAAAAGATCTCATTTCTAAGATATTTAGGGAATTGAATCAAATGTATAACAAGAGCCATCCCCCAACTGATAGTATATGAACAGACCATTTTCAGGAGAAATTCAAGCTGTCAATAACCATATGAAAAAAATGCTCTAGATCATTAGAGAAATGTGAATTTTTTAAAAACTAAGGTACTACTTTACACCCATGAAATTGGCTAAGTTGACCAAAAAAAAAAAAAAGGAAATGACAAATACTAGAAGGGATGTGGGGGAGAAAGGTACTTTAATGCACTATTAGTGGAGATGTAAACTGTTCTACCATTTCTGGAAAGCAATTTGAAACTTTACCCAAATGAATAAAACTATAGTAGCTCTTTTTGTGGTGGCAAAAAAAAAAAAATTGGAAATTGAAGGGATGCCCATCATTTGGGGAATTGTTGAACAAGTTGTGGTATATAAATGTAATGCAATACTATTGTGCTACAAGAAATAATGAGCAGGATGCTTTCAGAAAAAGCTGGAAAGACTTATACGAACAGATGCAAAGTGAATACAGAACCAGAACATTGTACACAGTAACAGCAACATTGTATGATGATCAACTATGAATGACTTAGCTCCTCTCAGCAATACAATGATCCAAGACAATTCCAAAGGATTCATGATGAAAAATGCTAATCACATCCAGAGAAAGAACTGATGGACTTTAGATGCAGATCAAAATACATACTATTTTCACTTTCTTTGTGTTTTCCTTTTGGTCTGTTTTTTCACAGTATGACTAATATGGAAATACTTTTACAAGATCGCACATATATAACCTATAACAAACAGAAGAGGGGAAGGAAGGAGAAAATCTGGAACTCCAAATTTTATAAAGATTAATGTTAAAAATTGGCTTTACATATAATTGGGAAAAATACTGTTAAAAAAAAAACTATCCAAAAGGCTATTTAACGATGCATACCCTTTGACCCAGCAATACCACTACAAGGTCTATGCCCCAAAGAGATAAAAGAAAGAGGAAGGGAACACATGTTATAAAAATATCCATAGCAGCCATTTTTGCAGTAGCAAAGAATTAGAATCTTAATGGATGCCCATCAATTGGTGAATGACTGAATAAGGTAAGAAATATAGGAATATGTTGGCATACTATTAAGCTATGAGAAATGATGAAGGAAATCATTTTAAAGAAACCAGAAGACTCATGAACTGATACAAAGTGAAGTGAGTAGAACTCAGAACAATTTATACAATAAGAAGATAATCACTTTTGAAGGCTTTAGTAACTGTAGTAACAACAGTAACAGTTCGAAAGGACTCATGATAGAATAAGCTATCCACCTCCAGATAAAGAGCTGATGGATTCAGAATACAGAATAAAGCATATATTCTTTTTCCTACTCTTTTTGGGAATATGGTTGGTATGGGAATTTGTTTAACCTGACTGTATACATCTGTAATAGGTTTTCTTTTTCTAGCCCAAGGGTGGACAATCTTTTTTATTAAGAATTTATTTATTTTATTGCAGGGATGTGTACTGGGAAGTTTGGATTCAGTCAAAGGGCCGCACTTGAGAACCTAGAGGGCCACATGTGACCTCAAAGCCTCAGGTTCCCTACCCCTGTTCTAGCTTCAATGCAGGGGTGGGGGGCAGGGTAAAGGGTGACTAGAATTTGGAACTAACTATAAAAATTTAATTTTAAAAAAATGATACCCAACAAAATCTAATTTTATAAGTTTTAGAATGTCTTTCAGCTGGTTCAAATTTTTTTTTTAAGAGGTAGGCTTCTATTATGCAGGAAAATATGACCAAAAGCTTCTAATATGAAACTCAAGATTCCAAGGTGAAAAGTAAAATTTTAAAAGAGGATATTTACTAAGCAGGTATAGCAAGGACAACTATTACAGAAACATCTCCCCAAACTAGGGACACAATCTCCCCTTTACACACATGGTCTCTGGGGAGAAAAGGCTCAAACTTAGGGAGCTTAGGTGGCTAAAGGAGAAACTCACAATTCCAAAATACTGAAAGTCTTTTTCTCCCTTTTTGGAGCTCTCATACAGTTCCCATTAGTTGTAGTTCTTTGCTGGGCTACAAGGTGAAGCTGCCTTTCCACCATGTCTAATTTATTTTTAGTGTTATCTCTCAACTCCCTATGCTAATGCATATCACCCACTGCTGCTGGGGAGAGCAGAAGGGGGAACTACCACTGAAACTGCCAGGATGCCCAAAGCTTCCCATCTCTCAAAGTTCCCCAGGTTATCCTCTGGTTAAGGAGAAGAGGTGTGTGTTACTTCCTCTGAGTTCACTCCAATGCCACCTAGTCTCACTGCTAGTATCTCTTCTGGTATCTCTTCTCTAATTTACATTTCCTATATGTCCTCATCTGATTTTATCCAAATGGCATAAAAGCACTTCTCACTTCACTCTTCCCAAATCAAGGTCTTCTTTGCATCTGCTTTATACCTTTGATTGATTTGTGTAACTCAAAGAGGCTTTCTCACTCAATAAAGGCATCAGAGCATAAAGCACCTTGTTTTTGTTGTTTTTCAGTCATGTCCAGCTCTTTATGACCTGACCACATTTGGGGTTTTCTTGGCAAAGATACTGGAATGGTTTGCTATTCCCTCCTCAAAGTGGATTAAGGCAAACAAAAGTTAAATGACTTGCCCAGGGTCACACAGCTAATAAGTGTCTTGAGATCAAATTTGAACTCAGGACTTCCTAACTCCAATACCAGTACTGTATCCACTGAGCCACCAAGCTACCTCCAAGGCAAACAGAGGTTAAGTGACTTGCCTAAGGTCACAGAACTAATGTCTTGAGGTCATATTTGAACTCGGGTCTTCTTGAGTTAATTATATTGGGAGTGCTGGGTGGGACTTAAGACACATTTCAGAAGCAAGTAGTAACATAGCCATGGGAGACTAGTTTCAGGAACCAGTAAAAACCAAGATAAGCCAAGATTGGTGATAAGTGCTAAAAATAATAAAAGTATGGGAGAAAGATCATTATGCCAGGGGCAAGAGGTGATTCAAAAGAAAGAACAATAACCAACAATGTTAAAATGGATGACCTACTCAGTTCCTTTCTGCTTTGTTATCTTTGCAAAGAAAATTATATTTGGACTGCTGGGGACAAAACAAAAAAAAAAGGCTGACAAGAAGTTGAAACCCAACATAAGGGAAGAGAGCAAATGAGGAACTAATCATACTCAATGAGTTCGATTGGCTCTGAGAGCTAGCAGATGTGATAACTAAGCTCTCCCTGATGTGTGAATGATGCTGGAGATTAGGAGAGGCGGCAAGACCGGCAAGTGTCCTCATTTTTGGAAGAAGGGGAAGAGTAAAAGACTCGGCTAGGGACTTTCATTTAAATTATTGACAGAATTCTAAAACACAGTAGGGGGTGATTTGTGAACATTTTAGAAGAGTAAGCAATGCAAACTAAGAAGCTAAACTTCCTCCTAAACATGACCTTCCGGGTCACGCACCAGGGTTAACATCTTGTGAGAGAATAAATGGGCTGCTAGATCAGGGGAATGCTATAGTCACGGCCTAAATTTAGCAATGCATTGGCTGTGCTGATGACAAGACGAAGGTATGAAATAAATGCTAGGTGGGTTTGGAACTGGTTGAATCATTAGCCCTAAAGAGAACTCATTAATATTGGAGATCAGTTTTGTTGTTATTCAATCACTTCAGTCCTGTTTGACTCTTCATGACCCCACTTGGGGTTTTCTTAGCAGAGATAATGCCATGATTTGCCTTTTCCTCCTCCAGCTTATTTTACAGATGAGGAAACTGAGGCAAACAGGGTTCAGTGACTTGCCCAGAGTCACACAGCTATTAAATATCTGAGGCCAAATTTGAACTCACAAAGAAGAGTCTTCCTGATTCCAGACCTGGCAGTCTATCCACTGTGCCATGTAGCTGCCTTAGCTAGACATTAAGCATAAAAGGCTTGTGTTGGTGTTTGGAGTGAAATCACAGAACCTAGTAGTAGTCAATAGCAAAGTATGTTTCAAGTTCCAATTGACTTTGCCCCCAATGTAAAATATGTGCTTGTACCTGTAATTTCAAATAAAGGCCGCACTTTTTTTTTTATTGAAAAATGAACGGGGGCTTTAAGGATGTTTAAAGAAGAGCAATTTCTCCATAAATAAATCTAGGACATTTTCTTAGTTTCCATGCCTAGCCTGTTTTATCAGATTCAAGATCTGGACACCAGAAACAATATGGAAGAATTTTTTCCCATATTTCTTGAGTGATACTAAGATTTTCTTCCACTCTAGTGCTCCGAAAACTTCGTTACACCCCAATAGAGTAAAACTGGGCCAAGAATTTTACTTCAATCTACAATTTAACACAATTTTTTACATTAAAAACATTCTATAAAATGAGCCCAAGTCTAGTTCTTCAAAATAAAAAGTACTAAGATGGAATTTTAAATATTTGTAGCAATTTCTCTGCAATATTCCTTCCAGCTCCAAATTCTATGCACTATATGCTCTTCAGCCTTGCTACCTGGGATGGTAGATCACGTTATGTGAACAGGCTTGAAACTACATTGAGTTAATTTGTACCAGCATTTAATGTAATCCCGTCACTTTCGCATGTGTCTGTGTGTTGGATCCCTTTGATAATCTGGTGAAGCCTGTGGACTCCTCTGGATGTTTTTAAAGACATAAAATAAAAGATATAGTATTACAAAGGGAATCAGAGACACAGAAATACAATTATCAAAATATTTTTTAAAATAAGTTCAAAGATCCCAGGTTAAGAACTCTGACTTTAGAACTATGGAGCCCGAGTGCAAATCAAAGCATGTTCTTCTTTGTTTTTTCTTTCTTGTGGTTTTTCCCTTTTGCTCTGATTCTTCCTTTACAACATGATTAATGTGGGAATATGTTTAATATGATTATATATGTATAGCCTATATCAGACTGCATGCTCTCTTGGGGAGAGGAAAGAGGAGGGAAGGGGGGAAATGTAGAATTCAAAGTCTTATCAAAGTAAATGTTGAAACCTAAAAATAAATAAAGAAAAGAAGGAAAAGAAAAAGAACTCTGATTTTAAAGGAATGAAAAAGCTCACTGGGCATACATTTCTTCAAAAAATACTATTTTTTATATGGTGTGGTCCTCTAGGAAGGAGAGGAATAGTGGGGGGAAATAGGATGATTTAAAAAAAACAAAGGACATCGATTCTTTTTAAAGAATTTTAAAGAGTAAATAGTTTAACCATAATGAGAAATCAAGGAAGAAAAGTAGACTGGATTCAGGCTGTAGAGTAACTGAAGTACCAGGAGTTAGTTTATCCCAGAAGCAATCAGATGCCACTAAAGCAGAAAGTGGCAAAGCCAGGGCCCTTCCAGCCTACAAAACTCGCCAAAAGCAGGAAAGCAGATTAACACATAACTGGTGAGCACAAATTGAAGTATAATTTTCTCTCTTCATTTTTTTTTGCTTTGTTTTGTGATATGGCTAATATGGAAATATGTTTTGCATGATTTCAGATGTATAACTGATATCATATTATTTGCCTTGTCAATGAAAGTGGGAAGAGTGAGAAGAGGTAAATCTGGAAGGAAGAGTACATGGGGCAGCTTGGTGGTACAGTGAATAGGGTACTGGCTGTGGAGTCAGGAAGAACTGAGAACAAATTCAGCCTCAGACACTAACTAGCTGTGTGACCCTGGGCAAGTCACTTAACTGCAATAGCCTAAAAAAAAAAAAAGGTAATAGGACAATTAGGAAGAGAGGAGAGTGATAAATGTTAATTTTGAATACGGCAAGTGTAAGATATTCATGTCCTCATTTTAACATATATTGTCTATGTGATCTTGAACACTTGTTAACCTCTCAGAAACCCCAGAGGATTTACTAAGAGAATAATTGACAGGGCAAGTGATGATCTGCATTGGTAAAGGGCATTTTATCATCTTGGGTTCTCTATACCAATTGAATTGCAAGATACATTTTTTAAAATGACTTCAATGATCTTTCAAGAACTGAGTCTCACTCTTAAAAATGCTTCAATTTACACTTGTCTGCAAAACAAGATTTGCTTTACCAATCCCAGGGGAAAGAGAAGAAAATGATGAAATTCACTAATTCTCTATCTTTTATCAGCTGTCCTGGAGCCCAGTGTTGAGACCATCCCTTTTCCTTCAGGATGCTAGGGGTGGATCTCTGACTTCCAGGTTGCATACTTACCATTAAAAAGCATATATAACTGCAAGGCAGTTAGGTGGTATAGTATATAGAGCACTGGCCTTAGAATCAGAAAGACTGATCTTCATAAGTTCAAATCCAGCCTCAAATACTTAACTATAGTTAAATGACCTTGGGCAAGTCACTTAACTATGCTTGCCTCGGTTCCTCATCTATAATATGAGCTAGAGAAGTGGCAAATCACTCCAGTATTTTTACCAAGAAAACCCCAAATGGGTCATGAAGAGTTGAGCGTGACTAAACCAACAACAATTCCAGCAGGTACTATATTTTTAAAGATTATTAATTTTTGGTTTTCAATATTCACTTCCATAAAATTTTTAGTTTTAAATTTTACTTCCCCCTATCTAAGATAGCCTATAGTCTGATATAGGCTCTGTTTATACATTCCGATTAAACATTTTCCCATTAGTCATGATGTAAAGAAGAATTAGAACTAATGGGAGGAACCACAAGAAAAACAAAACAAGAAAAGGATTGCAAATAGTAGGCTTCTTTCTGTCTGTGTTCTGACTCCAGAGTTCTTTTTCTGAAAGGTATTGTGTTTTGAGTAGCACTAAGAAGCACATCCATAAAAACAAGAGAAACAAGTTTACAAAATACCTCGAGGGTTATTTAGACTCTGTTTTCAGTGATGACTCTCTTCTACGGTGTCCCAACAGATCGGTTCCTACCATTCCAATAACAAGGTAGACTTTCTCACTTCTGAACCGAAGGCCTACCATGCTGGCTGAAGCAACCAAGCAGTGGTATCAGAGGAACAGGGTAAGAACTATGATCTTGCACCATTTTTATACAGTTAAGCAAGATGAATCAAGAGAAGCTTATAGCAATCAGGACACAGCGCTAATGAGAAATAAGCACCACTATGGGACAAATTAAGGTTCTGACCAATTGAAAGAGGAGAACAGGTCTGTCTAATTAAGATTGAACTGGCAGTGGGTGGTAACCATAGGAAAAAAGAAATCAGGGCTACCAAATGGGGCCTGGGAACAGTTCAAAGTTATAAAAGAGAGAAGTATTCTGTTGAAGACAAGTCTTCTCTTGGACCTCCCCAACCTAGGTTAGCTGACTTTGCCAAGTGAAAAGTTTCTCTTAAATATGTAAGCCCAAAGTGAACCACTGGGGGCGGCTAGGTGGCGCAGTGAATAGAGCACCGACCCTGGAGTCAGGAGTACCTGAGTTCAAATCCAGCCTCAGACACTTAACGCAAAAACTAGCCGTGTGACCTTGGGCAAGTCACTTAACCCCAATTGCCCTCCAAAAAGCAAAAAAAAAAAAAACCAAAGTGAACCACTGGCTGCTTGCATGAGTTAAAAGGCTAGACTATTTTTGCTTACCATTAACAGCAACAACAGCAAAGCCCACCAGAGAAGATGTGATGAATTGTTGCTGCTTTCAATAAGAATATGATAAGAAAATTCTGAAGTGAATTATCAGTCATGCATGTAGATACAGGTGGCCAAATGATTGCCACATCCCTCCTACAAAAAAAAAGGAAGCATCTGATCACCTGGATTACAAAGGCTGTGTTGACAGGAAAAGTGTTTTAATTACGTTTGTCTTGTCTAATGTCTAGCAGAGTAGATGACACATAGTAAATAATCAGTAACTGGTAGTTATATGAATAGCCTTCAGGGACTATCAGTCCCTAGACCAGGGGTTCTTAACCTGGAGTCCATAGATACATCCCAAATTAGGTAAATTCAAGAGGTCCATGAATTCTTAAAAATATTTTGATAATCATATTTCAGTATAATGTGTTTCCTTGGTAATCCTATTGCTTTTATACATTAAAAACATTCAGGGAGGGGAGGCTAGGCAGTGCTGACACGCTAGGCTAGCACTGGCCCTGGATTCAGGAGGACATGAGTTCAAATTCAAACTCAGACACTTAACACTTACTAGCTGTGTGACCTTGGGCAAGTCACTTAACCCCAATTGCCCTGTCCTCCCCTCTCCAAAAAAAAAGGCAAAAAATTAATTTTTTTTTTAAAAATTCAGAGAAGGGATCCATAGACGTCACCAGACTGCTAAAGGGGTCCATGATCACCTAAAAAAATTCAGAACCCCTGATCTAGACCAAACTTTGAAATTTACTGTTTTTATCCCCTAAAGGGACCAAGCTCCAGACTCGCCTTATCGGAATGTACCCTAAACAGAGCCCCTCATGAATGACAAAGGGTTTCCCCAATTACACCAGTAACAGTTGTTTGTGGTTTCGTTTTTAATTTTATTTTTATGTCATACTTATTGTATGACATACCCAGCCCAGAAGGAGATCCAAAAATTTCCACCTTGTCACTTAGAAAACAAAATAACGAAACAAAACTCAGAAGATACATTTGAAAGTATTTACAACATTCAGCAACCACAGTCCTGTACCTCTCTAGAGAGGAAGGAAACGTAGATCATTGTTCTGCTCGAAGGGGTAGGGTAAGTGTCTGAGGCCAGGCTCAGAACTCTATTCATTTCACCAGCAGCAGCCTCAAGGACTCTTAATTGGAGCCCTTGCCAATCTCAGTCCCTTCCCCAGGTTTCCTGGGATTCCTGACTCTATAACAAGTATGGTAGTCTGGGCTGGGATGATGTCATGGTCATGCACTTCTTGCTTCTTTGGGCTACTCTGGGGGGAAAAAACAACTTTGTTCACAGATCTGGGGTGGAGCAAAAGATTCACAGATATAGAACTGAAGGGGAAATTAGAGGTTCCTTAGTGCAACCTCTTGTTTTACAGACAAGGAGTCTGAAGTACATAGAGCTTAAATGACTTTGGCAAGGTCACAAAGGCAGTAAAGGGATAGGTGTCTTATCTGCCTAGGGAAGTTGTGGATGAGGCTATGGGAGCTCAAGAAGGCCAGGAGGAGTCAATAAGTATTTTTTAGGTCCTCAAGTGCAGCCCTTTGACTGAATCCAAACTTGATCAAAGGGACACACTTGAGGACCTAGAGGGCCAGATATGACCTTGAGGCTGCAGGTTCCCCACCCATAGAAGTGGTTATTATGAATTTTGTTCAGTTGTCATTTTTTAAGACATGTTCAGTCTTAAAGTCATTATCTGCTGACCTCTGTGTATTCAGTTTTTGTGGCTTGTGTCAACTGCTAAGTAGTATTTCATTTTAATCTGAGGAGGTTTCATTCAACAACAGATGGCAAAAAAAAAAAAAATCCCATTCAAAATACTTGGATTTCTTGAAAGCAAACCAAAGACTGCTACAAAAATTGGAAAGGGAGCCTCTGCCAGGTGGGGTAAAGCTAAACAGAGAGCTCCCTGCCTCAAAGGCCAGCATTTCTCTTCTCAGGGGCATTTGTAGGATGGGAGCTACAGAGTAATAGTATATTTTTGTAGGTGGTCATAACCAGAGAGCCTTCTATACTTCTGTCTTAAAATTTAAAAATGATACAGGAGATGAAGTTAGGGGCTAAAGCCAGCTCCAACTGGGTGCTGAGAGCCCATTGTTAAATCTTCATTATGAGCATTTACACCTTCAAAATTGGCAAATGCTACAAATCAGGGCTTAGTACATTGCTTTGTTGATTGTCTGGACTTAAAGTAATGGAAACAATTACAATAAGACAGATTAAATTTGTGTGTCCTGCATGTAATTTTTCTTTTTTCAGACAATCAGTTATTAAATATTTACCAGAACACTCCTGATTATGGGCCTAAAAAAAAATCATTTCAAGAAACTGGATCAATGGTGTCTAAGTCTGTCCTGGATTTTCAGCAAAAATGAATTTCCTGTAAGTCCCCTGATTGCTGTATATTCAGGTTTTCTTTCTAGAAAACCCAGTTTTTCAATGGGAAGTTTAATTCACACAGAAATGTTATTGCTTTATTAAATGAAAAAATTGTGAAGCCATTGGGAACATACATAAAACTAGAGGAAAATCAAATGAAATACTGGTTATCAGTTGACCAACTTAGGCCATGAAAGTTCAAGTGCTTTGGGTGAATCTTTCTGAAAGATGTGACGGCTACAGCCGCCAGGTACAAAGACTGCCTAGCTAAATTGACATCCTTATACTCCCAGAGCTGCCCACAATCTTCTACCCCCTTACCTAAAATGAAAAATAATAGCAACAACAGTAACGTTGATATAACTTTTTAAGGTTTACAAAGCTCTTTATAAACTCTTATTTTATCCTCAAAACAATCTTAGAAAGTAGTACAATTATTAACCTGTTTTAACTGTTGAAGAAAACCAAGGCAAACAAAGGTCAAGTGACTTGTCCAGGATCTCGCCTAAGCCTGAATTTGAACTCAGGACTTCCTGACTCCAGTCTCAGCACTCTAGCCAATGTAACACTATACTACTCCCAATTCTCATAGTCATCATAAAGAATATCATCTTAACTCAGGTTTATGTAGTCTTTTTAAGATTTATAAAGTTCTTTTCCTCACAACAACCTGTGAGACAGGTAGTCCAAGTATCATTATATCCCCATCTAACAGATGAGAAAACTGAGGACTGGTGAACTTCCCAAAGTCAGCCAGCAAGAGAGCCTGAATTCAAACCCCAAGGCTCTTGATTTCTTTTTCAATCCCATGGCTCTTTCCACTGTACCATATTTCTTCTCATATCTAGCAGACCTCTCCAAAATGCCTTCCTTCCTCAGGAAACTCATCACTGGGAAATCTCATCTTGCAAAACTGAACCTGCCTGGTACTCACATCTTATCAGTACCCTCTACCCCCTGACTGAAGGGCAGAGCCATGGGTTCTAGGGCCTCTAAGGAAATGGCTCAGCACATTCTTCTCTCCATTTCCCACTGCTTTTGGAATTCTCCATCATGTCCTGGTACCAGGTGCCTTTTCCCCTTTCCCTCTACTTTTCAGCTTCCTTTTATGCGCGGTCTTCCCTGTAGATTGTAAGCTCCTTGAGGGTAGGGACTGTCTTTTTTTTTTTTTTTAATTCTTATTTGTATCCCCAGCACTTAGCACAGTGCCTGGCAATTTAATTCAGTTAAATAAACATTTATTAAGCACCTAGCTTGTGGCAGTCACTGTGCTAGGCACTGGGGATACAATTAAGGGAAAGAATGACAGTCCCTGTCCTCAAAGAGCTTACAATCTTAACTGGGGGAGACAACACACAGAAGGAGAAAGGGGTAGACAACAGAGAGTACCCAATGCAAGGGAATCTTGTTCCATGGAGTTGAAACCAGGCAAGTAGTAGCTGCAGAGTCAAATCCATAGTTCGTATGAGCTGAGGGTTCAGTTTCTGTCTTCTATAAAGAAAGGTTTGGGATTGAATTTGGTTCTCTACGCTCCAGCCCTCCAATCAGAAAGAAGACTGAGGGAGGCCTTCAATAAATGCTTATTGACTGATAACACCTCCTGGCCTTCTCAAGCTCCCATAGCCTCATCCACAACTTCCCTAGGCAGCTAAGACACCTGTCCCTTTACTGCCTGTGTGACCTTGGCAAAGTCATTTAAGCTCTATGAACTTCAGATTCCTTGTGTGTAAAACAAGAGGTTGCACTAAGGAGCCTCTAATTTCCCCTTTCGTTCTCTATCTGTGAATCCTTTGCTCCACCCCACAGCTGTGCACAAAGTTGTTCCTCCCCAACCCCCACCCAGAGTAGTCCAAAGAAGCAAGAAATGCATGACCATAACATCATCCCAGCCTAGACTACCATACTTGTTATAGAGTTCAGGAATGCCAGGGAAAACTGGGGAAGAGGCTGAGATTGGCAAGGGCTCCAATTAGGAGTCCTTGAGGCTGCTAGTGGTGAAATGAATAGAGTTTTGAGCCTGGAGTCAGAAAGATTCATCTTCATGCGTTCAAATGTGGCCTCAGACATTAACTATGACCCTGGGCAAGTCATTTAATCCTTTTTGCCTCCATTTCTTGTTCTATAAAATGAGCTGGAGAAGGAAATGGCAAACCATTCCAGCATCTCTGCCAAGAAAAGCCCAAATGGGGTCACAAAGAGCCAGACACAACTCGACAACAACAATAAATCTGATGAGGGACAGGGCATGAGAGGAGTACACAGAACAGAGAAGAGGGAAGACTTCTGCTTTCCTGACTGGGAGGATTTTTTTCTTGTTCTCATTTCATTGCTCTCTGGTTACAGTTGGCATCTGATCTTCCAACAGTCCAGGCTTCAGACTTTGGTGTCTAAAAATGTGTTAATAGAAATATCCACAAATACATGGTTGGTAATGTTTCAACCGGGTGCCAACCTGAGATCAAAATGTAAGCAAAGAGAAGCTTGCCCTAGAAACACCAGCCCCTGCAGACAGCACAGAAGATGGGGCGACGCTGCGTAAGCAGAGGGTGAGAAGCCAGTGTTTATGTAACAAATGAATGAAAGCCAAGTTTCTAGTGATGTGACCTGTGCTCATTGCCTTGATGTCAAATCCATAGTTTGTACAAATATAGTTCATGAGCATGCAGATTTATATGTTAAAGGCAAAAATGCTTACTGAACAGCTAAATACATCTACTTCAAAGGTATACCACATACACATTTTTAGAAGAAAGGATAACACACAGCTTAACAGTTAGTCTAGGCTTGTATCTATATGGATATAGAATTTTGTTTTTGTTGTTCAGACATTTCAGTCACATCTGACTCTTAGTAATCCTGTTTGGAGTTTTCTTGGCAAAGATACTGGAGTGGTTTGCCATTGCCTTTTCCCATTCATTTTATAGATGAAGAAACTGTTAAGTTTATTAAAGGTATCCTTTAACCCAGTATCAAACTTTGACTGACTGATAATTCTACTGGGTCTATTCTCCAAAAAAAATCAAAGAAAAAGGAAAAGGGATCCATATGGGCAAAATTATTTATGGCAGTTCTTTTCATGGTGGCAAAGAATTAGAAACAGAGAGGATGCCCATAAATTGGAAAAATGACTGAACAAATTATAATATATGAAGATGATGAAATACTGTTGTGCAATAAGAAATGATGGAGGGGATGGTTTCAGAAAAATGTAGGATTTGAATGAACTGATGCAAAGTGAAGTGAATGTTATCAGGAGAACAATTTATGCAATAACAACAATATTGTAAAGATAAACAACTTTGAAAGTCTTAGGTACTCTGATCAACACAATGACCAACCCCAAACTTACAGGCCTCATAATGAAACATTATGACCATCTCCATATAAAGAATCGGTGAATTCAGAGTACAGACTGATGCATATTTTTCTCCTTTTCTAAAAATTTTTTAATCTTATTTGTTTATTTTAATTTTATTTTTTGCTTTTTGGAGGGGGCAAGGTAGGACAATTGGGGTTAAGTGACTTGCCCAAGGTCACACGGCTAGTTTTGTGTTAAGTGTCTGAGGTGGAATTTGAACTCAGGTCCTCTTGACTCCAGGGCTGATGCTCCATTCACTGTGCTATGTAGCCGCCCCCCCCCTTTTTTTTTCTTGACATGAGTAAAGCAGTGAATGAGTTTTGCCTGAATATGTTTTTCATGACTATATATATTTATAGCAAGTTTTGATAGGTTTTTTTTTTCTTTCTTTCTCAATAGATGGGTCGGGGAAGATGGGAGAGAAAAAAACCCTGAAAATAATGTAAAATTTAATTAAAAAAAAAACACAGCCCAAGAGGAAAAATTCCTTGAAAAAGAATAGACCTTTTCTTGGGACTTCCCTTGATCAGTGAGGAGTGAGTATAACGTTGACCTCAATCCGAGTCTTCTGCTGCTAGATGCCCGCAGGACCATTGGCCTGCCTTAATATATCCCTTCTCACAACTCAGCTAACCTTTCTCCTCTCACTGATCATTCTTTACCTCTTGGTTCTTTCCAGTTTATCTCCATATTGTCCCACTTTTTCATCTCCACTACCAGAATCTCTCAAAATCTCTCCTCCTCCAGATAATCGAATGCCATGAATTCTGAACTAATCTCTTATTTTATAGACAATCCACACCTGTTAACTAAGTTTCCTGAGCCAATCTGAGCTATTCCTCTCAATGTCACCATAAGCTATCCAAGGATTTTTCACTTAATGGTGTGTGATAAACTGATTGGGACTTGTTATTGCCTAATCAATGTATCTGAATATGGTCTAAGCACTTTAAGTGGAGGCAGGACAATCAATGAATCCCTGTATATGCCAGTGAGAGTCTTGTGAATGTTTATTTTGGACAGTTGTGGATAGATGTGAAGGGAGAAATGAGAGAAAGCATCATGGTACAATAGGAAAAATGCCAGGTTTAGAATCAAAGGACCCGGGTTTGAATCCCAGCTCCATTATTTTAGGCAAATCATTTAATTTCTGTAAGTCTTGGTTTCCTCATCTGTGAAAGCACATTTGTAGTAGCTGATTTCTAAGGCCCCTTCCAGTTCTAAATCTCCATCCAATAATCTTATTTCCATTCTGGGGGGGGGGAACCTTTGGCTTTCAGAGCACATGTGGCCCTCTAGGCCCTCAAGTGCAGCCCTTTGACTGAATTCAAACTTCACAGAACAAATCCTTTGGAAATAAATTTCTGTGAAGTTTGGATTCAGTCAAAAGTCTGCACTTGAGGACCTAGAGGGCCACATGTGGCCTTGAGGCTGCAGGTTCCCCCTTCCCCCACCCAGATCATATCAAGCAATCCCTACATACCTTCCTTGAACACTGGACTCTGGGGAAAAGGACCCTAAAATATATGATACACACTCTGAAGTTACAACCTACAGCTAGGAAGATATGAACTTACCTAGCTGAGCTGTAAGGGCATTGTGGCCTAAGGGTTAGTGTTTGATTTGAAGTCAGAAAGATGTAGTTTGAAACTTGCCCCAAACGCTTAGTAGCTAGCTCTGTAACCTTGGTTAAGTCATTAAACCATTTTGGAGCGCATTCTACTCATCTGTAAAATAGAAATAATAATAATAATAATACCTGACTCAACATGGTATTGTTAGAATCAAATGATGTAATGCTGACCTCAAACAGCTTTACAGACTGTAAAACAATACTGTATACACGTCCCCTAGCAGGAGCAGCAGAGCAATCCTTAGCATGATGTCTGGCACAGAGCAGGCATTTACTAAATGTTTACAGATAGAGAGAGAGAGATATTTACACACACACATACATACAGATTTGCACATGAAACTGCAAATCTTGCTGTTCTTTTTAAATATATAATAAAGTTAATATTTAAATATTTAATAATGTTTAAATTTAAATTAAATTTAAATATATAATAAAGTTATCATGTAAATTATTTTTCTCCTTTTCTTCCTCCCCCCTTTCCACCCTAGAGATGGCTACCATTAGATATTTATATGTGTACATATGTAAAATCATTCTATACATACTTCTATGCATCAGTTCTTTCTCTGGATGTAAATAGTGTCTTTCTTCATAAGTCCTTTGTAATTAATTTGGGCATTTATAATAGTCAAAATAACTTGGTCACTCAAAGTTTCTTAAACAAAAATATTGGAGAGGCTAGGTAGCACAGTGAGTAAAGCACTGGCCCTAGAGTCAGAAGGACCCAAGTTCAAATCCAGCCTCAGACACTTAACACTTACTAGCTGTGTCACCTTGACGAAGTCTCTTAACCTCAATTGCCTTGCCTTACCCCCTGCAAAATGCAAAAAAAAAAAAAAAAAATTGCTGTTACTGTATACAATGTTCTCTTGGTTCTGCTCATTTCATTCTTCATTATTTAATGCAAGTCTGTCCATGGTTTTTCTAAAATCAACAAGCTCAGCATTGCTTATAGCACAGTAGTATTCCATCTCAATAATCATATACCACCGCTTGTTCAGCCATAAATAAATAATTATAAATAAATATTTATTGACTAGCAGAAGCAGCATAGCACTTAGCACAGCAGCTGGTACATTTGTTGTTCAGTCTTTTTGGACTCTTTGTGACCCCATTTGGGATTTTCTTGGCAAAGATCCTGGAGTGGTCTGCCATTTCCTTCTCCAGCCTGGCAATAGGTACTAAATATGATTGATCAGCAGCAGCAGCAAAAGAACACAGGGTTTGGAATCAGGGCCTCATAGGTTCCACAAGTTCCATCCTCTCTGATGATGGTCAGGGTACAGAACTAGATGGTACCTAAGACACCACAAATGGACAATGAACTGGACGAAGAATTAAATAGGAGGCAAGTGAGCTAAATTACCTTTGGGAAATTACAAAGTTTGTTAATAACCCAAAATTCTCCTTCAAACCAAGACCTTTTTCCCCCTCTACATTCTACCTATAATATTGCATGAATAGAATCAGGAAACACTAATGTCCAAGGAAATAAAATTGAGGACTTCAAAAAGGGCAATTGGGAGACACAGAATGGGTATGAGCAAGCTACAATATGTTGCAAGCAAGGAATTACTCAGAAGAAGCAGAAAAAAAGGGGGGATGCTATCAAAGAAATGTATGAGTGAAGAAGGAAATGGGCTGGTCATATGGTAAGAGTGCTAACCAATCAGAGATAACAGACAGCCTACATCTTCCACTGACATTCCTGCAATGTCCTGAAAACTCAAAGTAAGCCCCAAACTCACCCTATGGTGAACTTATAGGAAGATGTAAAAATGAATCACATAGACTGGGCCAGCATGAATGGGTTGCTATCTGCATTATGGAAGGGAGTAGGTACATCACTGAGATCACAGATGCCTTGGAATACAATGTACTCAGTGTCTTAGCCAAAGAAGAATCCTCACTTGAAGGCTAATCCTCTGGTAATGAACCTAGCCAGGCTGGTCTTTGGATGACAGACACTTTGTCCCTTGATAGGCTGTTCTTTACTCAAAGCCTTTCTTGTTAGAAACTTCCAGATTTTTAATTAAAGATAATGCTTACTTATCAAGTCTCAAAATCCTGACACTCTGAGTGGCTACAGTTGCTGATCACTTCCAATTCTTTGGCAGTTAAATGAGAAAGCAAGTGTGACAGAAATTACTATAAAAAACCAGTTTTCAAGTTACCTTAGACCAGCTGTTGAAAAATCCACCAAGAACAGCAATATTGTGTTTAAAGCACTGCTGATTTTAGATAATGCCCCAGACCATCCAATTAGGAGAGTGGGCTCAAACTTAATGGTAACAGGGCACATGTGTAGAGGGTACCTTCCAACTCCTGGCCCCAGAAATCCTTTTCTCCCTTGATAGAGTCCTGAAGAGGTTCCCCTTTGGTATCTTTCTTTCTCTCTACTGGACTCTAGGGGGTGATTCCTATCTAACTCCTCTGTCACAAAGGGTCACAATCCCTAAAGCTACCACCATCCTCAGATTTGTCCATAGGCATTTCCTCTGTCATTGGCCACTACTGCTCAAGCAGACTGCTACCAATGCTAGTTCCTAGCATTCCTTCTAATAGTTCTAAAGAATCTCCCGATCACCTGAGTACCAGCCTCCCAGAATCCTCTTTCACTTAAGATTAGAGAATAAATATGAGGGGAAAAAGAGGCACCATGCGCTCATGAACACCTGGTGACCGGATAGGGAGAATGTAGCTTGCTAATGGCTCCCTCATCTGGCAGCTCATAGCAGTTTTTTACCTCTCTTGCTACCAGGAAGGAAAAAAAAAACCTTAAAGATTCTTTTCTCTTTTATATTCAAATTTAGTTCTCATCTACTGGAATTATCAATTCTTCCTGCTCTGCAGTCAATTAGAAGACTTTTCATCATCATATGCCATACCAGTCCCCCAGTAACTCATGTCTTAGAAACCACCTTTCCAAAGTTTTACGCTGGATTGGAATCAGCCATGGAATATTTTGTTCAAGCTCTGGACAATCAACTTGAAGGGTAAATGTGAGCATGTTCTAATGAATGGCCTCACTGACCTGTCTCCCCCCATTATGTTATTAAAAATTTAAAACTTAACAAAAACCAAGCCTCCAAAGTTGACTTCTTCAGTGGATTTTGAATTACAAGAATTAGTGTTTGATTTGAAGTCAGAAACTTTGCCCCAGACTTTGGAGCAAGTCAGAAACACAGCCAAATCTGCTACAGATATAATCATTGTAGTTAATATAAAACATTTTAAAGTTTTCAAAATGTGTTACACCCGTTATCTCCATCAATATAGTTTGCTTTATATCACAAAATGCTTCCACAAAAATCTATTTGGAAAAGGTCACCATTATTACCTATGCTGAGAGAAAAACCCACCAGCTTATATTTACAAATTGTGATTGATACCAGACTGGCTTTTATTTAATTTTATTAATGATCTGAAACAGAGAATAAAAATCAGACTACATAGTCAAAGCTATATGAATAATAAGTTGAATAGAAAGTTTGGGATTCTAAGAAGGATCTCTTTATGTGGTCAATCATTAATTCGTTTATTTTCTAAGTTCAGAAAAATTTGTGTTGCTTAAGCTAAGAGAGAGAGTATACCAAATCCTTGACATTTAGAAAGGAAAGAAAAAAATTTGGAGAGCTTTAAAAAAAAAAAAAAGTATAACTTGGGCATTTGAGGCCAAATCTGCCTTATTTAGTCCAGACTCACTCCCAAGGAGCTTACATAAGTATGATGGAAGAAAGTGCCCAGTACCTGAATAGGAAGAGAGAAGCAGGTAATAAATCACCAAAGATTCAGCACTGGAAAGCTCCATTTAAGGAGATCAAGCATCTAAGCAGGACATACTGCAGAGTAAGAAACACATTTAGCATCCTTGCTCCCCAACTACTGAAGCCAATAGTATTGACCTAAGCAAACAGCTTGGAAAACAGAGAAGTTTTTTAGTTTTGCTTAAGAAATAACTGCTCTCCACATGAAGTTTGGGTGTCAACCTCTTCATGTTGAAGGAACCTTTACCCCCACACTGGGACAAAATGAATATGTAGCAACGACGGATAAATTAATTTCTAAGTATCTGATCCCCTAACCTCATTAAAACAGCACTTTGAGCCTCCCACTTTGAATAAGAAATGGAATCAGAAACTTAAACATTATTAAGAGAGTAAGAGGACCTGAGTTCAAAATCGGCCTCAGACACTTAACACTTACTAGACATATGACCTTGGGCAAGTCACTTAACCCCAATTGCCCTCCAAAAGGCAAAAAGAAAAAAAAAAGAAAAAAAAAGAGAGAGTAAGCAAAGGAACTCCCAGAGTGGAAGCTTAGGCCCATGCCAGCTTTTAGCCTGGAAACCATGCCTTCTCCAGTTCTAAGTCCAGCACTCCATGAGTGTGGCCCTGCTACGACTAAAACCTTATCAGAGTTGGAAAATAAAAATAACTGATATTTGTATGGCTAAGGTTTGCAAAGAGCTTTATATACATTATTTTTCTACCATTCTCTTTATAGTGAATGCTTGTTTTTCCAGTAGTGTGGTGAGTTAGGTGAAGGGTTGGTGAACAATAAGAGGAGTTATTCTGTCTCAGCTGGCCCCTTGATTTCTGCAAATATTGCCACTCATTTTCAACTCCTGTCTTTAGTCAGCACCCTCAGAGGGATTAGCTTCCCTCAGACCTACAAAGGGACCAGAGGAGCCTGAAAGCAACTGACCTCAGCAGAAATAACTTCAGGCCATCTCCACTTGCCTCCCCCAGGGACTGCTACTAGTATCACTTGTCCCATTGGTTAATTTAAGAAAGAAACTCGAAAATAAGAATCAATAAAATCTCTTTTTTATCTAGTTCCAAGTCCCCAGGCTAGAAAAGTTCTTGGCATTTTGAAAAATCTCTCCCTTTCCTTTGGGTCCATTCACACTCATTTTTCACTTACTGTCCCCTGTGCCTGAGCTGCTGTCCAGCCTCACCTCCTCCCCTGCCTCCTGGCTTCCTTAGACTCAAATGTCACCTTTAGGAGGTCTTTCCCAGTCCCCTCTCTCCCCACAGCTAGTGCATTCTCTCAGAGATACCTTCTCTTTACATGATACTTATCTAAATCCAGCCTCGGGCACTTAACACAAAACTGGCCGTGTGACCTTGGGCAAGTCACTTAACCCTAATTGCTCTCCAAAAAGCAAAAAAAAAAAAAAAAAAGAAATTAAAATTCCTATTAGAATGGGAACTTCTAGAAGGTAGGGCCCATGCATTTGCTTCTCTTTGTTTTCCCGGCACCTAGCACAGTCATTAATAACTGCCTGTTGACTGACTTCTGACTGCCAGTAACCCTAAAAGGCACACAGAGATAAATCAGTACAATAACAATGACTATGCAGTCTTAGAGTAATTTCTTTTAAAGCAATTAGCAAAACAGAAGGCAAGCAGGCTCTTTCCAAAGAGGAATCCCATTTGTCTCTCTCTACATAAAGAGAACAGGGAGGAGGGAAGAGAGGAGAAAAAGGACAGGAGAAGAGGCAGTCTGAGAGTACAACATTTTTCCAGTTCTGCCTGCCTCCACAGCATCATGGACACAGGCTTATCTGCAGCCTGATATCACACAGTCCTGAAATCAGAGTCTCAGAATCCTCTTTTCCTTCTCCTCACAGCATGGCTGAAGTTTCTGGAGGAGCATCCAATCTATGGCAGGAGTGGGCAAGAGGCTCAGCTTCACACATGAGATGCCCTGCTCCTCCGAGGTGGACAGTGTTGGAGCACCCCACGTCTTCGTCTCCTGCTTCCTCACTTCTTTCCATCAGTATTCATTCAGCTGTGCCGCTCATTTAGGGCTGGGGAAGGGAAACTACTCCAGATGGAATCGCAGCCAAAAGGCTACAGTGGACACACACTGGAGGACTGATGTCCGCTAGTAAATACTGCTGTCCACTGTCCTCATTTGATTCTCATGATAACCCTGTACAGCTACTGTTGTCCCCGTTTTACAGGTAAGGAAGCTCAAGGAGATAAGTCAACTTGCCCAAGTTCACAAAGCTAGTAAGCAGAAGAAGCAGCATTTGAATTCAGTCCCATTCTGAATCCAAATTCAGCACTTTCATAAGCCAAATTTTCCACCTTCTGCTAGGATGGGTAGGCAAACTATGGCCTACTGAGTTTTTTTGTGTCTAAAAACAGACAACAGAGGCGAGGTCTTGACTCATGGGTGAATTGGGTTTAAGTAAGACAGAATTGTATGAAGTCATCAGCCTCACTCTCTCAGAGCCATTCAAGTCCAGTAGCAGGACAAAAGTCAAGGCGACTGACTGGCAGTGGCCCAGGATGATCAAGTGGATGATCTTGGCATCTTTGATGTCTGACTAAGCTCCAAGCATTCCACAGCACTTGTTTCAGCCACCTTTGGAACACATTGTTCTCATCTGCCCATTCTGCCAGAGGAAGTCTTCATCTGCCCATTCTGCCAGAGGAAGTCTTCATGTGCTTGGGGTAGGCATCCCCCTCATTCATCAATGGCTTTGAGGCCTGTTGTTTGCCACCAACCTGTTTTAAGCCATCTGCCAAGATGGTTTTCTTAGGGTGTGGCCATTGCACATGCTACAGCTCCAAGAAGCTAGGTGAGAATTGAGTGTCAACTGAACACCAAAGGTGGATCAACAGCCCTGAAAAGACTCGGCACGCCCTCATGACAGAAGTGCTGGTCCTCCTGAACACCCCACGCACCCCATAATGATCATCAGTCGTTAAGCAAATGATCAAAAGTTTCTCCTATTTTAAAAAGTCTTGCCATTTTGAAAAAATGGTCATATCTTTGGATTCCCAGATGTGGCTAATGTATAGATCTGATTTGCTTGACTATGCATACACATATTTGTTAGAAGGGAGGGCTTAGGGGAGTAGAGAGGACCTGAGATGAACAAGAGCATCAGTAAGACATTTTCAGATATGTAAAGATGAAAGCAAAAGTAAATGCAGAAGGCAACACCAATAGCGCAGTCTGGGTATTATCTTAAGATAGTGCCTTCAAAACACGCAGTAACAAAAGTAATAACAGCCAACAAGCATATTGTAGTTACTGTTACAAAAAAAAAAAAGGCAAAAGACAGTCTGTCCTCAAGGAGCTTACACTCTAACTTCTATCCACTGTTTCTAGTAGAAGTCATGAGTCATTCATCCCTAGAGTCCCAGCAATCACTAGGTTTAGTGGGGGAGGGGGGGTGTTTTGATAGAGTAACTCCTTATATGGCTTGAGTTCCCATGCCCGATCAGCCTTTAAAATCTGCTTAACTTTTTATTAGCCTGTCAGTTGAGGTGCATTTAATATATTTTTTCTTTTTAAAAATGATGTCTTTTGTTTTTATATTCCATTTATTCCTCCTCCTCCCTACCTCTCACCACCAGTAGCTTTCCTTAATAACTAAATATTGAAAAGAGGGAGGAAAAGAGGGTAAGGAGGGACATTGAATCTAAAAGTAAAACATTTCATCAAGATTTAAAACAATTTGCAAATGAATGGAACAATCTCACCCACATTCCTCAGGGCATTCCATCCAACCCTATGTATTATCCCCTAATCTACCTGTGTACCGGGGGGAATAGCCTAGCAATAGGGAATGGGGGAGGTCTGACCAGGTCTCTGGTGTGACTGAATTGACCAGTCTGCCCATGAAACACCTGTGCCTCTGCTTGGTCTTTCTACCTTTTCACAACAGACTTCACCCACTCTTCATAGCTCTACCAGTTACCTGGGCTAGTCTATCCACCTCAGAAAACTGCTTGATCTTGGTTGGTAGCATGCATCGGGACTGACAGCTTATCCAATTCTTTTTATTGTAACAAAGAATTGGAAATAAAGTTGG
This sequence comes from Pseudocheirus occidentalis, assembly GCA_028646575.1. Lineage (NCBI taxonomy): Eukaryota > Metazoa > Chordata > Mammalia > Diprotodontia > Pseudocheiridae > Pseudocheirus > Pseudocheirus occidentalis. The sequence goes on from CM053593.1 coordinate 309,734,198, forward strand.
ATATATGAATGTAATTGGATATTGTTATTCTATAAGACGTGTCAAAAAGGGATCATTTCGGAGAAATCTGGGAAAACTTTTATGAACTGATGCAGAGCGAGGAGAACAAGGAAATCATTTTATACGGTAATCATAATTACCACACAGGAAAAAAAAAAACAATTTTGAGAGACTGAAGAATTATGACCAATTCAATGACCAACCATGACTCTGGAAAACCCAAAATGATGTGTGGATTTGTTTTGCTTGACTATGATTTTGGATTACAAGAGTTTTGGGGTTTTTTTCCTTTTTATTTGGGGGGAGAGAAGTAGAGAAAAGGAAAGCTAATGAAGGAAAAAAAGAGGGTACTGAAGCATTTTTAAAAATGCACAGAATAGAAATTCATGAGGAAACAGACGAGCAGATACTTTGAAAGTAGCATGTTGAATTTATTATACGCTTTTTTAAAAGCAAGCTACATGTAATAAAGACTCATGGTTTCATATATTCATTCTCTTTTTCTGTTCTGTTTTATATATGGAAATACTTATTTTTGAATGATTATTATTTTTAGAATTAAAAATATATATGTTTAAAGAAAATATGGTGCCAGCCTGAATATAGTTCTTCAAATATGGTATGATGAGCGTGATCAAACCACTTCTCCAGGCTTAATGTCCCTTATTTTTTACTTTTTAAGTTGATATTTTAAGCTTGTGCATAACTTTATATGCATCTCTTTCGAATTTCCATCTTACTAAATTTGATTCATCAGTCTAATGCCAGACCTGTGTGTGTGTGTGTGTGTGTGTGTGTGTGTGTGTGTGTGAGTATCCTGGCTGTATAATACAATGTTTTAGCTATCACTTTCAGCTCCTTGTCATCTGTATATCTGATGAGCATCTATGCCTTCATCTAAATCATTGACAAAATGTCAAACAATCCAGGGCAAAGGACAGATGCTTGGAACACTCAACCAGGGACATTTCTTTCAAATGATGTCAGCTCATTAATGATTACTCTTTGGAACCTATGACTTGAGAAGTTCTGGAGCCTACGTCACCACTGTCATCTAGCCTAACCTTCTTTATCTCATCTTAAAGAATGCCATGACACACTTTCTCAAATATACCAATGAAGTCCAAGTATATTGTGTCTACTGCATTCCTCTGATTTACCAGATTAACAATCCTATCAAAAAAGGTAAGTATATTCGTTGAACATTACCTAGTCTTGATACCATACAGGCTCTTAGAGGTCATGACTTCTCTTTCTTTATGGGCATACACCATTCTGTTACTAATAAGGACTGAACCTGTAATTTCATTGATATGGGGAATTCCTAAGTGAGGAAACTCATAACAATGAAGGTTGGCATTTTCTCTGTTCATTGTAGTTACAGAGAATGGCCTAGGGCAATAAGAAGCTAAGTGACTTGTCCAGTATCACATAGTAAATGTTTGAGGCTGGTTTTGATCCCAAGCCTTCCTGGCATCAATGCTAGTTCTCTAACCATAATGCCATGAAGCCTCATAAATTATTTATACACTTTAGAATTCTAAAAAGTCAAATCCACCAACCTATGTTTTGCAGCTTTCATCTTCTTTTCTTAAAAAAAAAAAAAATGGAATGCAGCAACTTTCCCAAGAGCTTTCAAAGATCACTTATTCAGGAATCACTTCTGTTCATTAGTAATCTGAGGGAGGAGGGAGAACCTTCCAGGCACAGAGAGCATTCTAATTGTTCTGGACAAATAGGATTACTTTTGCCTAGTATATGGCCTAAACTTTCCCACCTCCCTGCCTTGGCTGTGAATCTTTGTTTGATATACTGGCTATCCATGGAATGTCCTCCTTCACCTTCTTTGCTTGTTGAATTCTTATGTATCCTTTAACATCAGATCAGATGCCATGTTCTCCATAAAGCCTTAGTTTAGTACTATCCTTCCTCTTCAGACCTCACATTGCATTTTATTTTGCCTTATTTAGCATAATATATTGACATAGGAACTTACTTAAAGTCTGCTGAGTTTAATTACAATTCAACACATATAATATTATGTGTTTATTATTTACTTTTATGTCCCAATTTGTATATTACAACACAGTCAAACAGAAAGTTTACCAGCAGAGCCAGTCCTCAATCCTAGATCTTTCAATCCCAATCTAATGTTCTTTCCCATAGTGCCAACATAACCCTACCCCCTAACAATATCACATATTTAATCATAGTTAAAAGTTCTGGGTCCTCTGGAAGTACCTGGCAATTTTGTCTATCTGGTTTGGGTAATCCACTGGAGGAAGCTGAGAACAAATGATGATTATGAAGTAGGGCATTCATCTGGAATAAATTACAGTCTAAAGGTCTGAAGGAAACAGTCCAAAGATGAAGGTAGCTGGGACTGTGTGATCACTTGTACCTTATATTAATTGAAAACTTCAATCAGAGCCACTGCTAAATAATGATGTTTGACCTTCATGCCCATAACCACCCTATTATATATTACTAATTTTCCTTGTGGGTGCCATTTGCTCCTCCATCTGACATCCAATATCCTAGTAAAATTCTACCCATCAAAACCTGCCCTTTAAAACAGAAGGGATGGCTAGGTGGTACAGTGAATAGAGCACTAGCCCTGGAGTCAAGAGGACCTAAGTTCAAATCCAGCCTCAGACACTTGACACACTTACTAGCTTTGTGACCTTGGGCAAATCACTTAACCCCAATTGCCTTGCCTTCCACCCTTCCCCCCCAAAAAAGGGGCAAAAAAGAAAAATAGGAGCTGAAACCTTCCACATTGAGGTAGAAACAGAATGTTAGAGCTGAAAAGGGACTTTAAAGATCATTTAGTGATCAATCAGCTTTTTCCTGTTAGGTTTTTTTAAGGAGATTTTTATTGATATTTTTTGTTTTTCCTTCACCTAGATTTTCCCCTGTGTCCTCCCTTTTCACTCTCCCAGGAAGCCACACCTTATAACAAAGACCTTTTTTTTTTTTTTTTTGGCTTTTTGGAGGGGGCAAGGCAATTGGGGTTAAGTGACTTGCCCAAGGTCACACAGCTAATAAGTGTGTCAAGTGTCTGAGGCTGGATTTGAACTCAGGTCCTCCTGACTCCAGGGCTGGTGCTCTATTTGCTATACCACCTAGCTGCCCCAAGAAAGACTTTTTTAAAGAAAAAAAAAAAAGAGGAAAATGAAAAAAAAACATTTAGCAAAATACTCAATACTTTCTTTTAAAAAACTGAAATATTTCACACCCAACAATCCATAAGTTTTTAAAAAGAAACAAAAACCCAAGAGGATGAAGTGACTTGCGAAGGTCGTACAACCAGTTAATGGCAAAGTGACGACTACACCCAGAGTCTCCTGCCTCAAAAATCAGCACCCTTTCCATTCTCCAGTAATAACTTACAATGTTACTTCCCGCCCCAACCCCTTCACCAGGTTATTTGCTTTCTAATAAAATTAATCTTCAACAAAAAGGGAAAAAAAAATCTAAAAGTGAAATTTCCGGAAAGAGATGATGTTGGAGGGGGAGGGTGGAAATGGGAAATGGTGGTGTGGTACCAGCCAAGCAGCCCTATCAGAAAGGAACTCTGACATGACTTGTTAATGGCAAGGGACAAAGACTCAAGGAGATGGGCCCAGAGGAATATGACTAGAAGCAGGCAAGTCACTTGAAACTGAAAAAGCAAAATTAAGCTGCATGTGAAAATTCCCTAATGGAGAGAGCAAAGAGATTATGGAGAGGCATCAAGGGAAGGCTTTAAGTGCTGCAATGCCCAAGTCATTCTCAACTAAATCAAAGTATCACTTAGGAAGAGAATTCAAGACCTAAGCCTGTACGGTCCCCCCAGGGACAGCTAGTTGGCAGCTATTATGGCAAAATGACTCTAAAGATTTTTTAAAAATTATATTTCCTTCTTTGGTTTAGCATGGGGCCTTATCCTCATTCTCTTGGGATGGCTCACTGACAGAATCTCTAACTCTAAATATCCCTCGACCATCACATCACCCCTGGTCCCTTCTCTACCATAGCCTCTCCCTAATCTCTCCTTCCTAACAATCCTCAATTTCATTTTTCTACATTAGGGCTCTTAAGCTGAGATCCACAGATAGATTTTTTTTGGGGGGGTAGGGGGGTGGAGGGAGTTATAAACTTGGATGAAGAAAACAATTATATCTATTTTCTCTAACTTCTGGGATTTAGCATTTCCATCAAATATTTTAAAATATTATTCTGAGAATGGGTGCATAGGCTTCACCAGAAATGCAAAAGGAATCCATATCTCTCTCTTTTACACACACACACACACACACACACACACACACACACACACACATTTTAAAACCCCCTACCACTCATACATACACATACACACACACACACACACACACACACATGCACCCCACACACACATTTTAAAAGCCCTTACTATACAGGGAGGTCTTCTTTTAAAATGGCTACCAGATAAATGTTATGCTGCTATTCTGCTGCAAGGAAGAGAAATTTGGCCTTCATGGATTTTATGGCTAAAAATAGAACCATTCCAGCTAAAATGAGCCCAGGCACGTAAACAGTCCTTTTAGCATCAACAGACTTCAGCCTTCAGAGCATTTATTTCACATGAGTTCTACCAACGGCTGGGATTTTCCATTTTCAGTGCAATAACAATTCAGCCTTCTCTTAAATCTTTAGGATGCTATTGTGTCTTGGAGGGTTACCAAGGATGATTTATGGCCACTGGTTTTCATCCTCATTATTTCTATGAATTATTCAAGATCCTAGGACAAAATACCTGCAACAAGCATGCTGCTTGCTCCCCTGAAATTTATTACTTGTATGCTGCTGTCAACCCCCTCTACAAGGAAGGATCATCTTACCTTAAATTTTAGAGCCCAGAAAAGAGACACAGGAGGCAGTGTAATTCAATAGGAAAACCATAAGATCTGAATTCATGAACCTTGGATTTGAACTTTAGTTCTGACACTTACTTACTATGTGATTTCCTTAGCTGAAAAATAATCCTAATGGTATTTTCAGTATCTACCTTGCAGTCACTATGAGGTAAGGCTTTTGTAAAGCATAAAATACTTTGAGGACATGTGACTTTTGTCACTGTGGATACTCCCTCTACCAGCACAGGAGGTAATATCCCATGCCCCTCACATATAAGCTCTTAGATTGTCCTTGAAAGTTTCTGGAACCAAAAAAATTCATCCCCCTACAGCCAACATGGTGGTGTCTCCCTAGATTTAGCCAAGCTCGTCCTCAGACAACACATTACTCCACCCAGTGATAAAACCTATCTGAACTGGTATACCCCTGACTTAGACTTTGAGAACTCAGAATCGTCTTCATCCATGACAGGATTTTATAGTCAGATTTGAGGTAAAGGTAAAATGGAAAGCTTATAGAAATGAGTTGTTAAAAATATACACCTAGAAAGTAGTAACTAAACAGAGCAGTGCATATTGGCAAAAGTGTTAGATTTGGAATCAGAGCACAAGAGTCCAGCGCCTAACTACCTGCATGACAAGACATTTCTCCTTTCTGGGCTTCAGCTTTCTCATCTATAAAATAGGGGTGGAGGGATTATACTATATTACCTCTACTTGCACTTCTAAATCTGACTTCTATGAAGCTAAATTAAGATAAAAGAAACAGACAACCAAACAGTAACTATCCAGAACTAATCCAGGGCTGACTTTAATTTGGAGTTAGGAGAATCAGAGCAGGCAGTGAAGAAGATGGTTTGAAAAAGCTGGAAATGGGGCATTGTGATGTGAAAGACTGTACTATTTCAAGCTAAAAGAGGTAGAAGCCCTCAATCCTAAAGGTTCAGAGAGAAGGTTCCAGAAGTCTCCATGGCAAGGGGACTTCAGTGGTTAGCAATTACACTATATACAGCCAGAGGACCACTAGATCAGGACTAAGGATGGCAGTCACCGTGGTGAGGAAGTATGAACCACAATGTCAATACCTGGATAGCAGAAACAAAGCCCCGTATATCCTGATGGAAGAGTGACCTAAAGGCTGGAGGTAAGGATAGAAAAAGAATCCAGGGGAAGGAGATTAGAAACATGGGAATGATTGAAACATTATAGCTAATAGGTAAAGGAAAGTGTTCTTAAGTATGTGAGTGTGTGTGTGCATGTATGTGTGTATATGTGTGTAAGTTCTTACCCTAGAAATAAAGCAGATGCCCATCAATTAAGGAACTAAATAAATTGTGGTAGAATCTGTGTACCACAGGGATTGCATAACAGGGGTGATGCAACTGAGCATTTATGCTGGCTCCTTTGTGGTGGACCATATTCACTGACCCCTGGCTAAAAGACATACAATGATTCTTGGCTGTTCTCTGTGAGGCCCCAGGATTAGAGGTCATGCTAAAGGTGACTGATGATTAAGCCAGGAAAAAGCACTGGCTCTGTAAACTATGGAGAACGAGGAAAGATGGGTTCTGGACTCTTAAGTGGCCTCTTTGTTGGGAAATAGCTCGCTCCCTAGGAATTCAAGTGGAGAGGGATTTTTCTCCCTTCTGCACTCTCTCTTCCCCTCCAAGCAATGCAGAATTCACATAAATGCTATAGGAATATGTGCCTGCTTAAGGCAATCCTGAGACTAGACCTCAAGTCCTGGGTTGTCTCTTCCTTTTTTATCTTCTTCTCCCCGGCCCACCCCAACAGCAATCCTGAGACATGGACATTTCTAGCACTATTGTTAACCTCATGAGACTGAGAGGTTGGGAGCTAATTGCCCGCCATTTGATTTCCACAACAGCTTCTCTGAGGAGAAAGGCAGCAACATCAGGCAAGATTCAGAGCTAAAAGGAAGTCTATATGCAACTATTTACCTGGTTAACAAAAAAAAATGTGGGACTTGAGAGCTGCTCATGCAATACAGATACTAGGTGAATATGAAATATCTGTTTAAACATTCTACAAAATTGTCTTTGCATTTCCCGAGAAAAGAATAAGAGCGAAAGGTTACTTCTTCCATTTTTAAGTATAGTCTAGCTTCTTTATTCATGGATTCCATATTTGCAAATTCATCTACTTGCTAAAATTTATTTGTAACCCAAAATCAATTGTGGAGATGCTTTTGTGGTGATTCACAGAGTGGCAAAAATATTCGACTCCCCAAATGCGTACATTCCTGACTGAGGCAGAATATTCTGAGGCTCTGCCTTCTTGGTTCGACAGTAAACAAGTGTCCTTTTCTCTATTTAATGTGTTTTTTTGTTTTTTTTTTTTGCCCAAGCATAGTGCTCAAGTACTTAGTGTTCCTAAGCACATGAAAGCTGTTATGTGCCTTAGAGAGAAAACATGCATTAGATAAACCTCATTTGGGTGTGAGTTATACTGTTGTTAGCTATGAGTTCAATGTTAATTCATCAACAATATGGCACATCCAGGAAAAAAAGAAGAGGCAATTTGCTGACCTGTACATGAAGCCACTCAGGACAGTGTTAATACATTGTGATTAGAGGCTCCCAGTAACCTAACCCTTTATTTCCCCTAGGAACAATGGTTCAGCAGACCCTAATTCAGTGTTCCCAGCAACTTTATGGAACGTAACTACTGCAAATGATGAGAATTTACCAGGTTTGTCAATACATTCTTATTAGTGTTTCATATCTTAAAGTATTTTTTTTAACATGGCACAGGAAATACGTATGAGCTCATACCTGAAAACTACTTTGTATTTTGAGTACTTTTACTTTACCTTATTAATCTTTTTTAAAGGAGACCCTAGTTATGAAGACTCTCTAAGACTTTATTTAAGGTATTTTTCTCCAGAATTCTAGAGTTGGTACATAATAAGGCAAAAAATATGAGAAAAGCCAAACTTTCCTCATTCAGAAGTTAGGTTCCCCCAGGATTGAACCCGATTCATGTGGGTCCAGAGTTAGAACCCTTTTGTGGGAATGGGAATACCCTGAGATGTAGGGTTTTACAATGTACTGAAATAAATATTACTTTCCATTTGTTGTTCTTCAGTTACATCTGGGCTCTTTGTGGCCCCATTTGGGTTTTCTTGGCAAAGATACTGGCGTGATTTGCTATTTCCTTCTCCAGCCCATTTTACAGATGAGGAAACTGAGGCAAACAGAGTTAAGTGGCTTACCCAAGGTCACATTAGCTAGCAAATATCTGAAGCCAAATTTGAGCTCAGGTCCTCCTGACTCCAGGCCCACCACTCTAGCCGTTGTGTCACCTAACTGCCCCCATAAGAACTGACAAATGTGAAGAACTCAAACATGGGAAATCTTATATGACCTGATAAAGAGTGAAGTAAACAGAGCCAGCAAAACAATAAACATAGTCATTAAAATATAATTGTGCAAATGGAAAGAAGAACAACAGTGAATGATCCTGTGTAATGATAATGACCTAGGTTAGCTCTGGTGAAGAGATGAGAAAATTCACCTCTCTCCTTTCTTTGTAAAGGTGGAGGACTGCACTGAAATATAGCATAAGCCTTGATTTGATGTGTTGAATGATATTACTAAACTACCTTTCCCCCCTCTTTCTGTTTCATTCTCTGTTATAAGGGATGGATGGCTTAGTAAAAAAGGGATGGGAATACATTAAAAAATAAGGAAGAAATGGATAAATAGTTCATTTTTTTATTCTTACCAAATCATACGAAGCCAATAGCCAATATAAAGTAACCAACTAAAACATCCAAAGAGCAAATAATACCAGAAGGTGAAAAGGTCTATTTGTCATTCAAAGCCTGACTATATATAGTATATTACAAACTGTTTTTCTTATAGTCAAAATTCTTTTTTTTCTGACTCAAAAACTGAAATTATTCTGAGATGCGCACTGCATAGTTTGAATAATGAAAAATATATTTTGTTAATGAATTCTTGTCCCCATCACCTACAACAGATAAGGACAAAAAACATTTTCTAGGTACTTTGGTTTCTACCATAGACTAAAAGCAAAGGTCTTTGAAGCCAATATTTTTCATTATTTCCTGCATGAGCCAGGAGGACAGAGCATTTGGAGAAAGCCAGAGGACCATTCTTAAATTGTTGTCTTATATTCATTACGATGGTGGCATCAATGTTTCCAGCAAAGAGGAGTTGAGTCAGAAAGGAAAAGGAAAATATGGTAGAAGGGGTAGAAGGCAGCCTGGACCAGAGACAGTCAAGTCTTAATATAATGGCTTCGTTATTTTGAACTGTATATATTGTGAATTCCACAGTCAAAACCAAATATAGTTTAAAATATACACAAAAAATGAATTTTGTTGATTTTGGGATTATCTTTGCCTTTTGTTCAGCTTTGCAAATAAAAATTGCCTAGCTTTAGCAATTGGGCTAAAGAAGATACAACCAACTGTCCATTGTCTAAACTAATATTATTGGAATAGAAAGGAAAAGCACCTATTATGTGCCAAGCACTGGAAACACATAAAGAAAACCAAGAAAAGTTCTTGTGTTCAAAGAGCTCTTATTTTATTCAAGAGGAGACAGCACATTTAAGAAAGTTCAGCTGTACAACAGACAGAAAGGCCCAGGAGTCCTTACGGTGCAGCATCAGAGCAGGTACAGGACAGATAACAAAGCTATACCACAATGCCTCTTACCATTATTTATCTACCATTGAGAAATTATACTATGCCCAAAGCTATAAAATTGTGCATATCCTTCATCCAGCAATACCACGACTAGCCTTGTCTCCCAAAGAGATCATAAAAACAGGAAAAGGATCCACATATACAAAAATATTTATAGCAGCTCTTTTTGTGATGGCAAAAATCTGGAAAAAAAGAGGATGCCCATCAGTTGGGGAATAGCCTGAACAAGTTGTGGTATATGAATGTAATGGAATACTATTGTGCTATAAGAAATGATGAGCAGACAGACTTCAGAAAAACCTGGAAAGACTTACATGAACTGATGCTGACTGAAGCGAGCAGAACCAGGACAATATCATACACAGTAATAGCAACATTGTACGCTGATCAACTACAATAGACTTTAGCTCTTCTCAGCAATACAATGATCTAAGATAATTACGAAACACTCATGATGGAAAATGCTATCTATATTCAGAGAAAGAACCATGGAGTCTGAATGCAGACTGAAACATTTTATTTTCTCTTTTTTTGTTTTTTCTTTTTCATGATTTTTCCCTTTTGTTCTGGTTCTTCTTCCATGACTAATGTGGAAATATGTTCAGTATGATTGTATATGTATAACCTATATCAGATTGTTTTTTGTCTTGGGGGATGGGCATGAGAGAGAAAAAATTTGAATCTCAAATCTTATAAAAGTGAATGTTGAAAACTATATGTTTTTGGAAAGAATAAAATAGTATTAAGAAGGGGGAACAAAAAGAGAAGTGGTTGTGCCCTATCACAAAAAATGGAAATTGTTCTTGACCAGGTTAAATTATTTTAGGTCAGAAACTCACGTCCAGGTGAATTTCCTCAGTCATGGAATTGAAAACAGCTTTTGTGATAGACCAGCATGATATGACTGAAAGCACACCAGAGTAGGAGTCATGAACACTAGGTAACTAACTCTGTGACTTCACTGTGTCTTAGTTTCTTCATTTATAAAGTGACACAAGAAGAATAATAGCCCTGATAAAGCACTTTAAGGTTTCGAAGGGCTCTACATAAGTTCTAACAATCCTGTGAAATAGGTTCTAATAGTATCCTCCTTCTACAGATGAGGACACTAAAGTTGAGTGAGGTTAGAGTGGTTTGCCCAGGGCTACACAGTTAATGTCAGAAGCAGGATTGAACTACAGTCTTCCTGATTCTAAGTCCAGAGCTCCAACCTTGACATTATCTAGATGCTGCTTGGTGATTTCTAAAAGCCTTCGCAGTTCTAATATGTACCATACATCTGTGAGTCTAGAAAGACCCAATAAATCAGTCACCCTGTCACTCCCACCACAACCTCCCACCCAGTTTATGCAGTTTGGCTCCTAACAACTCCTGATGTTTGGGCCAACCCACTTATAAACATACTTAATGAGGTTTGAACCTAAAGCAGTTCCAACATCTGAAATTAATGGGCTGTAGATTTTTTAAAGCTAAAGATTCAGTAAATAATTTCACATTTGTCATTATCCACATATGGTATAAAATAGTTTGCCATAAGAGCCCTTACATAAAACACTGTTGTGACATGATAGAAAGCATGGATAGTTCACGAACCCCACTAATGCAACAAGATTTCCTCCCTATCTGGTGCCTACAGCACTTGGTCCTTATTTCTTGAGTAACTATCTGACCTTCTTTACCCAATACTGAAAAGCAAAAAAAAAGTATGTGTATATTAATTAATGGTGTCTCTGGACACTTTAACAGACCACATTCACCAAAAGTCCATCTCTGCACATTCCTTTAGTCTGGATTCAGGCCAGGCCCAAATCCTTTTCCAAGGATCAAAAACTCCAAGAGAAATGGAAATATTACTGACTGGGTTTGTCAGGCTTCTTTGACCCACTGCACCATCTTGTTCCAACACTCCCTCATGAAATTAAATATGGCTCTAGAACAGCAATTCTCAACCTGTGGTTCTCAACTCAAAAACCTATTTTATTTTTTCCAAAAATATAGTTTTCAACATTCAGTTTTATAAGATTTTGAGATTCAAATTCTTTCTTTCTCATGCCCGTCCCCCAAGACAAAAAACAATCTGATATAGGTTTGGGGGTCGAACGACCCTTTCAGAGGGGTCACCTAAGACCACTGGAAAACACATATTTCCAATGGTCTTAGGAAAGGAGACACAACTCCTCTATCTGTCTCCAGGCAGGTCTACTCACATGCAGATACTTGTAGATATGCCCACATACGAGTATTAAAGGGTCCTGGCATTAGGAAGGTTGAGAACCACTGTTGCAGAAGGGTTGACTTGTGTTAACAAGCACATATGTATCGACTGTCCATTTTCATCAGATTTAGGTCAGGTTATGAAAATGGTCATTGTCATTTCACTCTTGAGGTAATGGCCTATGACTTGGGGAAGGCCACTTATTCTTCAGTTTCTCAAGCAGTTAGAAGAGGATAAAATTTACTTTTAAATTCTGATTTGAGCTGATTTGTCAAGAAATCTGACCAAGTTTGTGTTTTGTGTGAGGAGAGACCAAGGCAAGTGTAATCCATAATTTCACCGACTTTTACTAAGCTTAATTTTACAGCTAAGGCTTGTAGATTTATCTCCAGTTGCTTTGTTTAAACTCCAGTCCAGTTACATAAACACATATCAGCACGATTTATACTTTTGTGATTCCTCTTCCGTAACAACTAACCCTTTCTTCTGGAAAGGGGCTTTCAACTTCATCAGATTCATATAAGACTTTCTGCATGTTTATGTGGAAATCTGAAGCACATGCCAGAAACCTGACACAGTTATTGTTCTGAAAGAAAGATGATTAGCCAAATCTCCACAAGTGAGACTAGAGGCATGATGGGATCTATAAAATTTGACTATGCTGAGAGGAGAGGGAGTGGGGGTAGTAGGCTCTTCAATAGATCCTGAGTTGCTCCACAGGGTAGAATTTATTTGATAAGGTTGAAGAGGAAGGGGGAAAGAGGTAGATTTCAGCTCAAAATAAAGAACTTTTTAACAATTAGAGTCATCCAGAATAGAATGGTCTGTCTCAAAAGACAATGAAGTCAGCTTTTGAAAATGTTTTGTGGGGAGGAGGAATTCTTACACAGAGTGAGATTTTTGGAATGCAGAGCCTCCTGGGGATTTTATCATCAGGTTGGAAAGAGACAATATATTCCTTGATAAAGGCATCATTTCTCAAATATATAGAGAACTGAGTTCAATTTATAAGAATACTAGTTATTTCTCAATTGATAAATGGCCAAAGAATATGAACAGGCAGTTCTCAGATGAAGCAATTAAAGTTATCTATACTCATATGAAAAAATGCTCTAATTCACTATGGATTAGAGAAATACAAATTAAAACAACTGTGATATACAACCTTACACCTATCTGTTTGGTTAATATGACAGAAAAGGAAAATGACAAATGTTGGAGAAGATATGTGGGAAAATTGGAATACTAATGTGCTGTTGGTGGAGTTGTAAACTGACCCAACCATTCTGGAGAACAATTTGGAACAAAGGCCAAAGGGCTATAAAACTGTATATACCCTTTGACCCAGCAATAGCACTACTAGGTCTGTATTCCAAAGAGATTAAAGTAAAATTAACAGGACCTTTACGTACAAAAATATTTATAGCAGCCCTTTTTGTGGTTACAAAGAATTGGAAATTGAGGATTTGCAAAGATTTTACATATATTATCTAATTTAGATGGGACCTTAGACTCATTCTAGCTCAATTCCCTTATGTTACAGATGAGGAGACTGAGACCCAGAAAATTTAAGTGACTTCTCTAGGGCTACATGATAAGCAGCAAGAGCAGGGACTCAGACCCAGATGCCCTGGCTCCAAATTCATCACACTTTCTAGTTAAGCTGTGCCAATGTAGGCTGTAGACAATTGGGTCTTGTTAGGAGTGTCCCATGCTTGCTGAAGGTTGATTACACGGAGGAAGGAAAACTGATGTGTGAGGAGGACATATCAAGTTGATTGATTTATGTATTGACCAGATTCTAGTCTTAGCCAAATTCCACCAAGTAAAGTCAAACCTATTAAAACTAGCATTGCTTTGACTCAGATCCTTCTGCTGGGTATGTACCCCAAAAAGCCAAGATGGACAGAAAGTTCCCATGTAAACCAAATATTTATGGAAGCACTCTTCATCATAATAAAAAACTAGAAACAAAAATAAACATTCAAATTGTGGTTCATGAAGGGAAGGGAATATCATTGCATCGTAAAAAATGACAAACATAGGGAATTCAGAAAAGCAAGTTGTTCTGGGCTATGCCTGACTCAGGCTGGTGTCCTGCTGGTTTAGGTTTGATATTGGAATGAAAAGAGGCACTCATAGGTTATTCAACAGTTAACAAAAGGAGATTTATTTAGACATAAGAGGGAAAGGCTATTCAACACTTTGAGGTGGTTGTCCTGAACAAAGTTCCTCTGTGTCTCAGGTGCCCATTATAGTCTACTAGCCAGGCCTGGGCGAGACGCTGAAGGCCTTGGGGTATTTTAGCTCAGGCAATCTTGAAGCGATATGAACTGCCCTTAGTTGCCTAAACCCAATCAAGTGCTGAGGAGAATCTCAATCCTTGTTGAGGAAAATACTAGAGGGCAGGAAACTAGGCTGTTGCTCTGACCACATATCTGGAGATCTATATGAACTGATACAGAAAGAAGTAAACAGACCCAAGAAAACGACAAACACGATGATCATAATGATATAAATCAAACAAGAAACTGAAGCTGCATGTAGTGTGATTATAATGACCAAGAACGGTCCTGAAGAAGAAAAGAAAACGCTAGTTCTTTCCTTTCAAACCAACTCCTCTTTTGAACTGCCTTACTTCTGTTGAGGGTACCACCATCCTTCCAGTCATTCTGGTTCAAAACCCTGGTGTCATGCTCAACTTTTCATTCTTTTCCTCTATTATATCCATTCCATTGCAAAATCTATTTATTGCTATTCCCATAAATGTCTCCCATTCAGCTCATTCTCTTTACTCAGTTATCACCCTAATTCAGATCCTCATCACTTACCTGATTATGGCAACAGCCTCCTTTCTGACTTTTCTGTCTCAATTTCCCAACTTTTCACATTCATTCTTCACACAGATGCCAACAGGTTTTCTCAAAGTACTGGTCTGATCATGTCATTCTTCTGCTCAATAAGCCCTCAGTGACTCCCTGTTGCCTACAAGATCAAATGCAAATTTTTTGTTTGATATTTAAAACCATTTACACTTTGGACTAAACCTGCCTGTATTATTACATCATAAGAACCAGCCAAGCAAACCTCTCTGTCTCTCATCTACCTGGCATTTAAAGCCTCCCACAATCTGGTTCCAATCTACCTTCCTATATTTATTTCACATTACTCTCTCTCTTTCATTCTACATTCCAGTTCGAGTGAACTTACTGGCTGTTCCCCAGATCATCCCACGTCCTGTCTCTGTGCTTTTGCAGAGGTGACACCCTCCATGCTTGGAATGCACTGCTTTCTCACTTGACCTTTTAGAACTTCAAGTGTCTGTTAAGACTTCTCGCTAATAGGAACCCCTTCCTGAGTGCCCTTCTCTTCCTCCTCAGATTATTTTATATAATATTTTATAATAATATAATATTTTATATAGGCGCATTATATTATATTATTTTATATAGGTACACTGTAAGAGAGGCTGTGGAGAGATTGGTATTGGATACAGAGGTGGCCTGGGAGTCAAAAAGAACTGAATTCAAGTCCCTTCTTTGACACAGACTACCTACCCTACAATGGATCAGTCAAGTTACCTCAGTGATCTGGGTAACTCTCTAAGAGAAGGTGCATTGGTAGGGGTAGGGGTAGCTTCTCAAACATGGAGTTCCCTCTTTCAATGAAATTATAGGTTTAATCCTTATCCATTTTACAGAGCAGGAGTCTCAACTTTTGTGTCATAGACCCTTTTTTTTTATTTTTTGCTTTTTTTGGAGGTGGGAGGTCAGGGCAATTGAGGTTAAGTGACTTGCCCAAAGTCACATGGTTAGTAAGTGTTAAGTGTCTGAGGCTGACTTTGAACTCAGGTCCTCCTGACTCCAGGGCCCGTGCTCTATTCACTGCATCACCTAGTGCTCTGTCATAGACCTTTTTTGGCAGTGTGATGAAACTTATGGACACCATCTCAGAAAAATAATTTTAAAGGTACAGTGTAAAATACATAGAATTACGAAGAAAAGTAATTATATCAAAATACAGTTATCAAAAGTATCTATTTTTTAAAAAAAATCATAGGCCCAGGTAAAAAGAAGAATCTGTGGAATAAGGGAATAGAGAGTTTTCCTCAGTGTGAGGAAGATCTAGGTTCGGGTCCCATTGATGACACATAGTAGGATTTTCCTTCCCAGAGATTTCCCTATATCATTGAAATCTCATGTACAGCACATACACCTTCCAGTGGATTGGAAGCTCCTAGATTGCAGAGTATTGTGATTTTGGTTTTGTATCCCCAGTCTAACAGTAGGCCCTTAATAAATAGTAGGCCCTTAATAAACATTTATCGAATTAAATTGAAAATAAATGCTTATTGTTTGAAAAAAGAAAACAAGAATTGAAGTCAGGATCTTCACACACACACACACACACACACACACACACACACACACACACACACACATCTCATCTCCCCCTCTCAAAAAAGAAAAAAAATCTTGGCAAGCCAGATATGTAGATTTTAATCTAACCAGAAGAAATATAGTAGTAGCCCATGCAAAAATGTATATATTGTCTTAAACCAATGGATTTCCTTCAAGTAGTGGTACTTTATACTGAAAATACAGAGAGAGTCATACTATGAACCAGTAAGTTATAGGATCATAGATTCCGAGTTAAAGGAAACTTATCTTGTTCAATCTTTGCATTTTACAGATGAGTAAATGGAAAGAGATTAAATTATTTATCCCAGGACCCCCAAGGAACAAGGGACAGTTGGGATTTGAACTCAGCTCCTCTGGATCCAGACACAACGCTCATTGTTTGCCACAACCACGGCCTCAGGTCCTCTCATCTAGTCTCTAATACATTTCAGAACGGACACTTCAGGCTGAACATGGGGGTGGCCATATCCACATAATGAGGGCTATGCCAGGAATTTTGGAATATACTAGGCAGTACACAATTATTATTCTTCCCCTTGAACTGAGAGATGGTTTTGGAGAACGTGATTTTTTTAAAAATCCTAATTGCAATTCTGCAATTAGTAAATTTCGGTTAAAAAAATACAATTTGCTTCACCATTGAGAGAAACTAATAAAACATTTAGAGCTTGGTCTACATGGCCTCAGTGGTCATGGGGTTCAGCCCAGCGCAGTCTCATGGATTAGCATTTTCTTTAAAAAAAGTCTTGAGATACAGTGATCTCACTTTAGTTTGATTTATTGTATGTGTTGAAGTAAAGTCTGCATGGGCTCAAGACTGCTGGGATTTGCCAATGCTAATTGTCAAGACATACTGTACAAGTACATGAAGATTTGGGAGTTCTCTGTTCCCATTAGGCTGAGGTGTGGAAAGCCAATGAACGTTATGCACATGTTGGGACCTAAAAGAACAAATTTCCAATGGAGACCATTTGGAAAATCATTTTCTCTAAGGGATAGCGTAGTTTGCAAACTGGCTTTTCTAAGTATTTATACTCAATTTGTATCCAATTAGATATTATCAACTGGGTGGAATCCAGAATGCCTGGGACTTGAATTTAATAATTTAAGAGACAATGTGGGAGAGAAATACAGACATCCCACTAGTGAATATGTCCAATTACTCAAATTCAGTTATTTTAGCAAATTCTCAGGCATTTGGAAGCTTGGAAATGTTCTTTTCATTTTTTTTGCCACAATTCCCAGACTCACACATCAATGTTGCCAGTATACTTCTATTCTTAAAATGCAACATTTAGGGGGCAGCTAGGTGGTGCAGTGAATACAGCACTGGCCCTTGAGTCAGGAAGTTCTGAATTCAAATCCAGCCTCAGATACTTAACACTTACTACCTGAGTGACCTTGGGCAAGTCACTCAACCCCAATTGCCCTGTCTTCCCCCCCCTCCCAAAAGCAAAAAAATAAAGCAACATTAAAAAACAAAAATGAAACCCTCCACTATAGTCCTTACTTCATGGTGTCAGAGAAGACATGACTCTGGGTTCTTTCTGGGTTCCGAAAGATTATCCCAGTAATGTAAAAGTTCTACAGATCCTAGCAAACCTGAAAGACCTCGAGGATGATTAAAGCCCTTTACAACCTGCTCCCCACCTGCCTTTGCAACCTCATTATACATTATTTCTCTTTCCACACTTGACAGCATAGTCAAACTGGTCTTTTGCTATCTCCCCCTCCCCCTTCCCTCCCCCTTTCCTTTTCCTCTCTCTCCTCTCCCTCTCCCTCACACATACACACATACACACACACCCTCCTGAGTCTTAAAATCCCTTATTAACTTCAACATTCTGGATACATTTACTATATTTATTTACCTATTGTCTCTCTCAGTTGAATATTCTTGAGACCAGGGACTGGTTTGTAAAACTTGGAAAAATAAAATATATCTTTCTGAAGGAGGGGAAAGAATAAAAAGCTTGTCCACCATTTCCTTTGACCCTTGTGGCTGCTTCGTGTGGAGGAAAGAGCAGTAGTTGTGTAGTCAAAGCACAAATCCTGCACCAGCTGTTTAAATATTACCTACATGATCTTCAGAAACACTCAGAATTGAAATTTCAGAAAGTCACCAAGTCTCTAAACAGGAATCCTCTTTGCGACCTGACAAGCGGCCATCTGACCTTTGCTTGAAGATCTCCAGTGAAGTGAAACCTATTATACTGGTGCAACCCATTCCAGTTTTGAATAGCTCTTTGGACATTTTTCCTCGCGTCAAGCCTGAATCTGCTTCTTTGTAACTTCTACCTTTTATCCCTGTCCTACTCTCTGGGGCCAAGCAGAATAATTCTAACCCCATTTGAACATATGACAACTCATCAAATACTTGAACAGTGATCATGTCCCCCCCACGCAACTTTTCTTCTCCATACTCAAAGTCCCTAGTTCCTCTAACTAACTCCTTTGGGCCTCAGTTTACGTATCTGTAAAATGAAGGCTGGACTAGAGGATCTCCTTCCAGTTCTAAATCCTATGAGCCTGTGATTGATATTGATGGATGGTCTAGCTCCTGAGGCCTCGAATGAATGGCAGGTTGATCAGCCCAGGGCAATGACTCAAGCAATTAGTTTTAATGGATCCTATCCGAAGCAGGTGACTACTCACTCATTCTGCTTAATTCATTAACTAGAGGTAAGTATACACTGTCAGCCCCACTCTTCAACCTTTTACTGTTTCTCTTGTGCTGGTATATACTCTAAGGAAAGACCTGCAGCCAACCCAGCTGTCCAAGAGCTATTACACAGAAGAGGTGAGGTGAGGCATGAAGATGTGGAACCACTTGCGACCTTGTTATTTGAGCAGAATGCTAAACATATCAATTACTCCCTGTCTTCTCCAAGGAAGTAAAATTAATCCATCCCCTAAGTTTTCTTTGGAGAAGGCCATATCTCTATGCCAGGGAGGATTTGTCCATGTTTAACCAGTCTGTCTCCTACATACTGGGTGTCTAGGAAAACAGCTCTGGCATTTTTTACCCCTGTGACCTCCATTGCTTCACTAGGTTTCAAAAATGCAGCTCTTCTTCCCCTCCCCATCCTTTCCCCTTTGAAACAAAAAAACCTACGAACTAGACTTTTTCTGGGGCTGGACCACATTTACATGAACTAACTTTAAAGGTCTAGGTAATCAAATCAAACACTTTCATTTCCTCTAGAAAGGGGGGTGGTTAATGAGCTGCTCTCTTGTTCCACTCCTCAAACAATCCAAAACCCTCTTCCCCCAATCTTTTAGGTGTCGTTACCTTCAGTTATTGGAAAGTAAGCTCCCTGTGGGCAGATACTATCTTGCTTTTGCAAATTATATCTCCAGGGCTTAGCCTAGCACTTAGCCAAGCCAAGTTCAATCACGGCTTTTCCACTCATTTATCAGGATTGCCTTAGGCAAGTTTTTAAAGCATTCTAATATGGTACCATACTTCCTCCAAATCCCTACCTCTTTCCTAAATACCCTTCCTTCTGCCCCAGGTGGGAAATGCCAACTCAGATATTAACTGATTATCAGGTTTCTACTGATTAAACATTTCAAGAAGGGCACTTCTCAGGTGTCTTGCATTTTAATAAGGAACTGTGGAATGCTGTCTTCAAGATTCAAAGGAATATTTTTCAACTGATTAGGTGGAACTCAGGAATTCTTCCATTTGCTTTACTATAAAAGTTCAAAGCAATTTATTCCAGGCAGAAACCACAACTGGGCATCTATTCTCTATTACTCTGATAGAACTATACCTGGAGTCAGAAATCCGTGGGGTCACAATCTATCTCTGATACCTACAAGTTGTTTGTGCCACCATGAGTAAATCACTAAACCTCTCAGAGCTTTCAGGCAGCTTTTAAAGATTTACCTAAGTTATAGATGAGTTCATCCTGGACATCAGTTCCACCAAAATAAATCCTTGATAAAACTGAGTTTTCCCCCCTCATAATATGTTTATACAATTCTTCCCAAATTCTAAGTAGGTGACTTTTCTTTTCAACATTTTTTCAAGTCAAGTCAACAAGCATTTTTAAGCAATTACAATCTGCTAGACTAGGCATTGTACTAAAGCCTGGTAATTCAAATGGAATCACAAAGAAAAATAATCTCTGCCCTCAGGGATCTTATATTCTAATAGAGGAAGACAGAAGATAAAAAGAAAGGTGAAAAGGGTTAGGGGTCCCCAGAAGAAACAAAAAATACCTAGGAGAGAAAGTCCAGGGTCTGGAGAGAAGCCTGGGGAGGAATGAAGACATCTTTGGCCTCGGGGTTCTTCTTAAAATGGCAGCTCTGGGAGGAACCAGCCAATTAGAGGCAGAGGCTGCTGAGACTGATGATACTTCCAAGAGGAAGAGGTTTTTATAGCATGGCAGAGAAAGTCATCTAACCGGAGGGGTTAAATTCCTGATTAGAGGACGTGGATCTTTAAAGACCTGTTAAATCAAGCAAAGAGGGCCGAATGTGTTTCATTAAAACTGTTTTAACACCTGTGAGGACTTACATGAATTGATGCGGGAACCAGAGAACATTGTACACAGTAACAGTAACACTGTGCAATAATCAACTATGCCTGATTTAACTTTTCTTACCGCGATCCAAGACAATTCCAAAAGACTCATGATGGAAAATGCTATCCACACCCAGAGAAAGAAGTATGGAGATTGAATGCAGATGGAAACATACTATTTTTCACTTTGTTTTTTTCCCCCCATAGTTTTTTCCTTTTATTCTAGTTCTTCTTTTACAACATGACTAATGTGGAAATATGTTTTACATGATTGCATGTATGTATCAATTTGCTTACCATCTTGGAGAGAGGGAAGGGGAGGAGGGAAGGAGAAAAAATGGAGCGCAAAATCTTTAAAAAAGAAAAAGAATGTTGACAATAGTCTTTAAATGTAATTGGGGAGGGAAGGGGG
Organism: Pseudocheirus occidentalis; assembly: GCA_028646575.1. Taxonomy (NCBI): domain Eukaryota; kingdom Metazoa; phylum Chordata; class Mammalia; order Diprotodontia; family Pseudocheiridae; genus Pseudocheirus; species Pseudocheirus occidentalis. The sequence goes on from CM053593.1 coordinate 309,755,356, forward strand.
AACTGTTTAACTATATTATTCATACCTCTTTAAGTCTTGTAATTATTGTAGCCAACCTTTCTGAGTTAGAACTGGAGCAGACCTGTTACTGTTAGACATAGGTAATTCTATGAGAGACATTGAGAACTTTTCAGAGTAAAAAGTGGGAAATAATTAGAAATACTTTTTTCCATAATTCTTCTTGACTTTAACCAAAGGCTTATTCCCACGGTAACAAAGGTTGTTCTAACTGATGTTTTTGAAGTACAAACTTGCCTATAATCTCTTAACATCAATAGCATTGTTGCTATAGAATTACGTGGCCCCTTATCATAATATCTCACCCTCTGTCCTGTTTTCAGGAAGCCCAGCAAGCTCTGTTCTGAGCTTCTGAAAGTTCTCAAGGTGAACTCTGGCCTTAAATCTTACATTTGAATCTATTTGGAAAAGACGTGAATTTAATTTTCTAGGATAAGAGAAATTATTTAGGAACCATCCCACATATTGTACAGAGCAAGATTAGACAAGGAAGAAAAATGTTGTTTGTTTTTTGTTTTTCCAGACTCAGCATTACTAGGTCCAAAACTAACTTCATTATCTTTTGATCCTCACAGCCCCATTTTAGAAAAGGTGATTTGCCCAAAGCCTCATAGCTAGTATCTGAGGTAGGTCTTCCTCATACAAAGTTTAACACTGTCCACTGCCTCATCTTTCAGCCTGAGCTCTTTCAACTACAGTAATCCACTGAAGTAGGTAAGATAGTTAATAAAATCTCCATCTTTTTTTTTTTTTCTGATTTGGACATTTGGGTGCAAAGACGATAAAATTGGCCTAGCAATTCAGTGCTGTTTACATTATATCAGAGAATACAACACTGTTCAACACTGTACGGATAAACTGAACTAAGAAGACAGTACCCTGGCTTTTGTCCTCTGTCTCTGGTTTATTTTAGAACCTCTAGTGATGGCGGTGTCTGCTTTGCCCATGCAAAACATGGATTGACCTTGTTGTCAAATTTATTTCGTGTTTATTTAAGGATGAAAGAAGGACTCTGTGTAAAGGGTAGCATCAAGATGTGATTAATAGTAATGAGGTAAGCAGAGATGACAGCCCAGAAATGCCCCTTTGCCTTAAAGGTTCTGGCTCTGAGCTCAAATGGACCCAGGTTCAATCCTGGGACAATCTGATGACAAAGAGAAGTGCAGGTGTGATCTTTTACAATTATCCCTTCCACATCATGGGGGTTAGGGGTACTGAGCCCCCAAGATCTGGAAAATCTGCATAAAATTTTTTGGCTCTCCCTTTGTACCAGAGAATGTTGGATTTTTTTTCTTTTTCTTTTATGTTTATGCTCTTTAATGCATTTTTCTTGCGGTTTACAGTATCTTATTATAAAATTTAGGATGATATATAATACCCTCTATATATTTTATGCATTTCTGATTTTCTAAATTTTTTCTGCATCATCTGCAGCTTCCACAAAACTCTCCCCAAAATTCCCACTTAACTTCTTATGCCGATCCACAATATATTGAAACCACAATGGGGAAAGTTGTGATGTGAAAGGGATAACTGTACTCTCTGGCTTATTACACCCTCATCCTACAGACAACTGGAGAAAATCCCTAAAACAGAGTGTAAGTATGACTTATATCTAGGGTCTCTCCAAAAGGGATTAAGAGGGTTCTTTCTTAGAGGTTACCCATTGTAAAAAAGTTGTAGAGATCAGATACAAAATGGTCATTTATAACACTATCATGACATAAATGTTTAAAATACAAATGCATACATTAACACATACTTAAAACCAGGGATGCTCTGGAGGTAGCTCCTCAGAGCTAATTGTTAAATTTTTGGCATGAATATTTTCAGCTCAGAAGTTGGGAAAGGATAAAAAGCAGGGTTTGATTTATTGTTCTGATAATTGTCTAGACTCAAGAAAATGATGGAGAAAAAATCTTAATAATGCAGATCATACTTGAAAATACTAAAGTAAATTGTACATGTGCACCCTCTCTGCCCCAAACTAGTTATTAAACATTTACCAGCTGCTTAAAATATAAACTATGACCAAGTGATAGTCATATTATACATACACACATAATATATAATATATAATATACACATAATATATAATGTTATTATAATATAATATAATAATATTCCTACTTTCTATCTGGACTGCTAAACAGATAATGCCAGTGACTCCAGAGGAGAATAAGGTTATTGACTTTGCACAGCTCTGCCTCACTGACATCCAATTCACTTTCAAGTCAAGACATCACCCTCTTGATGTCATTGGTCCTCTTCAAGAATGAAGGATGAATAACAATTAATTCTAGCTCAAACTACAGTATCTCAGCAGCAACTGTAGGTCCATGGCTTCCAGCCAGACAATGTATGAATCATCCTCCTGACAGCGCCATCTTTTCCTCTGAGGTTATGACTCTGGATCTCTTGAATTGGTGAGGCGGGCATTGGAGTGGAAATATCCATGCCTCAAGATCGTTGTTCAGTGACCTATGCCCGGGGTAAAAAGCACAGAGTGGGAAATTCAGTGTCAGGCTCACCTAGGCAAACACATACTCTTCATGTCATATGCATGTAGCTGCCTCATATGGGAATGAAGGGAGAGGAGGAAAGAGAAATTCCCTCTCTCCTTGACAAGTCTAAGAAAGAGAGCTGGTATTAACTGTGCCCCAACAAAGATACCACTTCAGGGGATACCAGAAGCCATTTATTTTCTGCCCAATGCTTTTTAATTTCAATTTCAGTGCCTTCCCTCTGTTCATTATTTCCTATTTATCTTGTATATAACTTGTTTTGTATACTTTTGTTTACATGTTATCTTCCTCCTCCCCACTAAATTGTAAGCTCTTTGAGGGCAGAACCTGTCCTTTGCCTCTTTTTGTATCCCCAATGTTTAGCACAGAGCCTGACACACAGCTGGCAATTAATAAATGTTTATTGAATTAAATTGCAGAGTGGATGACTTTTCCTTGTTCAGTTAACCAATTCTCATTGGAACAACCCCATTGCTGTCACAAGTAGGGGGTTGAGGGGTGGACAGTGAATGAGAAGGGAACAAGCATCTATTAAGTATGTGTCAGGCTCTATGTCACACAGCTAATAAGTATTAAGTGTCTGAGGCCATATTGGAACTCCAGTCCTCCTGACTCCAGAGTCAGTGCTCTATTTACTGTGCCACCTAGCCACCCCTATATATCTTTAGCCAGAGGCCAGAGAAGACATGTCCCTCCCCATGGAGTCAAGGCACATGGGTTCAGCTCCATGGGGAATACTTTAATACAACTCTTTCCCTGCCTCATCCCACACAATTTCAGAAATCTTTTCAACCTTTGAAAATAAAATCTTAAGTGTTTGGGGCGGCTAGGTGGCACAGTGAATAGAGCACTGGCTCTGGAGTCAGGAGGACCTGAGTTCAAATCTGGCCTCGGATCCTTCACACTTACTAGCCATGTGACCTTGGGCAAGTCGCCTAACCCCAATTGCCCCCCAAAAAGCAAAAATAAAACCCAAACCTTAAGGGTTTGGAGGGAGAAGGAAGGAGAGATACACTGCAGTTGCTACTTGGAGAATAGGTACACTTGCATTAACATAGAGCGCCAAGTGTAGTCTAGTCATGACAAAATTTGAAACTAACCACTGTCCCTACTGAAAGAGATTTTAGCACCAATTTAGATTCAACCCTCCCAGTTTACAGATGAAGAAGCTGAATCAAAAAGAGGTTATCTTAGTGCAACCTTTTAATTCAGATCTGCTGACTCCAAATCATTTTTTAAAATCACTACATAATATTCAAAGATATTCCATCTCCTCTGAACTCCATGATTTTCACTGGCTGTCCCCCATACCTGGAATCCTCTCTGTTCTCATTTCCACCTGGCTTTCCTGGCTTCCTTCAAGTCCCAGCTAAAATCCAGCCTTCTATAAGAAGCCTTTTCTATTTCACTCAGTACTTAGCACAATTCCTGGCCCATAGTATTCACTGAGTAAATGCCTCTTGACTTGACTTGAGAAGGGATGCCCTTAGAAGTAGATGAAGTAATCAATTACATGATGTCCTCTGAGGAATTCAATGAAGGTCTCTCTGCCAGGGTGCGTTCCCCCAACTACCCACTCTGTTTACCTCCCAATCAAAGTACAATAGACATCAAGTAGTACAACTAGAATTCAAACCTATGTCTTTAGATTCCAAGCCCAATTCCCCTCTCCCTATCCACTTCTCCAGCCTCAGTTTACACTAGAGTCCTTCCTTCTTGTTGTTCAATTGTTTCTAGTCTAGTCCGACTGTTTGTGACCCCATTTGGGATTTTCTTGCCAAAGATACTGGAGTGGTTTGCCATTTCCTTCTCCAGTTCATTTGACAGATAAGGAAACTGAGGCAAAGTTAAGTGACTTGCCCGGGTCACACAGCCAGTGTGTGAGGCTAGATTTGAACCTAGGAAGGAAGATGAGTCTTCATGGCGTCAGGCTAAGTGCTCTTTCCACTGTGTCACCTAGCTGCCCAGTTTTTCCTACCAGTCTTTGAAAGTTTTGCTTCATTTAGTTCATCATATCACTTCCCTTTGAAACAACCAGCTAATAACATTACACTAAAGGAATAAAGGTTTTTAATTCAATTCAACATTTCTTATGCATTTAGTGTATTATGAACAAGGTTAAGGAAGCAGAGGTTGTTTATGATTACGAAGCATTGTCTGGAAGAGGCAGCCTTTATGGGAGAACATAATAAGAAACAAGAGGGGTAATAGGCATCCAGGGGGGAAAATGAGGTTATTAAGAGGTCCCTGAGGGAGGAAAGAAGTGGGAAAGTTGCTCATTGAAAACTGGTTTTTCCTACCTTTCAGTTTTGCCTATGGCTGCCCCTGGTACCCAACACATTACATGTAACTGGTCAGATGAGGAAGAGCCTGCTTTCTTCAGCAACCTGCACAATAAGAACTAGCCCGTTCACTTCTGAAGTACTATATATATAGTGTATGTGTATACATATACACTTGTATGCATGTATTTCTACTCGAGAAGGAGCAGAAATTAATAATAGTGCAGGTTTTTGCATTAATATGAACTTTGGTAGAAAACATTTTGTGGATTTTCAAAATCTGTCATTGGCTGTTCATGGCTGGTGGTTAGTAAATGCACTATTTGTAATAGTTTTAGGTCAAATCTCTTCCCACTCTAGTACTTCCTGCAGTCTGTAGTCAAATTGATCTTCCTAAAGTACAGGTCTGACCATGTCCCTTCCTTCCCTCCATACTATGTAGGGGAAGCCCTAACTTTTCAGCCTTCTTATATCTTATGCTCTCAGTCCTTCCCTAGCCTTAATCACTGAATGAATGTTGCCCCAATCAAACTGAGACTTGTTAAAGACCTTAGCTTAAAAAGGCCATGGTTTCCTACTGCATCCAGGGCCATCTCCAGTCTTGCTGATCTATATCTTGCCAATGGACCCAGATGACTCCGAAAGACAAAGTGAGACTGGTGGCTTTGCACAGTCCTCCCTCACTTAAATCTAATTCGCTTGCACATCATGGCATCACTTCCCTGATGTCATGGCCCTCTTCAGGAACGAAGGACAAACAACAACATTTTACACTGCCCCTCCCACACGCACATATATGATCTGCAGTACAGTGACATTGGCTTCCATTCCATATTCTAGGCATTTTCGGTGCCTGTTCCCCCATCCCTGGAATGCTTTCCTTCTCATCTCTACCTACTGGTTTCTCTGTATCCCTTCAAGTCGCAGCTAAAATTCTACTTTCTACAGGAAACTTTTCCTGATTCCCCCTTAGTTCTAATGCCTCCCTTCTGTTGATTATTTCCAGCTTGTCTTGCATATAACTCATTTGCACATAGTTCATTGTAAGTTGTGTACCCCATTAACCGGGGAGCTCCTAGAAAAAGGGGACTGTCTTTTGTCTTTCTAAGTATCTCCAGTGCTGAGCATAAACACCAGGCACTTAGTAGGCACTTAAAAATGTTTATTCCCTACCTGAGTAATTTAAAGGAAATTGACTTTTTTTTTCAGATGAGGAAGATGTCTGTTCCCAATAATGGTCAATAGCAGGACTCAGTTCTTTAGAGCTATCCTTCTCCTTACAAATTATATCACCTCCTCTTTTGCCATAGAAGTTAATTATTAGAACAATCTCTCGTTTGAAGAAGACAGCAGGACTTCAGTAAAAACTTCCCAAGTAGGGAAGGAGAAGGGAATAAGCTTGTATATAGCACCTACTATGTATTAGGTGCTGGGATGGGCTTTTTTTTCCTTTTTTTTTTTTTACCAAATACTTCCTAAAAATAATTTTGTCAAAGATTACAAAAGTATAGGTTATGAAAATACAGGTATACTAATGTTCTACTGATAGGGCTTTGAACTGATCCAGCCATTCTGGAAAGCCTGTGCAAAAACAAAAATTAGCTGACTCTTTTGTTCATATACTTTGACACCAGTATTTGCAGGCAGTTAGGTGGTATAATAGATATAGAGGTAGAGTTAGGAAGACTTGAGTTTAAATCTAACTTAAGACACTGACTAGCTATGTGGCTCTGGATAGGTCACTTAACCTCTGTCTGCCTCAGTTCCCTCAACTATAAAATGGAAATTAACAATAATAATAACTCTTATCTCAAAGTGTTCCACGGGTCAAATAAGATAATATGTGTAGAAGGGTTAACACACTGTCTGGCACACAGTAAGCGTTTAATAAATGCTTATTCCCCTTCCCTACTAGGCAGAAGAAACCCAGAATAAGTCAAAAACAGAAAGTCCCCTATCCACCAAAACATTCATAGCTACACTTTTTTTGTAGCAGTAAAGGACTAGAAACATAGAAAAAACAGATGAAACCATTTCCTTTAAGCTTCATGGGAGTCAGTGACAGAGCTGGCAAGAGAGCTCCTGACCCTTAAGCCTTGTTCAACCTAAAACTTTCAAAAGGAAAAGGAATGAATTAAGCAAGGACCTTGCCAGAGACTTAGCACATTTATTAAGGAGACGGTGACTATGTCTTTTACTTACTTTGTAAAATTCATTTTTGTATCGAAGGAAGATTTTTTAATTATTCCTATTCGTTTATTTTTAATTTTCAATATTCACTTCCACAAGATTTTGACTTCTAAATTTTCTCCTCATCTCTCCCCTTCCCTTCCCCCAACATGCATTCTGATTACCCCCTCCCTCTCTCTGCCCTCTCTTCAATCACCCCCACTTACCCCCTTCCCTTCTAGATCTCTATACCCCATTATCTGTATATCTTATTTCCCAGTTGCATGTAAAAACAATTTTACCGTTTGTTATTAAAACTTTGTGTTCCACATTCTCTCCCTTCCTCCCTCCCCACCCACCCTCAATTCGATAGATTATTGGAAGGGAGATTTTTAAAGGGTGAATAGGGATTGCCTCCTACACACCAAACAAAGCACTTGCTT
>CM053593.1:309763292-309842478 GCA_028646575.1 Pseudocheirus occidentalis
ACCCACATTCCCAAGCCTTCACAAATAGAACAGGATCCCTCAAGCAGGGATCCCTCTCAGACTCACGACAGTTTCTCAGCCTGGTCTTTGGAAGTTCTCAGTAGAAGCTGTAGAAGCAGGATCTCAGGAAAAGGTGCAAGCTCCCGGTGGTGTCTGTCTTTTAGCTTTATTTCTTCTGGCTTGATAAATGAGGAGATTGCCCCAGGTGCTTCCAATGCATTCTCCTCTCAGCTCCAGCTGTGGCTTCTCCTGACCACCCTGGGTCCAGGCCTCAGTTTTGGGCTGGGCTGGCTTCGGCTCCCAGCCTGCTGGCATGAGCCCCTCCCTGTTCAGCCCCTTCCTGTTAAGGTGTAAATTACTCCCAAGGAGTTAACTGTAAGTAAGGACCTAAGCCTTTGAGGTGCTAAGTGCCTTTAGTAGGTGCCAATAGAAAGGGGCATGGAAGATCTTCTGATTTCATTAACATTACATACCTACATTCATTGCAGCCAAGAAGTAGGAAAAGTGTATTATTTTCAATCTTCTAGAATCATGACATTATTAGTTAATATGTCAGAGTTCGTACATTATTCAGTTTTTTCTTAGAATCATTGTGTAACTTGTTTCCCTGATATTTGTTCACTTCAGTCTGCATCAGTTCATATACATCTTTATAGGTTTCTCTGAATATTTTCTTTTCATTATTCTTTTATTTAAGGTAAAATAATACTCCATTACATATCTAGACAAATGGTGCAATTCCCTAATTGATAGATGCCTTTGTCTTTTCGACTTCTTCGCTACAATAAATATTTTTGCACATAGAAGCTGTTTTTCTCTGACTTTTATCTCTTTGGGGTTGAGGAAATATATATACCTAATTGTGTTAGTTTATTTTGAGCTTAGTTCCAAATTGCTTTCCAGAGTGCTTGGACCAATTCAATCCCTCCCATCAGAAGTATATTACTATACTTACCCTTCTGGAGTCCCATAGTTGCCTTTTTTATTTTTAGGCATCTTTGCCACATTGTGAGGTAGAACTTATTTTAATTTGTATTTCTTTTATTTGTTGTGATTTGAAACGTTTTTTCTATACTTTTGATAGGTTGCATTTCTTCTTTTGATACTGCATGCCAAGTAGTTTCAATGATTAGTGTTGTCTAGTATTTACTTTTAATTCCTGCTTCCTCCCCCCCCATTTCCCTTAAAATTGTTTTCAGAACAATTTTATTTTATCTCTACACTTTAAGTAACTCTTTTGTAGTTTAGAATAACACTAAGTCTGTGAATCATTTTAGTATTGCTATGTTTATTTTACTGAGTACTGATACCTTCCAGTATTTTGAAAATCAACAAATAAGAGGAGAAATAGGTAAATTGGGAAGAAAAGACAGTGCATTTAACAAAAATATCTGATTCTTGGAAAAGACAATTCTTTCTAAATGCCATCCTCTTAATAATTCTTGATTTTAAGGAATTCTAAGCTTACCAGCAGTAATTTCAAATATCCAGCATGATGCAGTGAAATAACTGCTGGATCTGGAGTCAGAGTAATTGGGTTAGATTATTGACTCTCTTGTTACCTGGGTGGCTTCGGGTAAATCACATCAACTCTTTGATTTGTTTCCCTTACTTTTAAAAAGATGACTTGAATTGGATGAGATCACCTAAAATGAGCAAGTAATGTCTTCTTGTATTTGGATGTTTGTCTCCTTATTTCATTCCTCCTCCTCATCCAAAAATATGGGTTTTTTTTTTTTGTTGTTTAGTTGTTTCCATGATACTGACTCTTTGTGACCCCCTTTGGGGTTTTCTTGGCAAAAATACTGGAGTGGTTTGCCATTTTCTTCTCCAGCTCATTTTACAGATTAGAAAATTGAGTCAAACAAGAGAGAGATCGAAAAGTAAATTTATTTATAAGTAGTCCTTTTTTTTTTTTTTTAAAGTTTCAGGATCACTGTGTTGAGGGTCACTTTGGTTAATTTATAAATTTGAAAATCTATTTAGTGCTATAATCACAGCATTATCATAGATGTTTTTTGTGACTTTCCCTTTACGTTGGCACATTTATTGAGTTTGCAAAAAAGACATTTTTAGACATTGAATTCAGAATGACTGGTGATTATGATCAATACCTTGTGGTTAATGATTTATTATAACTAATAGCATGGAGAAGTGATGAAAAGAAAGCAGAATAAAGTAAATTGAATTGGTGTTATTTTAGTTGGTATGTTTTACAAACTGATAATGTTTGTTTCCTGTTCTTCTCACCCTCCTTCTTCTTACTCCTGCATTCAGAGCTGCCAGGCTAATGCTGTAAAGGGAGACCCATTGTGGGGAATTTCAACATTTTACAAGTTTAAAAATGTCGTTTTGGTTGGGGAAACCATCTATTTTCATTCCTTCTGAGTCTGCTACTGGTCAGAAATGACTCACCTAGATTCCTTCATTTGGTCAACAGATTACATTGTGCTTTGCACTTCTAGATTCTCAAAGGTGTTGGAAAAGCTATCAAGTTGCCTGGAAAGTTTAGTCAGAGTACTAGCTTAAAAATGACCTTGGAGTGATCCATGGGTAGAGTTCGCTAAAATATACTGTGGTGTGACTTTTAATGTCAGTTATATTTACATCTTAAATGAACACATTTATCTATTGAATACATATTTTAACAATTCTCTTTTTTTTTTTCCAACAGTTGGACAGAGAGACTCTGAAAACACGATTGAAAAAGATGATGTGGATAATACTCTGGTAGCTAGGTCATCATCTAGTGTGCAGGATGTTCAGGAGATTGCACATGGAATAATTGAGCAAATGCCTTTGTCAGAAGATAACATTGAAGAATTGGAACAACCTACAGAATCCCAGTCTAATGATGTTGGATTTAAAAAGGTGTTTAAGTTTGTTGGCTTTAAATTTACTGTGAAAAAGGATAAGAATGATAAGCCCGACCCTGTTGAATTACTCACAGTCAAAAAAGATGAAGGTGATGATGTGGAAACGAATGGAGCTGATGAGTATCAAGATTCTGGTTCAGAAAATGAAATATTACCTAAAGAGACTGAATCAACCCAGTTAGGTGGGACAGATGAAAAAAGTAAGGGAGACAGTGCAAATCCTGAGGAAGGCAAGAGTTCTGAGGAAGAGAAACAAGAAAAAGTAGGCAACAAATCTTCTGAATCTGAAAATATATCATCATTCAAAAAATTTTTCAGTTTTGGTTGGGCTGGTTGGAGAAAAAAGACCAGTTTTAGGAAATCTAAGGAGGAAGATGCAGAGATTTCTGAGAAGAAAAAGGAGCAAGAGGTAGGGAAAGGAGATGTACTTGAGATTTATGAAGGGAAGAACGAGGATACTACTGAACAGTCAACTATTTCTGAACATCTACCCCCTCAGGAGGCCATTGAAAGTATAAAAGATCCCACTGTGTCTGAGAATGAAAAAGTATGTAGATCTCCTGAAGATCAGGTTCAAGAAGCACACATAACTTCTGAAGAGAAAGTTGCTCCGTTAGCCACAGAGGTGTTTGATGAAAAAGTAGAGACGGTAGCAGAAGTTCATGTCAGTACTGTGGAAGAGCAAGAACAAACAGAAGATCAAAGTGCCAAGGTAGAACAGGTTGTTGGGTCTTTGTTCCTTGCAACAGCTGAAACAAATGCAGATTTGCAGAAAGCTGAAGTGACAGAAAAGCTGGTCAAGACCAGAGAACTGGTTTGTGCCTCCGGAGATGACTATGTTAAACTAGTTGAACCAAGTCTTGAAGAATCAGCTTTGTGTCAGCAACATGAGGGCATCACAAATGAGGTTGAAATACTGTCTTCACAAGAAAGAGGCAGAGTACAAGGAAGCCCATTAAAGAAACTTTTTACCGGTACTAGCTTAAAAAAACTGTCTGGAAAGAAATATAAGGGGAAAAGAGGAGATGATGAAATAAAGCCAGAGGAATCGGGGGAGCTTACACAAGTGTCAATGGATTCTCCAGAAACTCCAGAGGAACAAAAGGGTGAAAGCTCTGCTTCATCCCCTGAAGAATTGACTGAGGTTACCTGTGTAGAGAAGGGTATTGTAGAAGCACCACAAGAGGTTGAGATTGAAGAAGAAGGTACTACTTCAGATGGAGAGAGAAAGAGAGAAGGTGTTACTCCGTGGGCATCTTTTAAAAAAATGGTGACACCCAAGAAACGAGTTAGAAGACTTTCTGAAAGTGACAAAGAAGATGAAGTTGAGAAAGTAAAGAGTGCTACTCTGTCTTCAACTGAAAGTGCAGTCTCTGATAATCAGGATGAGATGAAAGGACATGGGGATGATCAGAAGACAGAAGAGCCAAAGCGTAAGGTTGATACTTCAGTATCCTGGGAAGCCTTAATTTGTGTAGGATCTTCCAAGAAAAGAGCAAGGAAGTCATCATCTTCTGATGAAGAAGGAGGGTCTAAAGTTGTTAGTGGAGATTCCCAGAAAACAGAAGACATAGGAAAAAGCAAAGAATCTGGGACAGAAATAACACATATGCATTCCCATGAAGGTGATCAAGGGCAGATAAATTCTTCCCCTGAGCTAGCTGGAAGCCCACTTGAAGGTGAAGGAGTTTCCACATGGGTGTCATTTAAAAGATTAGTTACTCCAAGGAAAAAGTCAAAATCAAAAATGGAAGAGAGAAATGAGGACTCTGTAACTATTTCTGGCATAGAACACTCTGCTTCAGATGCAGAACCTGTGAAAGAAGAATCTTGGGTATCAATCAAGAAACTCATTCCTGGTCGAAGAAAGAAAAGGCTAGATGGAAAACAAGAACAAGTTCCTGTTGAAGAAGACCATACGGGAGTTAATGAAGATGATTCTGATATCCCAGCTGTTGTTCCTTTATCTGAGTATGATGCAGCAGAACAAGAGAAAATTGAAGCCCAACAAGCAAAAAACACTGAAGCAGCAAAAACAAGTCTGCATGAGATGAAATCTGGACAAGAAGGTCCAGGGACAGAGGAGACTGTTGAGGGACTGGTTCATGCAGTTAGTGTAACTGTTGTAGAGGGGGAGAGAGCAGTTACAAGTATTGAAGAAAGGTCACCATCTTGGATTTCTGCTAAAATTACAGAACCTATTGAAGAAGCAACAGATCAGCCAAAACAGCAGACTGAGGAGATATTTGAGAAAGAAGTTCTTGTTGAAGTACCTATTACTAAAACTTTGCCGGATATAAAAGACACTAGCAGTGACACAATTGTTAGTGAGCTAGAGTTAACTTCTGAAGCAGTGACAGCTCCAGAAGAGGCAGCAGAAATGACAGAAGCCTCTTGTGCGGAAGAGACTACTGAAATGGTTTCTGCAGTTTCACAGTTGACTGACTCTCCTGATAGTACAGAAGAAGCTACACCTGTGCAGGAGGTAGAAGATGACACACCAGATTTAGAAGCTCTTAAGCAACGAACTCAGGAAGTAATTCAGGCAGTGATAGAAAAAGTTAAACAATCAGAAGAATCTGAGATTACAGCAACAGTTGTTTCAGGAGACACACTTTTAGCAGATCAGAGTCTTGAAACTAAGATACCAAAGAAAGTGAATGTGAAAAAAGCTGAACAAAGTGGTGATCACCAAGAGATCAACTTAGAAATTGGAGAAGCATCTGGGTTAGATGACAGTAAAGTGTTGTATGCTGAACAGGTAGAAGCACCAAAATCTGAAGATTTCACCATTAATGATAGGCAACAAGAAATAATTGAACAAACACCTTCAGAAACCTTTAATAAATTTAACGAAGTCAAAAGGAGTTTAGAAGTGAAGGAAAGCAAATCATACAGGGATTTCAAAACTTACCAAATTGAGACTACAGGTATGGAAATGCCACAAATTCCAGTGGGACAGATCACACCAGTTGAAATAAGCACAGATGAAGGTACTCTCATGGTACATTTTGAAGACATAAGAATAAAACAGCAAGAAAGCAGTGATGTTGGTGACTCTGGACCTGTATTAGAATCTTCAGTTATAGAAACAACAGTAGTCACTGTATCAAGTATCAGCCCGGAAAGTCCTGGTTTCCAAACTTCAGAGGGAAACAAAGAACAGTCTAAAGTAGAAGTTGTTCCAGTATCCACCGAGGAGCAGATAGTTGTGCAAATGGTACAGAATCTTTCAGGGACTGAAGTGGTTCAAGATTCAGGTTCTTTTGTTGATCAGGAAGTGAAAGATACAATAGCTGCTAAAGAACAGGTCTCTTTAGACGCAGAAGTGATGGATCAGACGAAGATAGATCAAGTTGAACTAAAAGATGAGGTAGTTATTGAAGAAGACAAGTTAGAATACAAAAAGGGTTCTGAAAAGGTTGAACTTCAGATTAGTTCTTACTTAGCTCCAGTGGAGGGAGAGGTCTTGGTTCAGGAACGGACAGTGTCCTCGGAAGTTCTCAAAGTTCAAAGCTCTGAGACTCAAGAAGCATCTTTACCATTAACAGCAGCAGCAATAGTAGAGAAAGCTGTAGCAGAAGCTGTAAAACTTTCAGAAACATCATCTGAAAATCTGAATTCTGTAAACGTTCAATTAGTAGCTGAAAAAATACCCTCTGGAAGTATTCAAGATTCTGATACTGCTTGGTCCGACCAAGCAGAACTTATGGAAAAGCAGTCTCTCACAGAATCTATTCAAGAAAAAGAAAAAACAGTTGTATTGTCTGCTATTACAGAGACTATCAAAAGCTCTGACTTCATGAAAAGACCAGAGGAAGAGTCCCAGAAACTGGCAGATGCAGCCAGTGTTCAAGTTTCTTCTCAGGAAATCAAACCAACTCTAACCCAAGTAGAACTTGGAAAGGATGAAGATGACATTTTGACTATCAAAACCCAGAGTACCAGAATTGTACAAAATGTTATTCAGACTGCTGTTGATCAACTTGTTAGTGCCAAAGATCTAAACACTCAAACTTTTACACTTAATGCAGAGGAACAGGCTCAGATAAGAAAATCTGAAGAGGAGGGTACTATACATGTATCTGAAAGAAATGAAATTGAACTGATAACACAGTGTGAAATTAAATCTGTTACAAGTGAAAACTTAGGGCCAGTAGCTGTTGAACAAACTCCAGATGCACCTGTAATTTCTGGTATTTACAAAGAAGTCTCTGTTTCTGAAGGTTCTGAAACAATCGTGGCCATTGAGGTAGAGATACCTGAATTAAAGTTAGGTGAACAGCAACATGAAGAAGCAGCACCAGAGCTGGAAGAAAAAGAAGCCATTGAAACAAAGAGTGAGCCAAAAATTGACAGTACAATGTCAGGAGAAAGACCTGATAAATCAAAACATGTACCTAAAGGAGAAACTGAAGATGACATTGCAATTGACCACTCAGATGATCCAAAATTAGTACCAGGGGAAAATAATGACCTATGCAAAGAGTCCATAGATTCAAATGGACCAAAACTAAAGGAAACTGTCCAGGATCTGGAATGTCAAGAAAGGCTAGTACTTCATATAGAAAAAGAAACTTATAACCAGTCAGTAGAAGATACCAAAACACAGACACAAGAAGAGGTACATAAACATGATGAGTGTTGTGAATCTCCACCAAAGTCAGCGCCTAAGGAGTCTTGGGGCATAATGTAAGTACGTTGGCTTTTTTTCCTTGTAAAGCAACATTCCATGTTTGTTATATATCTGCAATTTTATGTATATTCTAATCTTTTCACAGTAACCATGTGAGGTTTACAGCCTTGTGGAAGAGGGAGCTCAAAAAGTTCAAGTGACAGTCATGACCCACCTAGTCTAGGACATACAAAGCCATGCCTCTACCAGAGTCTAATCCCATCTGAAACATTAAAAAAAAAAAAATGGGGGCGGCTAGGTGGCGCAGTGAATAGAGCACCGGCCCTGGAGTCAGGAGGACCTGAGTTCAAATCCGGCCTCAGACACTTAACACAAAAACAAGCCGTGTGACCTTGGGCAAGTCACTTAACCCCAACTACCCTCCAAAAAGCAAAAAAAAAAAAAATGAGGCTCATGTTTTTTTGCTATGGATCAGTAACAACAATAGTCCCTGTTGAATGAATCTTTGACATTGGCATTTTCAACACTACATTTAAATATGCAATCAAGGCTCTTGAGCATTATAAGAAATTAATTGGGTGTTGGACACAATTTGCCTCAGGTTTTCCCCCTAAGCAGTTCAGCCTGCTTCTGAGAAGTAAAATTCACTTTTTGAATAAGCAGTGAAAAGAAATGATCTGACTAAAACAGCATGTGAATGACAATAAGCTAGCATTTCCACTTCATTTGTAAAGGTCTATTGATGTTTTTTGTTTTGTATTAAAAATGGCCTTCCTGCCATTGAACCCTCCCCTGTAACAAAAGCAAAAAAAAAGTTAGCATTTAACAAAAATGACCAAGAAAACAACATTTTCTAATGGTATATGCTTCCTGTAGTTTTTCACTTTGTTTCTGAGGAGGGAAGTATAGTGTGTTCTCTGGAACCAAAGGATGGCTACTGCAGTTAATATGTTAGGCTGCCATGTAGTGTCTGAATTTCTCATTGGTCGTTTATTATAATAGAATTGTGTCCCATTACATTTGTATATCCTAATTTGTTTATCCTCTGCTCCTTTGGCAGCTACTTGGCTTCCTAGTTTTTTGTTTTTGTTTTTTTTTGCCTTTCACAAGTGTGGTTTTTGTGAATTGTTTTGTATTCATGTTGCTCAAGGAGAAGTTGGCTGGCAACATTGTGGGGAGAGAGAGTTGGTCTACACTCCCCATATGGGGTTGTGACCCACAGTTTAAAAAGTGCTAAAGGGTCTGCAAGTGGAAACAGTTTTAAGAAGCCCAGGAACCCAGAGGAGTGGTGAACAACCTTAGTCTTGCCTCTGGCCTGTGCTGGCTGGGTGATTCTGGGAAAACTCTTTAATCTTTCAGAGTTCCAGGCAGCATTCAAGAGCACAAGGGACAAAGAAAGAAGCCTATATGCATTAATGGAAATTCTGAATTGAGAGCTCCCAGCATTGATGATGATCATAAGATTTTTTAAAAAATTGTTTGGTATATAGTTCACACAGTATTGTAATTTGTAGTTCTATAAACTGCATGCCTCAGATACTGTTACTCATATTTTACCGATGAGGAAAATGATTTTGGGAAGGGAAAGAGCCTTGTCATGGTCACACGAATGTGCAAATTTGTGCCCAAGTCTCATAGAATCTACAAATTTCAGAGTTGAAGGGACCCTTAAAAGTCATCTAGTCCAAAATAACTGAATCCTCTCTACAGCTCACTCATTTAGCCTTGTCTTAAAAACCTGTCTGTATAAGGGGAACCTATTACTTCCTGAGTCAATACTCTCTCACTTTTGGTTACTTCTAATTGTTTTTTATCAAGCCTAAATTTGTCTGTTTATAACTTCCTACGTTACCTGGTTCTGTTCTCTGAGAGAACAGAAAAAGTCAAATCTCTCTTCTACTTCATAGTCTTTCAAATACCTGGAAGATTGGCTTCTGGATCCTTTGATCATAGATAGATTTTTTTGCCTGTGTCTTCTCTTCATAGATGACACATTTCTGGGTTCCATAAATTTCACATTTTCATACCTGTACTAGTGTATCATGGTTTTGAGGCCTTTCAACAAACATCCTGGCTACCTTTCTCTTGGTGTTCTCCATCTCATCCTTACCTTCAAATGTGGGAATACTAAAAACTAAATACAGCAACCCACAAAGGGTTCAAGTACTGTGGTGTCATAATAAAAATTACTTAACCTTTAGACAGTGCTTTTAAGGTTGTGAAGCCCTTTGCATACATGTGATCTTGAACAACAACCTCCTCCCCCAGGGACATGATGTTATTTTTGCCTATTTTAAAAAATTTTCTAAATTTCAACACTAAAAAGAAATTCCACATGCAAGTAGTTTATAAATGAAACTATGAACCTGGACACAGTACTTGATTTCATATGTATATAATAAATTCAATGTGTTTCTTTTAAAGCTGTTCCATTTGTGTTTCTTTCTGAATTTCTGTTCCCTTTTGCACATTTAAATAGATTTTCATTGACCACCTTCTTGTGTTAATCTGTGGGGTGTTCTTTTTTGGGTAACAACCCTTTTCAGTAGCTCCCCTTTCCACCTGATGGATACCTTCCTCAAATGGGAAAACAGAAACAACAAACCCACACATAAGCATAGTCAAGCAAAATAAATCCCCAGATAGACCGTATCCAAAAATATATATCATTCTGCACCTTGGTTTTATCCTTCTGTTAGAAGGTATGTAACTTAGCATTCCTTATTATAAGACCTGGAATTATGTTTGATTATTGAATTGATCAGAAATCTTTAAGTCTTTCAAAAATGTTTTTCTTTATAAGGTATATACCATTATTATCATTTATAAGGAAGTTACTCAGACCTGGAGATTAAATAAATGACTTGCTCATGGTCGTAGAGCTAGTGTCAGACCCGAACCCCTGGACTCCCAACCTTGTACTTTTGCCACCCTGACACTCTGAATACAGTAGAACTATACATCTCCCAATCCTTTGCTCTGTGCTTCTCACGAAGATGCTTAGGCTTGTATTAGGTTCCTTCCCCCCTGTCCCCTCAATCTTCTCCCCTCCAGCTCTATATCTTTTTCAGATAAACTTCTTTCCAGCTTCTCCTCTCACATACCTTGTATGTGTATGCTTGATTTTTTTTTAAACACAAGTATGTCATCCCTATCTATTTAATTATAGTTAACCTAATTTTCTTTTTTGTTGATATTTTTGCCCCTGACTTGGTATCCAGCGTGTAGCTATCTTTCCTAGGTTTGTGTTTCTGAAAATTTTATAAAACATGGCATCTATCCCTTTATCCAAGTCACTGATGATGAAACTTAAATCAGCATAGGGTCAGACACAAACAAATGCTACTTCAAGTTGACATCAACCCATTAATGTCTTCTCTTTGGGGTGTGGCTTTTTTGGTAGGCCAGGAGACTTACTAGTGGAATTGAGGAAGGCCTGTGATAACTTTCCACATTCCCACAATTCTAGCTGGGACTGTTAGGAGTTAGGAAGTTGTGGTACAGCTCTGGAGTTTTGGTTTTTTTTTTGTTAACTTTACTCCTAGGTGAATTGATCTGGTGGGACTTGCTGCTAGCCCTTTTGGGAAAGAAGAATATAAAAGTGTTTTTCACGACTTTGGCTAGGGAGTTCCTGAGATGTCTGATTGACTGCTTTTTATCTCCTTGTCTCTCAGAACAGTTATTCACTGGTCTAACTGTACTAACACTTAGCCTATCTCTTCAATGTGTACATAGAATACCATGAGAGACCTTTATTAAATTCTTTGCTAGAAGCTAGTTAAAGTAACTTTCTATAACACTCCCTTGACCCTGATCAAAAAAGGAAATGAGGCTGTTCTCACCCCCATTTGTTCATTGCTTCCTTTTGAGTCTTTTGAGCCCTTTTCCTTTCTGAATGTTCACATTCCTTTAATAAGTTCCAGAATGTTTCCAGGATTAGAAATCAGTATCTCTGGTCTATAGTTTTTCAGATTCCATTCTCTGAAACCATAACTAGGAAAGACCTCTCTGTTTTACTACAGGGTGGAAATTGCCTCAAGGTTGGGAAATTATATTCTTCTTAAGAGGAAGGCAGGGGGTAGTGCCTTATGGTGAGGTGAGTTCCAGTAATGGAGCCTGGGTAGAGTTATTCCCAGGTTGGGCTGGTAATGGAGACTGGGAGCTGGAGAAAGCCTGCCTTTTCTTGTAGAAGGAGCTGTAGGTGAGGTGATTAAAACCCGATTTGCATAGCTTAGATGTAAGGTGGAAGGGAGGTTGGCTGAAGATAAAGGGTCTGGGCTGTATTTTACTGAAAGCTCTCTCCCCAATTCAGTGATCCTTTCCTTTTTACCCTTCCAAAGTTTTGCCCTACCCAACTACTCAAATTTTCCTGTATCATAGAGCTCAGGGTATAAATAGAAAAATTGAGGAGTAATATACCTATGCCTTAAGATAATTGCTCCCTAAAATTTAGGTATGGGGGGAACGAGAGGCTTTGTGTTTCAGTGGAAAGAATACTGGATTTGGATTTAGAGAAGTACTTCTTAAACTGTGGGTTGAGATCCATATAGCGTTATTGAAGGGGTAGAGAGTGCAAAATTAAGAAGCCCTGATTTAGATTATCTGTGTGGCTTTGGGTAAGTAATTTACCTGCCCTTTAGTTTAAAAGTTTTTCAAATGAAAATGGCTTTGGCATGGGATGTTTTGGGTATGCTTCAAGGATTCAAGAAGTGCTTTTGCACACGTTGGGCCCTGGAGTTGTCTTCCGTCTCACAGAATGGTGGAGAAATGGGAAAGGGAATGGGGGTGGGGAAGAAGGCTGTGCAAGCTGTTCCAGGTCTCTGGTAGTGCCCCAAATTTCTGCATTTGGATCTGTGCTGCTTATTTTTCATTCACTTGGAATTGGATGACAGGATCCAAAAAGATTTTGGCATGTTAGAGCTTTGGAGTGTATCAATTCAATAGGGATACATACATGTAAAGCTATAAATGAAAAATCAATTCCAAAAGTACAGAAAGGGAAGGTATGTCTGAAAAAGATGCAGTGGTTTTATTGGATTTCAATAATGCACAACAGTAGTACTCTTGGGCTATATAGAAGAGGCATATATAAACCATCTCCCAGGAATTAAGGAGGTGATAACTCTTATGTATTCTGTGCTAGCCAGAACACATCTGGAGTATTGTGCTTAGTTCTCTTGCCATATTTTTAAAATTCCACCAACAAACTAGCAAACATTCAGAGAAAGACCACCTGAAAATGCTATGTCCTTTCTTAACTGTGAATCATTAGATGTTTGATACCAAGAAACCCATTCCAGTTTTTATAGCCAGAGTTCAAAACAAAGTGTAGTTTTGCACTTTGTGGTCACTATCTAAATTGTCTGTACTTAAGTACAGTTTATAAAATTAAGAAAAAAAAAAGTTTGTCAGCTGCTATTCAGAAAATAAATAATAATCAAAAGCTTAATGAAAACCAAAAGGTTGTTAAATGTAAAGGATGATTTATATAATTATCGTTATTTGTTTGAGGGGAAAATAATGAGCTGCACTTTAACAGGAGAAAAAAAAAGTAAAGGATAAAATTAACTTTTAGACCCTGTATCTTCTCTTGTCATTACAAAATCTGAAGATTCTACGTACACATTCAACTTTCTAAGACAATGAAAGAAGATTAAAAAAACAGTATCTGAGGGTCCTCATTAATGACAGGCACTAAAAGCCAATGACCCAGAATAACTAAAACCTTCCCAACAAAAATTAGTAGATTTTTGTGTGTAAATTTTTATTAATTTTAAATTTAAATACAAAGCGAGGTAATGTAATAGTGCAATGTAAACTAGAAAGTGATATTTAAATGTCAGCTGTTTGGCATACTAGGAATGTTTATTTTTTAAAAATCTCACTAATGGGGAGAGGGAGGGAAGAAAAAGACACAGCAGAGAACAAAAGGAAACAGGAAGCAAAGAAAAGGTGAATAGCTTTGAAAACAAATGTATATAGTGTTATATAGGTTTTTGTGAAATGGAAATTTATTGTTTTATGTGGAAATGTTCTTTTTTTTTAACCTCACTTTGTATTTAATTCATTAATGAGGACCCTCAGATACTGTTTTTTAAATCTTCTTTCATTGTCTTAGTACAGAGAAGAACCTACTGATGGCTATTTCTTTTTTATTCTTTTTTTTCTTCCGTAGTTAATTCAAAATGTGTGTCATAGGACCAGAATGTGAAGAAGGCCATTTAAGAAAGTGAAGGCTGCTGCTGATTAAATTCAAGACTAATGTTCCTGAACTGTGAGAACAGAAGATTAGGTCTTACTACCTGAAGCCATTCCAAGAGAGCCACTGACAACCCTGAGACATCAGGAGCTATACTTCTCATTCTTTTATGTTTGGATGTTAACATTTCCTCTTTTTGAGACATTTCTCTTTTTTTTTTTTTTTACTTGATAACATGTGATATTTCTGATTTAAATGACCTTAATTCTGAACCTTGAGAGGAGTTGGAAACATTTAGTTTCTCATATTCCAAATCTTAGTTTAAAATGCTTCCAGAACTGGAGTGTAATTCTTCTTGTATTTATATGTATATCTTAAATAAACCTTGTTCTGTTTTTATTGTATATTTTCCTTCACTTACTTGTTAAGGAGATACTCTATCATATATTGTATGAAGTGCCAAGTGCACATGACTATGGTAAAGCACTGTGGAGTTTTGACCCACAAGAAAACAATAAGTGAGGCTTCATTTGCTGCTTTCACGAGAGTCCTTCCTAGTCCAAAGGTACAATTCCTACTTAAGATAGCCATTCATGTTGAGATCCCCACTTGTATCATTACTCTGAAATAGGGGCTTTATCATTCAACACAGTAAAAATTTGTAGAAACTTAGAAAGTTAACTTATTGATGGATTTTGCTCTAAGCTCCAGTGAAAGTTGGCAGGAAGTCTGCACAATTTCAAACTCTGCAAATTTTTAGGCTTTCCTTTATTTCAGAATGGATGTTTAGACATGAGTGTGCTGAAGTACTTACTGAGAATGTATTGCTTTAAGTTTTTGGATTCTATTGTTCTTGTATCCTGGATCATATCCACATACACATGGCATGAAATAAGGCAAGTTCTTTGGTTTTTGATAGATACTAGATTATGTTTTCTCCATATATACGCCCACTTGTCTTAACAGTGTTTCATTATGTTCATATACATTTGCTAAACTGTGATTTGACAAGTGATTTAAATAAAATATTTGCTTACACTTAGGTTTGTTGGTCTTATTAGAATGTAGGAAACCTGGGACTAAAACTTTGTAAAGCATTTGGGTCATATTAATCAAACGAGATAGGCTTTAACTGCTGAGCTCTTAATGTATCAAGGGCAATGGTCACACCACCACTTTAAAAGATGGCTGTCTTAGGGAAGTCTAGACTGCATATTTAAAACCCGTGTTTAGTGGCAGTTCTTTCCTTTTGGAGGCCTTTACCATAGGCTAGCCACGTACTGAGCTGTCATTATTGGTGCAATTCTACCATCTGGTGGTGATTTCTTGAAAGTTATTCAGTTTTCTGGGCCACAGTAACATCTTAAAAATTGCCTAAAGCAAATAGGTTATTCTGGGAAGGATTTTTAAGAAGCTTAACAAATAAAAAGTACCTGGGCTAATACACTAAGGAACTTAGGAAAACGTCAGAATGTTTCCAATTATGATCTTTCATACAAATAGCATGAAAGCTTCAAACATTGGAGGCCTTTGTTACAATGTAATTGTCTTGCTATTTTTATATCTGTGTAGTGTTTTCACTTTCCAAGTTATTGTCTAACATGAAAATTAAATACTTAACAGTTAGAGAACTAAGACCTGCAAATCTGTTTGGCCAAAAAGCCTTTCCCTTCCCCATGTAATTTACTGCTAAAATTTGTTACTTTGTTGTTGTTGTGAACAAGCATGGCTATTCAAGAAAAATGAGCCACAGAATTTTGCTTTTTACCCTAAGGTATTTCATACTAAATAATGAATAATTGTCTTTAATATATTAAGGGAGATAATTTTATAAGAGGCTCTATGGAGTAGTGGTGGGTTGGCCAGGAGTTAGGAAGATCCAGGGTTTCAGTCCTGCCCCTAGATAATGCTTCTGTGACCCTGGATAAGTCACTGTAACCTCTCAGTACTTTAGCCAGCCCTTTAAGATAAATTGCAGAGAAGGGGCTTACCGGAATTGGTAGAGGGAGTTTCCTTAGGAATTTCCTGTGTCAATGAAACAAAAAAAATTTCCATTTCCTTGCTCTAAGCAGAAGACAACAATGTATTCTGAACTAGTATTGTGTCAAGTCCTAAATATTGGATGTTTTTCTCCTTTTTAAA
This sequence comes from Pseudocheirus occidentalis, assembly GCA_028646575.1. NCBI lineage: Eukaryota > Metazoa > Chordata > Mammalia > Diprotodontia > Pseudocheiridae > Pseudocheirus > Pseudocheirus occidentalis. The sequence goes on from CM053593.1 coordinate 309,779,146, forward strand.
ACAGTAGAAACTCTGCTCAAATAAGTATGGAATTGCCTAACCCATGCAAAATAGTTTCATTTTTTAAATAAGCACCTTCATACCATGTTTTTTTCCTGATTGCCTCAACTTTGGAAAATTGCATTCATCAAAACCTATTCTCCAGATATAACATTACTTCCTTTGTGTTTTGGGTTTTTTTTTTTTATACCAACACCTGAATGTGCCATGGGACATTAAAAAAAATATATTGCATACCTATATCCACTAAGCCATATTGTTATAACTGCAGCAGGTAAAAATGAACATCACTAGTATGAGCTGGTATTTTGATAGAACTTTGAAAACTGCTGTTAATGTGTAAAATAAATCCTGTTTAGACCTCAAGGCTAGCTTTAGCTAATGTAAATTGTTGGTAGGAGTTGGGGAGCAAGTGCCTAACTTTGCTTTTATATATACATATATATGCCAACATAAAAGCTTGTATATTAGAAAATGCAACTATTATGTAATATTATTATTACATTCCTTGTCACTGAGGAATATGACATAGCACCCTGAGATTATTCTATTAATGGTACAAATTAGATGTCTCTGTAACAAATAGTTTGTTCCAATATGTTGCCTTGATCTCTGGAAGTACACTTCAGTTGAGGGCTGATAACTTTAACTTGGGTTTAAGCTTCAAGCTTTGCAGATTCCTCTGTTCCAAGGCATTGGGTTACAAGATATTTCATTAGTTTTGGGTTTTAGGGTAGATTGTCATTTATGTAAATAAAATGCAATCAAATAGTATCTAATGGGTTTTCTTTCTGTATTCATAATTCAATTTTGAGTGCTTTTCCCTTCACGTAGTAATTGCTAATGGCATATGAGTTTTCCTCTTCTCCCACTCAATTAGATTTTGTGATACTTTCCTCCAAGTAATATATTGGGTCCATCTGGGCTTAAATTCAGATAAAATAACTAATAGATTGGTGGTTCTTAAGTCATAGATGAATATTTTAGATATAGGAGGAATTTTACATTTTACTGGTCATTATTCCCAAAGCATAACCCCAGAGGTGATAAAACCTGGGCCCACAGAGGTTGTGATTTCCCCAATGTGGCATAAGTAGTACTTTTTAGTCCTTAGACCAAATCCATAACATTTTACTGTAAATACTAGATTTATATGTTGAAACTGCTACACCTGAGGGTTAAGTAATGGAAAGAACTTTTAAATGTGTTGGCCTTTCTGTTCCCCTCATTTCTAGGCGCAGCTAGAACCATAAGATTGGATCATAGGTTCATAGAATTTGCAAGGGATTTGGGAGATAATCTAGTCCTAGGATTATAGATTTATAGCTGGAAGGGACCTTAAACATCACTTGTCTAATGAGTAAACAGGAAGGTTGAGATTTATCAATGCTTAGAACTTAAGAGTTCTCATTTTGCAGATTTAAGTTTGCCCAAGGTCACATAAGACAACCAGGTCTGGTTCCCAAATCAGTGCTCTATATGCCATTTTGCACTTTATAGTATTTTCGTTTCCTAAGAGCCATCTGGATTAGGCTAGCTAGAGCTCTTATCCCCATTTTTAAAAGGAAACCTGTGGAGCAGGATTTAGGACACACCCCAAAATCATGCAGTAATGTATTGGCAGAGGATAGATCTTTGCTCCTAGCTCAGTACTCTGGGGGGGTTGAAAAGTAAAGTAACAAAGATCCTCAAGTAAAGGGGAAGAAAACCCCAACCTTTTTGTTTTCTATAAATAGGTTCCTCTTGATATATTGAAAAACCATTAAGACCTGAGACTGATTTGCATAACACATTGATACCTCCTTATTGGTCAGCCAATACTAAGGGCTTCAAGCATATTCAAGGTGGATATTTCTCTACAGAGCTTGCTAATTTAGAAATGAAAAATGGTACTAACTTGTGTAGTTTCTTCTTAAAAACGTCAGTCTCACTGACTGTTGGTTCACTGTAGATGATGTTACAGGGATGGTAGAGGCAAGTACAAAACATTCAAGTATATACTGAACTACTTCAGATTTTTTTGTCTCCAAATACAAAAGTGAACAGGGTCTCTTCAGGAATCAGACTTTTAAAATGTTGAAAACAGAAAGGTTATCTATTCTAGCTGGCGAAGTATGTTGCCAAAGAGGAGGTATTTCTGATGTCTAATTGCAGGCCAACTTCATCACCCCGTAAGACAGCAGCACATACACAGGTGCACCTCATTTTTAATAGTGCATAGTCACAAGTTGGATATAATTTTTTTTCTTTTTAAATGACTCCTGTTGACTTAATTTGAGAGATGCTTTATCTTAATTTTCAGTTGCTCTTAACTAGCCTAAAACTTGTAACATGTGAGTTAACTTCCCCACAGACTGGGGTGAGTTAAATGATGGGAGGGGGAGGTGAAGATTAGTGATCTGTAAAGCTACATATCTGCCTGTAAGTACTAGGCAAGTCTTCTATAGAGTATGTCTTCACTGATTCCTCTTCTCAGATTTTTTTGGGGGTGGGTGGGAGCAGTTTAATTATCCCCTAAATTAAGCTTTTTATTTCTAAATTCAGGCTTCAATATTTCTGTCTAAAAACTGATTATGTTTTTTGTACTTTTGTACTTTTCAAGCACTTTCAACAAAACTAGTTAAGTATGAGTTAGGTAGGGCAGGCATTTTAGGCTCAAAAGAGATCTTGGCTCCTCTTCCAGTCTAACCACATTTTACAGATGTGATGAAGTTGAGACCGAAGAAGTGACAACCATTTTAAAACAAAAAATAGTATAAGGTGACTTATCTGTCTTGATTCATGCATAGGTGAAACATTAGCAGGTAAAGCTGTGTCCAATTAATAACCAATGAATGAATATAGGGACCTGGAGAAACCCATTGTTAAAAAATTTAAAAGCAATTTAGATGCTCTCCTGCAAAAAAACAAAAAACAAACCCAAATTTCCCAACTTCTTAACTATTATCTGTAGTAGAGTGAAATTGCCCAAACAGAACAGCACAAACCGAGAATTATTCTTCCCTTCACTCAATACATCCCAAATTTCTAAAACCAGGTAACTGGAACTGTGCAGTGATTTAACCCAGACATTGGTGGTGACCAGCTCCTAAAACAGTCAAACCTCTGCCTTTACATGCATCTCAGTCTAAAGCTTTATGACCACTCAACTTGCACTTCTCAATAGGCAGGGCAGACCTACCTGATTTTAATCAAATTTCATTTAATCTCCACGGAAGGGGCCATGCCAAATGACAGGGAACAAATAAGGAATAACACTGTTTACCCCCATTGAACGAATGCTATCTGCTATATCACAGAGGTATTGGAGTTGGGAATCTATGAAACCAGTCATGAAAATTACAAGTAAGTGTACTCCACCCTGCTACACCCATAATTTGCACAGCAGTTTGACAATTTACAGATTCAGAAGGGCTTTACCATAACATTTATCTTATTTGGTCCTCACAACAACCCTGTGAGGTAGGCAGAGTGGGTATTATCTCCATTTTTTTATATGAAGAAACTGAAGCTTCAAGCTCTGATGTTCTCATAGTTAGTTGTTACCCCTATCAAGTGCCTTTAAAGAACTAACTATACATAACATTCCATTTAATTAAATCTTTATTCAATGAAATGATGTATAAAAACTTACAAATCTGAGAACTCAACTATACATGAAGGATGATGGGATATTCAGTTTTAAACATATACACAGAGCAGAGCTATTAGATGTTATTCCTCTCCCCCTCCCCACTTTACTTCATTTTTGGTTCCTACTTTGTCCCCTGAGCCATTCCTATTATTGGCCAAAGGGAATAATGGATGTTGTTGACTATTTTCAAGCCAATGAGAATTTCAGGCACAAAATTTAAAAAAAAAACCAAAAACAACCACAACTTGATAATGAACATCAAAGCCAAATGCTTATCCCAAAAAGCAGGTGCAGTCATTCACCCATCTTTCTGTATTCCATTCTGATGTTTAAATCTCATACTGACAACATCTTGACTATGGAGTAATTGCACTGTAGTTACCACATTCTATTTAAATTTTCTTAAGAAAAGGTGAGTATTCCAGAATACAAAATCTTTTTTTCCCCCCTTTACATTTCTAGTGCTATAAAGGAATGTAACTTAATGGTACAAAGGAATTCGGCATGGGTAACCGCTGGAACAGCACTGGGACAAGATGTGAAAACATGACATTTTCTCTACTTCCATGTCAGAGGCAGTTCAGAAAGATAATAAAATTCTGGGATAGTACTTTTAATCTGATTTTTAAAAACATAACTAATTTATTTTTAAAAAAGTACTCTTAGATTTTATCTCATCAAGTTTTTTTGGCTCAACTTGGAAAGAGTTAGATACAATTAGATAAGGCATGTGCATTTATTTACCTGTTTATATCAAACATACATACAAGTCTCTCTCAGAAACACACATACTCACGAACTTTCCACATTTTATCCAATATTTTAAAAAAGAAAAGATTGCCATCACATTATTATTTTCTCTTTCAATTTTGTTGTTGTTGAAGGAGATGCTGTAAATAATGATTTTCTTGAATGGACATAATCTCAATGATGCAACCTGAAATAAGACACCTTGAGGAAAACTAAGTACTATAAAAAATGTCTTGGGTCTGAAGTTTCCCCACACCACTTTGATTTTAAATAGTGCACAGCTGTCTTGGGATGTGTGCAACTGTTATTTTTAAAAAGGAAGCCTCACTACTCAGAGAAAGTCATAATTGTACAATTTTAGCTTACCAAATTGAATTTTTATGTACCCTTCATTAGATCCAAGTATTCTTTTAAAATAATCTAACATTTCTCAAAATCTATTTTTTGAATTTGTAAGCACTACTAACCATTATCTGTCCAATATTTCTTTGTATTAAAATCGACGTTTTCCAGGTTCTAATGCACAAAGCCTTTTTTCAGAGGGAGTGAATGTGAGGGAAAAGGAGAAAGGGGAGAGGAACTGTTTCTATCATGCCTTGGTGAACTTTATTTGTAGTTTTGGTTTGGGAAGGGAAAGTATAGTCTTGGTAAAAAATGAAAAATGTGAAGTAGCACATTCAGTCTAATAATACCGTTTCTTGCTCTTTTTTGATAGAAGCTAACACTGAGTGATCAGGTTCTGTAACTTCTGAGTCCCCACTGCCCAGGAGGATAGACCTCCCTTCATCTAGGGCAAAAACATCAGAGTTTTGATTTTGGCATGAATGCTTAACCACCTCGTTAGGTGTTGAAAAAGTTTTGTCACACAGATTGCATTTGTAAGGTTTGTTGGCATGCACTAACATGTTGTCCATCTGACTACCTTCCTCAAAAGTACAGAGTTCCAGAGTTTGCTTGTCCACCATTGTGTACGTGTCTATGCTCTGGTTCAGGCACACATGTCTGGCGGCCTGATTGGCTCTGCAGAAGCTTTTGTCACAAGTGCTGCATTTGAAAGGCTTGCCAGTGTGTATGTACATATGCTCCCTCCAGTGACTTTTCTGAATAAATTTACGCCCACATATTGTGCATTCATATTTCCGTCTTTTAACTTCCCTTTCTTGGTCTGCCTGCTCCAAGTTGTCAATGTCTGCAATGTCTGATGGTGGTGGAGTTTCTGACTGCTGCTGCCCATCAATGATTGGAGAATCAGAAATATGCTGAAGCTCACTGTCACTTATCATGCCTGCTTCTGGCACTTCCATGGCATCTTTTCCTAGTTCAACAGTATTGCTACAGAGAGAAAGGGAAACACTTTCTCCAGGTTGATTTGATGTAAATGGTACCCCTGTGTGAATCTGGAGGTGCTCACGTAAACTGTTACGAAGAGTGAACCGACGCCCACACAGGTGGCAGGCGTAGTATTTTGGAAAGCTTCCATTCCTTTTCATGATGCTTGGCTTGACATGGGCTATTGTAAGAGATGCAGGCTGCTCATCTGAAGAAGATGCTTCCATGTTTGTTTCCTCCCCTGGCGGAGGGGGAGGGACAGGTGTGGAAACAAGTTCTGGAGACAGTGAAGACTGTAGTGCGTCAGAGGGGGTCATATTTGTCCGACTAACTTGTGTCAGATTTGAATTTAACTGAGAAAGTTGTGATCCCTCAGATATCTGTTCTTGGCTCATTCTAGAAGTCTGCGGTCTTGGTTCCCGCCCAAGTTTGTCAGTTGTTGAGGTAATCTTGTTGGCTTGCCTTACTTGATGATCTGCAATTTGGATCCCATATAATGAAGAGGCTAATGGAAAAACTTGGTCCGGATGTGAAAAGGCTCCTTGGCTGGCAAGGCTGGCCTCCTGAATTAGTGGGTAGGCATGAAGAAACTTTATTCCCTGTTCTAGTCGAACTGGGTCAATAAGCTGAGGTGCCATCTTCCCAGTATACATCAAATGCAAAAGATAGCTGAAAATATCAGGCTGTATGTCAGTTGGTTTCAAACGGACACACTCACTGAAAGACAAAAGTAAAAAAATATTTCATTGGACAAGAGGTAAGATAAATACAGAGTGGCCCAGAAGTCTTAGTGCAGCTTTAAATTAGCTTACGCTAATTGAACTTTAGCTTTAATAGCTTAGCTCTGCACTAAGACCTCTGGGCCACCCTGTGTAAGGGGTTATTTTTATAATCCTATATATTTTAATATTTTCATGCTTTTTAAAGCATGTGCACACATGCACACACACATAAACACACACACACATGCACACATAATTCTATGCCTCATAATACTGTGAAACAGGTAGACTAGAATTCCTATTCTCATCTGAGAGGCACTGAATTAAAGATGAAAATAATATAGTGGAAAGAATACTGGACTCTTGGTCAGGAAATCTGAGTTCTGCTCTCAATTCTGTCACCAACTAAATCATGTAACTCTAAGCTTACCTCTAAGTTACCTTAAATTTCTCTTGAGGTCTACATTTCTTTGACTTTAGATAAAAAAGCTGAGGCCCAGAGAGGTTAAATTACTTGTCCAAAGTTGTACCACCCAAGTAGGGAGCAGCAGCCAGGCCCATGACAGCTGTCTTCCAGTACATGGCCAGGAGGATTAGATTTGTTCTGCTTGACACCAGAGGACAGAACTAGGACCAAAAGTAGACATTGCTAGGAGGTGGATATAAGGTATTTGAGAGAAGGAAAAACCAAATAATGAAAGCTACCAAGAGTAAAGTGGGAGACCTGACAGGGTGGTGGACAAGCTAGCTGACCATTTGTTGGTGACTGCAGGATCATAGATTTAGAGCTGGAAAGGTGCTCGAACTAAGTTCCTACTCAAATATACGTGGGATTAGGTTGCCTCCGTCATTTCTTTTAAGTCAGATTCTGATGTTTTTTCTAATGACTGGTCTAGATGCTACTATATATCAGAAATATACGGAGCAGATAGCAATGATTGCATGGGTCTTAAGAACCCACAACTTTGCTAGCTTTAATTTTCATAAGAATTTAAAAAGAAAATATAAGTGTTTTAAATAGACAAAGTTATTACACATGCCTTTAGTTGGAGATTTGCAAGTCTTTAAAGCATTATAAATTATAAATTAAAGTCTTAGTCTTAAAGCATTATAAATTATAAATATTACCTGTTGTTATTCATTTATATATACTTTGTAATTACAAAGTATTCTATAATAAACACAGATTATAAAGTGCATGTAATCTCTGCTTTCAGAATTTTGTTTGTAGAGGGCTCTTAGAGGTCATCTGTTTCAACATTATATATTACAAATGAGAAAAATGACATTTGAAGTGATTAAGTAATTCACCCAATGTCATGTAGTCAGCTAATTGAAACTAGAGACCATGATTCCCAACTCACAACTGAATATTCTTTCCACTATACTATTCTTCATAAATATTTCTGCTAGAGTAATCCATTCATTTATAGACATTTAAAAACATTATCAGTGTTCAGAGATACTTGTATGCATGTTTATATTCTAAACTTAATATCATTTAACCAGAAGATAAAAATGCTGAGTTAAACCAGATAAGTCTGTGATATAGGAGAATTTATTGAAATTGTCTTAAAATGAAATACGAAAAAAGGTTTTTGAAAGGAAAACAGTTAATCTGACAATAAAAATAGCAGTATTAAAACATTTTTCTACTTTTTCCTTTAAGAGAATACAGAAGAGTATAGCCATAATGTCATGAAATCTTTCTCTGTTACTATTTTCTCACCTTAAAAATGGGAATAATCTACAGGTGTCTCTCCTTTTATGTGACCTATACAGACTCATACATTTTAGGGTGGGAAAGGGCTTTAGAGATTCCTGAATGTACCTTCTGTGGTCACAAAGTTAGAAAGTATGTGAAGTGGATTTGAACCAGATCTTCTTGACACTAAGGTTAGCTCTTTATCTACTTTATCATGTTGCCCTCTATGTTCCTAGAAGGATGTATGTAATAAGACTATTTTAAATGCACTAGAAGAGCCTACCTTCAAAGAACTCAGCCATGGTTTCTCATATATTGTGAAGGCTATTTTATAATGTAAATTATCAACCTCAAACTTGAATCATTTGTAAATAGAGATTTTATGTTCTCAAAGCTGGGAAACAGAATTAAGAAACAAAGCCTGTGACTGATCTCCCAACTGTAATATATCTTCATCCTCCAATCCTTTCATTCCAAATGTGCCAAGTTACTTTAACTACCTACTGCACCACAGGCCAGATTCTGGTGACTTCCAACTGTATCTCGGATACTCTAGGATAGAGTAAAAAAGCCAAAAGGTAGACTCATCTGTAGTTTGTTTATATATGTTGTAGTTCGAATTTTAGCTTACCATTTCCTATGAATCCTTTGGCTAAAATGGAAACCAATACAATCTGAAGTTACTGACAGAGATGAAAACTCTTGTGTAAATTTTCAAAGGAATTTTTGGTTTTACCTCAGTTCCTTCTTTGACCATTAAAAATAAAGAATGATTTTAAAGAAAGTTAAAAGTATAACTGCTAAATATTGGATTTTATCAAAGGGATGTGATTAATACTTTATAGTTTCCTTTTCTTGTTATCCTTTTGACAAACTCAAATAAAGGTGGTACTTAGTGGGCAAGTTAACTAATGTTTACACAAGACCAGAGACATCTAGTGGTAAATTTAAGACATAAGCCTACCAGGTAAATTGGAAACAAGTGCTATTTTTCAGTCTCAGTATTTTTCATAAATGATCAGCTACATTTAGCAGATTATTTCCATTTATCTGGGTGAATTACGTTGTTGTTGGTTTTTTTTTGGGGGGAGGGGATTATTTGTTTTTAAAGCAGCCATTGGCCTTACATTTCTGTCACTCTTATTATCAAATGATTTCTAATGCAATTGTGGAGAGGTGGGAAAGGCATTAGCTACAATTCTGGATGTTTTCGAATTGTTTTCTGGTTAACTGATATATTAACACCCATGACCCTACTGAAATAAGCATTTTGAATATTGGCATAATGTTTACTAAGTATTTATGTAGTGTCCTATAGTTTAAATGCTTTACCAGCAATCAGTCCTTAGGTGTTCCTTGAGACTTGTCTCTAATTCGAATCCACTCTTATACTGTTATTAAAAATTCAAAATAAAAACCCATGTTCTCCATAGCAACATCTTAATTTAGTGCATTCTTATAAAATGAATATACCCCAGAATATTTATAAAATCAATAAAATATACAGATAACAGAATCAACATTTATAATGTTTCAGGTTAAAATAAACCATTCTCAGTGCTATTAATTCTATCATTCATTAATTCATGAAATGCCAACTATATGCAAGGTACTATTTTTAGAAATGTGGATGCTGAAAAGATATAGTATTTAAGATGGATTTCGTAGGGTATGGAGGATTTTGTCATGAGATTTGTGTGTGTAATATGAACGTTATGGATTATGGTAACAGCCAGAACAAAACTAGGAGAAAATAAAAGAATGTTCAGAGATCAGGGAGTAGTAAATAGCATGTATATGTGTAGTAAAGTAGACTGGGGTCAAATCATGGAGGGCCTTGAATGATAGGTTAAGGAGTATCAGTTTCATTCGGTAGACAATTAGAAGCACCGTAGGTTTTTGAGAAAAGACTGATCTGATTAGATCACTGCTTTAGGAAGATTAATTTGGTATGTAAGGTGGTTTGGAGAAGAACATACCTGAGCAAAGAAGACACAACAGGAAGTAATTACAGAAGTTCATCTATAACATAATAAGCATCTGAACTATGATGGTACTATTAGGAATGGAAAGGATAGGATAAATGTCTTTTTGGTCATTTTGACAGTATTTGACATGAGATGATAGAATGCTAGGGAGAAGAAACTGTCGGAGATAACAGAAAATCTGAGCTTGGCTAACCAGGAGATTGATAAAATTAACAAAAATATATAAATTGAAAAGAGAAACTAAAGTTTAAGGGGTTAAAATATTGAGTTCAGTTTTAGACACACTAAGCATTGGTCAGTATTTGTTGGATATACTGAAGAATTATTTTTAGGTATACAGGTGGGACTAAGGTATCTGACATACAGTGATCTGGTGATAGTGGGGTACATAAATGGAAATGTGTGGCAACTGGAGCTATAGGATTGAGGTTTTAAAGAGAGAACAGGCCTGTAAAGAGAATTTGAGTCATCATCATGATGACTTTAATTCTCAGACATGATAATTAAAGCCGCAGAGTAACTAAAATCAATAAGGAATAAAAAGTAGAGAATAGTGAAGAAGGCTGAGTGCAGAACCCTAAGGAATGCATATATTTTATACCAGGAATAAAGGAAGAAAAGCCAGCAAAGGAGAGAGAGGGGGAACAACTGGAAGAGTAGAACCATGATAGTACAAAGCACAAAAAGAAAGAGTGGAGGGAGTTTCTAGAAGCAGAGTTTCATTAACAATGTCAACTCTTTTCAGAGAGGTTTAGGATTGGGAAAAAAAAAAAGACTCTGCCAAACCTGACAAGGACGCAAACTCATGACTTTACAGATGGGAGAGGCCTTGTCATCATCTAGGCTGGCTTGGGGAACTGAAACGATTTGCCCAGGCTCACAGACCCTGGCTGGAGGCAAAGAACCAAATGGATTCAGGTGTTCTAACTCAGTTATCAGGCACTCCTTCTATTACACCATTAGAGTCACAACATTCCAAGAAGCTTTTTCAGCAAAGTGGTCAGGGCAGAAAGTAGATTGAAAGAGAAGGGTGGGGAGTAAAGAAATGAAGGTAGAAGAGAAGACAACTCTGTACAAGTATGACAATGAAAGGAAAGAGAAGACAGCAGAACAGGGTAGAAATGTCAAGGAAAACTCCTTTTAGGACAGGTGAGACCTAAATATCACTTATTATTGGGAGCCAGTAGAATGGGATTAAAGAGAAGAGAACTAAGTGATAACTGGTTAAGCAAGGTCCCAGAAGAAACTGTGTAAGTAAGTTACGAAATCATATTTCTCTATCCTAGAAGCTCTTCCAGACTTCTCTCACCTCTCCTGGACCCCCTTTCCAAATTGGTTGAGGACAAAGGGCCTTTCTTAAGGAAATAGATTAAAGGTAAAAACTAAAGTTGAAACATTTGATAACTCTGGTTAAGATCTTTACCAGTCCTGTAGCCTGAAGGATTGTGATACTGACCATTGGGAGGATACTCTTGAGGGAAGTGGTCAAGTAAGAAAATGAGTATTGATTACTGTTCTGGAATGTTAACTAAAAACAGTATTTTAACATTATTTTCTTTTCCTTATTTAAGATTCCTATACATTACCTCAAAAATTGGGGAGAGAGATTATCTGATGGTCTAGGTAAACTATGTCACTTTGAACATTTCTCTAAGCCAGAAATGCCTGGATTTAGAATAATGTTAAATTGTTTTTAGCAGGCTTGTGCCTAAAATGCAGAATATGGTAAATTAACATATTTCTTTGACACAAGGAATAGTAAAAGCCCAGTTGAGATAAAATAGCATGAAATTGTAATAGAATCTGTCAACAGTTTTAAGAACTGATATACATAAAGGGTTTTCATGTATATAAAAATTACTCTAGAAGTGCTCTGAAAACTAAGGATGGAGCAGAGAAAGCATATAAAGCTACCTAGGATTGGAAAAAGGCACAATGGTCACTGAAGATGGTTCAGATATTGAAGCAAGGTAAGGTAATTGTTTCATTGAAACAGCTGACTATAAGATCTAGGTTGAATTAGAGACTCAAATTGAGAACTTAAGAACTAGAACAAAAGAGAGTAGTAGACGTTAAGAAGGTTATAGTCATATTTGTTATCAACCATTTCATTTACCTGGTCTGATGGACAAACAACATCTTAAAGTAATTGGAGAATGAAGCAAGGACTGATTTGTGTGCCTTGAAGTAAACATCACCAATAGCAACCGTGCAGTCACACAGGAAACCAAACTCCCGCTGAGCGTTTAATTGTTGCAGCAGAATAAGTCCATGGTTGGCCAAATCCATTTTTTAAATCTGCAAAGCAAATGATTGTCCTTAAGAAAGGTGATTTCCAAATTAGCATGTACCTTCAGAATTATGAATCATTTTGCATTTACAATAGTAACAATATTTTGAATACATACTTTTCATTTTATTTATTTTATATACAAACACTATAACATCCCACCACTGGGATAACTGACTTTAGGGTGTGTGTGTATGTGTCACACACATATGCATTTAAATTAATTTCTTCACCTATGCTACTGGAACACAAAAGTGTTAGTAAACATCTATGGCAAAGCAAGATTTCTCCCCCAAATTCTAGCTCTTGTTTGTTCCCTACAGGTGAACTACTACTACTACTACTACTACTACTACTACTACTACTACTACTACTACTATTACTACTACTACTACTACTAGAAACATTTTTCCTCCAAACTTACTACCATGAATTCCTACCTTCCTTAAATCAGAAAACAAGAGCACACGAACTCCTAATTTTAGTCTACTGGTAGTAGAAAAGCTGTCATTTTTGCTGGCTTTATTTTATTCTCTTTTTTTTCTCCTTTTATTATTATAGTCAAGTGAACTCTTTTTCTAAAGGCCTACTATATACATTTTAGTCCTTAATCAATGAGCATGAATCTCCTGCTCTATTTCTGTTCCAAGTATACCTTAGCAAATTTAAAAATTCCCAAATGTGACTTACAATGTGTTGGGAGAGAAAATTTTAAATGATTGAAAAACAGTCATAGGGTAAGAAGGAAATACAGTAGCTGGTGTTTTCTACTGGATTTTCTCAGGGGCTACATCTATCAACATCAGAAATAAATGGCAGTGAAGGTAAAAGGCCAGAGAGGCTAGGGAAACAAACAAGCTTAGGGCAGTGAGAAGCAAAAGGGAAATGGAGGATGACTCTGGAGGCTTTGCTAGGAAGCATATGCCCTTGGTCACAATTTAGAGAACACCGCTTCAACCTTTGCTTTAGGTAAAACCTATACTAAATATACAACATTATCAATTACCCTGACACTTATACGTACATATCTAGCTAATGTTAGTTCCCACTATATTATCACAACCTAGCTGATTTGCACTGAAAGTATCAGAAAGCAACAGAATGTTTCAACTTGTTGGTGGTTCAATCTAAGTACAGCATATGAGAAAGTTCTCAGGTTCTAGCTTTCAACAGACATGTATCTCTAGGGGTAACCTCATAAAATGCATGGTTTGGGGCCTCATCTTTTCCTTTATCTCAAAGCAAATTAAGTTAAATATTTTACAGTAGAAAAATATGATCACAAGAATACAGTAAAGGATATAACTATTAGCTGCTTTCCTTTAAAAGAGCCAAACAGGTATTTTAGGTTTTCATCTTGGGAAAATCTCCTAAAAGGGCAGGAAATGAATGGGGGGAAAATATAAACAGATGGGAATATGGGAAGACAAAAAACAGTAGTAAAAAAGTCAAGTGAGAGGAAGACATGAAAACAAAAAGGAAACAGGACTAAATTCTCATGGAAAATGGGAATGAATAATTGACATCTTATTTTTAACAAAGAAAAATCTCAGTCATTATATGATTTGCTCAATATAGAAAAAAAATCTCATGTAGGCAGAATGGTTGTTAAAATGGCACAACCAAATGGTGGCATCTGTCATTCCAATGTTCAGGAACTTGGCTTTATCTAGAGTTGTAAGAAAGCAGCATATTGCAATGGCAAGCTGATATATCCTTATTAAAGTATGTGTGTATGTGCCCTGTCTTTTAGAGGTATTGCTTCTTTTCTTTCTTATGACTTCCCTTGATATTCATTGTAATGAGATTTCTTTTGCATTTTTTATTTTTAAAGGAGAAACATAGGTTCATGTGACTATCATGGCTTACCCTGATATCTGCACTGACAGCTAAAGAATGAACCTAAGAGATGAACTTACTTTACTGAATACATGCAAGGCATGGTAGAAAGATCCCTGAAGACAATGGAATTCAGAAAAAAATTACTGATAAATAATAGCTGAGTAGATGACTGATAGTGGAAACACACTACCTTCTTCTTAATAAAGACATGATGCATCACAGGTGCTGAATGTTTCAAAGTCAGGGTGCTGACTTATTAAAATTTAGACAGTTTTAATAGTTGGATTCCCCCCCCATTATGAAGGAAGGTTCTATGGAAAGGAATTAGCATTTTGTAAATGGTAAAATATTTGATAATTATTTATCATGAATACATGATAAATTTTTAAAAATCACTAAACTGGGATTCAGGATACCTGGATTTTATCACTGGCCTGATCATTTTATTATATTACCTAATTATACTTAATTATTATAGCCTTGAGTGAATCTCTTAATTTCTTTGAGTCACATTTTCTTCCTCTATCAAATTAATAAAGGACATTTCAAAAGCATTTAAAACATTTGCTGTGCATCCATCATGTACAAGGCATGGTAGTAAGCAATGAGGATGCAAAGATTAAAAAAAAATGAAACATTTCATTACCACCAAGTTTAAAATTCAGCAGAGTAACAAGACATACAGAAAAAACTTGGAAAATAATTAACCATCTTCAAAAGGTCAGAGTGACCTGACAGAATAAATAGTACCAAAAGCTCATATTTATAGAGAGCTTTACAGTTTTTAAAGTGCATTACACACATGCTCTGCCATTTATAGCAGAAATTACTGAGGGCTACATGGATGTAGTGGTCCTTGAGAAAGACCTTGAAATAGCAGGATGTCAATAAATTGGGAGATGGGGAAGATGGAGATAGTTCTTCCAAACATAAGCAATGTAAAGGCAGGACAAAACTGAGGAAGAATATAATTCAATTTGGCTACCCGTTAGAATGTGTGAAAGGGAAAACTATGGAATTAACCTAGAAAGGTTATAAAACATTGTTAGCAGTTCTGAATGGCAAGTTAAGGAAACACTTATTTATAGGTTGATGGGTATAATGTCCAAGATCATACAGTTTTAAAATTCACCTTTACTAAGTCTAGTCTCAATATTCTGGCCAGGGTAAGTTTCTGATTGGGGAACAACCTGATTATATTAGGAAAATTAGTTTGTCAATGAAGTGAAAACAGATTAGAGGTAAGAAACTGGAGACAAGGGAGACTAGTGGAGAAAGGATAAGGACCTGACTAAAATGGTATCAGCAAGGACAGGAATAAGGAGGAGGTGAGGGAAGGTGGGAATAAGATGGAAGAGAAATTTAGGAGGTACAATTGATAAGACTTGTAAACTACCTGGAGGTGGGAGGTGAGGAAAACTAGAGGAGTCAAGAATGAACAATGTTTCAGCTGAGTAGCTAGGACAATGATGTGTTCCATGAGCAGAAGTAGTAAAGTTAGAAGGAACAGGTTTTAAAGAAAGGAGGATGAGTTCAGCTTTAGATATGTTAAGTTTCAGGTATTACTAGTACAACTGGTGATGTCATTCTCAATTCCTCACTTTCATTCTCCCATACATTTTTGAAACATTTTCTGCTTCTATTCCCTTCCCATACTTACAAGGCCACTGCCTTAGTTCAGATCTTTAGTACTTTTTTTTAGTACTAAGTACTTCCTCTATAACTGAGTTAACTGGGGTTGGAGATTTTGGTATAATCTGCATGGTATGATAACTGAAGCTATGGCAATTGATAAGACTGCCAAAGGAGAGAGACCAAGAACAAGTCTTGGGGGTTCAGAGGACAAAGATGAAGTAGTTAAAGAGACTAAGAGGAGTTTCAGGAGTAGAAAAAGAACTAGGAAAAAGCAGTATTAAGGAAGTCAAGGGAAGAAAAAAAAATTTCAATTAAGAAGAACACAGTTTATAATGGTGTTAGATGCTGTAGAGAGGTCAAAGAGGATGAGTGAGGACTGATATGTTGCTACTATACAAGGTTTTTAGGAAGTAACTGTTAAGGTTGGAGGGAGCACAGTTTCTATTGAGGAATACAGTCAAAGGTCATTCTACACTCACGCTGAGAGTGAATGAAGCTATAAAAAAAAGGAATAGACTTGAACACCTACAAGGTGCCTTCAAGCTCTGACATTTTATGATGATTCTACAGCACTTTTTTCCCTCCTAGGCTAACCTGGAAAGTCCTAATCATAGAATCTCAATTTTGTTAGAAACCCTAGTGGTTTAAGACTTGACCTGAACAAGAATTTGGTCTGCAATATATCCAGAAAGTGATCATTCAGTTTTTGCTTGAAGACCTTGGTGATTTCTGTGGTAGCAAAAAATTGGAAACAAAAGAGGTGCTATCAATTGGGGAAAGAGCAGTGAAAAAATAGGGGCATCATGGTACAGTGGAAAGAGTACTGCCTTCAGAGTTTGTAGACCTGAGTTCAAATCCTGCTTCTGTTGACAATGACCTGTGTCATCTAGAGCAAGTCACTTAATCTCTCTGGGCCTAAGTTTCTTCATTTATAAAATGAAGGGATTGGACAAGATGATCTCTAAGTTCCCTTCTGGCTCTAAATTTAATGAAATACTATTATGCTGTAAGAAACGACAAATAAGAGAAATTAAGAGAAATACAGGAAAATTTGTAGGAATCAATGCATATTGAAGTAAGCAAAATGAGGACAATACAGACCAGTGGTTTCCCAAAGTGAGGAGTAGGGGATGGCTAATTAGGGTGTAGGGAGATGAGTTACAACCCTTCTCCCTGAAAATATCCAATCTTTACCACCTTCAACTATTATTGCCTAACAATTTGCCATTCTGCCCTCTCCTGGCAATGTACAAGATTTCACCTTTTGTACCAGGTATTAGTGTCTCAGAGTAGGCACAATCTGAGATTCAGGCACTTATATTAGTTGCTCAAAAGCTGTTGGTAAGGTTCCCATTCCTCCCCTTCCCTTCCACACACCCCCCTTCCTTCAAGCTGGTTCTTGGCTCTAGGTCAGTGAGTCAGAGTGTAACCTTTTTGTTTTCAGTCAATGCTGCATAGTCAGCAGGCATGGATTGGGTTATGAAATGAATCGCAAAACTCTTCCTCAAATGCATCCCTCTTCCAAACTTCTCTATTTTTTTTGAGGGCACAACACTATCTTTCCAGTCACCAAGGTTTGCAAACTTGATGTCATTCTCAATTCCTCACTTTCATTCTCCCTAACATTTTTGAAACATTCTCTGCTTCTATTTCCTTCCCATACTTACAAGGCCACTATCTTAGTTCAGATCCTTAGTACTATTTTTAGACCCACCTGTACTACTTTACTAGCCTAATTGGTCTCCCTGCCTCAAGTCTCTTCCCTCTCCAATCTATGCCCCAAGTAGCTACCAAAGCCATTTTTGCCTAAAGCCTAGGTTTGACCATGTCCGTTCCCTACTCAATAAATTCTAGTGACTCCCTATTACCATTAGGATCAAATGTCTTCAAAGCTCTTCAACAACCTGGTTTCAATGTGCTTTTCCAGACTTATAAAACATCACTCTCTTATAGTCTATAGTCCAGCCAAACCGGACTTCATGTTGTGTCTCACAAATAAGATTCCATCTCCCAACTACAAACACATGAATTCCAAATTGATGAAACAAGGCACAGAAAAAATAAGATGTTTATTTGAAAAAAAAAATATGAGAAGGTGAAGAGTTCTGTATTCAAGTATTAGAAACAATGCTAATATTTTCCATGAAATGTGTTTGGCAAATTCTACCAAATACCAAAGCAAACAAAAAACCTTCAAAAATCTTTACTCCCAACAGATGACATTTTCTTCACACAGAGGTCTTCGAGGTTATTTCCTGGCAAAATACTTAAAAGTCATATGCAACTTAAAGACATTAAGCATTTTTCTTTTACAAAAGTACTGATCTTTTCTGAGATAATAAGTAGTGGTCAGGGGGATGCTGTGTGTGTACACACACACACACACACATACACACACACAGAGTTTATCCCTTCCACATCACAGTGGTTAGGGGGATGGTGTTCCCCCCAAAATAAAACACAATCTGTACTTTCAAGATAATGTGACCTTTAAAAATTTTTATTCATATTTTTATACCACTTTTATTTCCCAAAATTTCCTTCCAACCTCTACTATCTAGAGAGCAATCCTTTATAACAAAGAATTTTAAAAGATAGAAAAAGGGCACCCAAGCAAAATTAGCTAATATGTCAAGTCCAACAGTATATGCAGTGTTCTGTACTTATAGTCCCCTACCTCTCCAAAGAAGGGAGGGAGGTACATTCTAACATTTCTGGTTCTGAGCCTGGTCATTATAATTACAGAGCACTGCTTTTATTTTGCTGTCATTACTCTTTCCATTTACACTGTTGTAATCATTGTGTAAACTGTTTTATTGGTTCTAGTTACTTCACTCTGTGTCAGACTGTATGTTTTCCTATGTCTTCCTGTCTTCTTCATAGTCTCTTCTTATTCTATGGTAATATTCTGTCACATTCACATACCATACAACCTATCTAGGCACTCTACAAATCATGTTTATTTTCAGTTTTTAAATATCATAGGTATTTTGGTGACTATTTGGCTTTCCCCCCCTATCTTTGACCTTCTTGAGGTATATGCTAACAATGAGATCTCTGGATCAAAGGATACAGTCATTTTAGTTATTGTCTTACCATGAATCCAGATTGCTTTCCACAATGGTTGTACCAATTCCCAACTCTACCAATAGTGTATAAGCCAGTCTTTTAATATTCATTACAACACTGGCCAGGAATCCTTTTTCATTTTTCCCAATTTGCTAAGTATAAGACGAAAACTTGTTTTGATTTTATTATTAGTGATTTGGAATACTCTTTCATATAGAAATTAATAGTTTGCAGTTCTTCTTTTGAGAAGTATTCATATTCTTTGACTACTTATCAACCAGGGAAAAGCTTTTGGTCCTACATATTTGCATTCATTCCTTATATACCTTGGATTCCAGACAAAAGTAATGCTTTAACAATGAAAAAGTGATTTTATTTTGAGAGAAATGTGGTATCAAGAGAACATTTTGAATTCAGATGTTTGGGAATGTTTTCATCATTATTTTACCAAAAATGATGTAAAGCATGTCACTTATAAAAACTCTCATCTGCACAATTAAAAAATTTGGAAATAGAATTTTAAAGCTTGTTTAAATCTTCCAAAATACAGTTTTGGTGGGTCTGAATTCATTTGTTAAAAATATAAGAATATGAGATCTTTGTTTAATTTTGAGAACTGAGCTCTGATGTTACAGAAGATGGGAAATTACTAGCCAAATTACAATAAAAACTACTTCATGATTGGGAATGAAAAATGGGCAAAATGATAGTATAGTTAATGACATACTTCTTCCATTTGGAGTTGTATTATCTTTATAAAATATCTTTTTCAGCTATGATAGCCATTACTACCAAGTATAGAAATAAACTAAACTTTGAACTATGTACATGTGTATTATTTATTCTAAAAGATGTATGCTGGGAAAGCATGTCCAAAATTTTTTAAATGATATTTTAAAAATTTGAAGAACACTCATATAGCTAATGACTACAATACAAAAATTAAAAGAACACTATAGTTTAGTTTATGATAGCACCAGTTTTTTTGGATGTTCCCGAGCTGATCTATTTACAGCCTACAGTCCCGTAAAACCACTAGATCCTTTTCAGCTGAATGCTTATCTAACCATACTTATACTGTACTTGTGAAGTTGAATTGTCAAACACAAATATAAAGTTAATTTTTTATATCATTAGATTTAACCCAAAATTATAGCCTGACATTCATTATATACATATATGTGATAAGTTTGCCTCATTTGCCACCATCCAAGTTATTGACAAAAATGTTAGGCAGCACGGGATTAAATATAGATCCCTAAAATATTCTTCTGGTAATTGAATTTCACATTGATTGAATTCGACATTGAGAGAAGAATTCCCTATTTGGAGCTGGCTATTCAGCCGGGTCTGGAGCCACCTAACTTCTTTTGTGTAGGGCATATTTGTTTATCTTCTTCATAAGAACAGCATGAAAGTCTGTGAAATGCTTTGCTAAGATATAAGCTATATAATTCCATCATTCCTCTGAGTAGGATTATCTGTCTAACACCATTATCAAAACATAATTTCACTGATGCAAATAAAAACCTACCTATAATTTATAGTCCTTAGAAAGTTGCCTAGGGCTCACAGATGGAAAGTGACTTGCCCATGCTCACACTGCAAGTGTCAGAGAGAGGACTGGAACCTAGGTTAATATATGAAGAGATGAAAAGTAAATTAAGTGAAACAGTATAAACAATGACAATATAAAGGGAAAGATCAACAAGAAAACATCTGAAGTCAAATGCTGTGAAATTATAATGATCAATTCAAGGGAAAATATGGATATTCAATGAAATAGAGGACTTTCCAACATTCTTGATGACCAGAGCTGAACAGAAAATCTGACTTTCAAATACAAGAATCAACAGAAGCGTGAAAAAGTAAATAGGAAAGAAAAATCATGAGGAATTTATTAAAGGTGAATTGTTTGCATTCCTACATGGAAAGATATTTCTAAGTCGTGAGACTTTTCTCAGTATTAGGAGAGTTGAAGGGAATATGTGTATAAACAATGACGTGTATATGTATGGGTATATATATATAGGTGTTATATGTATATTGTGACTATGTGTTATGCATATATATGTTTATGTATGTGTGTGTATCTATATATGGACAGAGAGCACAGGGTGAGTTGAATATGAAGGGATGATGTCTGAGAGCAATATATTGGGAGAAAGAGAAAAGGAGATATAGAATAGAGGTAAATTACCTCACATAAAAGAGGCAAGAGAAAGCAGGGGAAGGGAAAAGCAGGGAGGTGAAAGGGAATGAGGTTAATCTTACTCTCACTGAATTTGGCTTAAGAAGGGAATAACATACACACTCAATGGGGTATCCTACCCTACAGGAAAACGGGGAAAGGGGATAAGAGGGGGGGATGATAAAAGGGAGGGCAGATTGGAGGAAGGGATAGTCAGAAGCAAACACTTTTGAAAAGGGACAAGGTCAAAGAAGAAAGCAGAATAAATGAGGGGCAGGATAGGATGGAATGAAATGTAGTTAGTCTTTCAAAATATGATTACTACGGAAATATCTTGCATAATTACACATGTATAACATATATTGAATTGCTTATCTTCTCAATAGGGGGGATTGAGAAGGGAAGAGGGGAGAAAAATCTGGAACTCAAAGTTTTAAAAACAAATGTTAAAAAAATTGTTTTTACATGCAACTGGGAAATAAGATATATGGGCAATGGGATACAGAAATCCATCTTGCCCTACAAGAAAGTAAGAGGTAAGGGAAGAATAGAGAGGATAGAAGAGAGGGAAGACTAGGCGAAGGGGTAATCAGTATGCTTGCCATCTTGGGGTGGGGGGTAGGGGAGAGATGGGGAGAAAATTTAGAACGCAAAATCTTGTGGAAATGAATGTTGAAAAACTAAAAATAAATAAATAGTGATAATTTTACAAATAAATTATAATGACCAAGTCTCACCCCCAAGAAGAGACATCTAAAGAGACATGTGACATTTGCATATGACATCTAGCATTTGTACAGGATTTTCAAGTTTTTAAAATATTTTCTATGTTATCTTGGTTGATCCTCACTGGGAGGGAGGCACTATTATTATGCTCTGTTTCAGATGAGGAGACTGAGGCTAAGACTGGTTAAGCTCTTTGCTGAGGGTCACACAACTAAGAGAGGTAGGATTTTAACTTGGGTTTTCCTGACATGTCCAATTTGGCTACTTAGCAGCCTCCTTTCTTTGCTAGACTAGGAGTGTCAAACACTGCATGTAATGTTATACCTTTTAAACAATTGGTTAGTTTTAACTTTTATAGAATGGATTCCTCTCAGCAACGTAAGGTTATAAGACAATTCCAAAGGACAAAAGAGATATCCATATCTAGAGAAAGAACTATGGAGTCTGAATGCAGAGTGAAGCAAACTACTCGCTCTCTTTCTTTTTCTTGTTTTGTTTTGTTTCCTCTCTCCCACTGTTCATTTATGGGTTATAATCCTTCTTCACAACCTGACTAATTCTTAATGTGAAGGTATTTGTAGATCTTATATCTGATTGCATGCCACCATGGAGTGGGGGGAGGAGGAAAGAGGAGAAAATTTGGAACTCAAGGGACTGTGGAACTGAATGTAATAAACTAAAAGTAAATTACTTTAACAAATAATTGGTTAGTTTTGCTGATTTTCATTTTAAAAATTCTTTAAGGGATACATCTTTCTGGGAGGAGGCAGAAGAGAGCCATTAGAAAATGAAGATGATATAAAAACAAAAAGTATCAACAAAAGTTTATTAGCGAATGTATTCTAATGATAAAAGCGCATGATTTTAAAGTTCTCTCATGTTTTGCCTT
The DNA here is from genome assembly GCA_028646575.1 of Pseudocheirus occidentalis. Classification (NCBI taxonomy): domain Eukaryota; kingdom Metazoa; phylum Chordata; class Mammalia; order Diprotodontia; family Pseudocheiridae; genus Pseudocheirus; species Pseudocheirus occidentalis. The sequence continues at coordinate 309,801,916 of CM053593.1, forward strand.
ACAACACATCATACCACTCACTGTTCTACTTCCACTTATATAAATAACTGAAGACTGACTACATTGTTAAATTATTTCTATTTCTATTTCTATTAGTGTAGCACTTTTAATTCTAAATGTAATAGGCTTGATCCTTAGGGTAAGTTACTCATTAGTAGTAGATGCTGCCTGAATGAAGTTACATTCTATCTGAATGTAAAAACAAGGCGCCAATCTTCTTAGGAAATTTACCAGCCTTCATTTTGAAAGTTTTAAAACAGTAAGAAATCCCTCAGATTATATATTTGAAGGGTCATCTAAATTTAAGAGTTTAAAGCTCTAGTAAATTTGATTCTTTTTTTAAATTTCATAGATGAAAAAAGGAATCTCATGAGAAATATGTAGCATACCAGCAAACCTTCCTCCAACCCTAGATACTGCCTAAACATAAGATTGTTTCAAGTAGATTAGGGAATTCTCCTTCAATAAAACTATAGATTTAGAGTTGGAAGAGAAGCCATAGTCTAACCCTCATCTCTTTTTTTTTTTTGCTTTTTTTGGGGGGGAAGAAGGCAGGGTAATTGGGATTAAGTGACTTGCCCAAGGTCATATGGCTAATGTTAAGTGTCTGAGGCCAAATTTGAACTCAGGTCCTCCTGACTTCAGAGCCAGTGCTCTATTCACTGTGCCACCTAGTTGGCCATCTCCAACCCTCATCTTTAAAGATGAACAGAGACTAAATGATGTGCCCAGGATCATATTTAGGTAGTAGAGGTGACTTTTGAACCCAAGTCTCGCTGATACTCAAGTGTACTGTTTTATCTATTAGACCATGTTGCCTCAGAACTTCAAAGACAGCTGTTATTGTGTGTGTGACCATTCATTCCATCAAAAGATTCCAGTTCTTTCAAATCTTCCTATAGACCGAGTTATTGTGGCCCCAAATTCATTAACTTGTGGCCAGTCTTCCAGTGATGAATCTCTGTGAATTGGGCAAGGTTATCCCTTACATAACAGGCTACCTATATGACACATTTCTGAGGCCTTTCTAGACTGATAAACCTTTTGTTGTAAAGTTTGTGTCTACTGGCATAAACTTTGAGAATCCAGGGTTAGATTATTCAATGATATGAACTACTGATTTGTCCACTAGCATGTCAGTAACTAGTAGTTGAATACTCATGATTTGAAAGAATAGAGATGGAAATTTTAAAATAAAAAATATCTAAACATTCAAACTTTATTTAAATGTGGTAACGACTTCATAGACTTAAGATTTTCCTCTTTTTATTTCTATGTTCTAAGGGATGGCGCTGTGTGGAGGTGGGGTAGGATATATTGGGGGAAAGTAGGTGATTTAAAAAGAGATATGAACAAACAATGATATGGTCAATAACTCTGAAAAACAATGCTACTATGTTTTGGCAGCAGACCTGTTCTATCCTATTTTAAAAGTTGGTTTGTTTTTTTTAAACAGTATCAGTTAATATTTCTAGACAACAGAAATAACACTGACACTACTTAACTACCACAACAAACGACCAAGAGCTCAGAAAGCTCCCTGGTTAGCAAACATCTGATGCATCTATCAAATGGAGAGAGATGACTTTCAAAGGCTAGAATATAAACTTGCTTATAAAATCTAATGAAGGACGATGAAATTGTGATAACATTGCTATATCATCTCATAACACAAAAAAGCAGTGGAAACTAAAACCAGATTAAAGCTTGGCAAAATATTCAGCTAAGTGAAGTCCTCTCAAGGGCATGCAAATCCAAAGAAGACTACAAATAGAAGAAAAATAGAAAATACAGTAATTTTTTTTAAAAACAGTTTTGTCCATGACGGACAGTGAGTACCACATTTGGATCCTAACATCTCAGGTAAGGTACTTGTAGAAGAGGAATAAAAATGGGAAAAGAAGCCATAATGGATCAAGTATATAGAGATTCTATGCTGCAGTTGAAACGATTCTGAAGTCATCAAGGGAATGATATACAAATATGTGAAGGAGAGGAAGATATCAAAAGAGGCTCTAGTAGACCTTAAAATACTGAAAAGGGTGTCTCAGAGGATATCAGAAACTACTGACGTATATGCCTACTGTCCCATTTATACTTATAAACCTCAAAGTCATCTCATACTCATTGGATGATATAACAGAAATACCACTGTTAACTCTCAGACAACATCAGGGAGGCATAAAATAGGGATATATATGCTTATCAAAAGTATTTGACATTGTAATGAAGGAAATTCATCGCAGACTCCATTTTGAAGAGGGAGGCCCCATGGATGATGAGATACTTTAAATCTCCTGTTTATATTATAGCCCCAGAACAATGCCAAGCTTCCAAGAAAAGATCTGTAATCATTGAGTTTGGCCTGGTAACCCGCATGGTAAAGACCAAACAGAAGAATGTTTATTGCTCAGATTTTAACATGCCTTTAGATGGACACCCTAGAAAATCTACCAATCAGAATGCATTGCAACTAAGAATTAAGATATACAGGGACTGGGGTAGGGAAACCCTCCCTGCCCTATCAGAAAGTTAGAGGGGTGCTGCAGGAGGGAATAAAAGAGAGCAGATCGGGGGAGGGGCTTTACGGTGAGATCTCTGTTTTGGGGTTGGTGGTAGGGGAAAGACAGGCAGAAAATTTGTCACTCAAAAATCTCATGGAAATGAATAATGTAAACAAGAAAATAAATAAATTTATATTTAAAAAAATTTAAAAATAAAAAATGCAGATTAAATTAAAAAAAAAGATTGCATAATGGCAGTTGAGTCTGAATTTGGGGGAAAAAAAGGAAGAGAATGCACTGGACCGCTTTCAGGAAACATCAAAGTTCTAAATTAACTCCCCCCCCCCACCTTTCCATGAAAACAAAAATGCATTAAAAAAAAATTCCAACACTGTACTGGTGTTGCATCAAGAGACAGAAGACAACTGCTTCCAACAAAGTATAAAAATCACACAGAGGACAACAGCCACATAGTGATTGTCAGCAGGTTGTAACATATAACTGACTAGGAACTCTGAAAGTGTAAAAGACATCCTATATGATAGAAAGATGGTTTGATCACATGGCAAAAGCAGGGGATGACAGGTAGACAGCCAGAGTGCTCTACTGGTACCTTCTTTAATGCAAGGAAGATCATCTTTTGTGGTGAATTTATGGGAGAATGTGGAGGTGTGGATGAGTTGTGCACTACATTATTAAAGGAAACTTCTGAAATGAGATCATTTGAGTATTTTAAATATGCCAGGGAAAGCCTGATGTTTAAAAGAACCTTGTAAATACCTTTATAAATGGAAAATAATTCTGTTTGAATAATCACTTTTAAAATTGTTTTCTATACATTTGGTTTTTGGTAAATTTTATTTTACTTTTTCCTTTTTGGAGGGAAGAAGGCAGGGCAATTGGCATTAAGTAACTTGCCCAAGGTCACACAGCTAGTAAGTGTTAAGTGTCTGAGGCTGGAATTTAACTTTTTTAAAAAACTGATTCCAAAGTCGAATATTGACTACATAATCATAAATCCATAGAAGGTTAGAATTTGAAGGGACTTCAGTGATTATCTAGTTCAATCTCCTCAGATAAAAAAAGTAGAATCTCTGGGGAAGCAGGTGGTATAAAAGCAGCAAAGTGGTATGGAAAAAAAAATCTATTTTTTGGAAAAAAAAAAACCTGCCAAGACACTAGCTTTGGAGTTCAAGGAACTGGATTCCAGTCTTGGTTTAGTTATCTACAGCTCATGGGATCTTGGGCAAACCACCATTATCTCTCTAGGCCTACGTTTTATCAACTGTAAAAAGAAATTGTTGGACTAGATAATCTCTAAATACATTTTTTTTGGAGGGGGGAAGGTAGGGCATTTGGGGTTGACTTGCCAAAGGTCCCACGGCTAGTTTTTTTGTGTTAAGTGTCTTGAGGCCAAATTTGAACTCTGGTTCTCCTGACTCCTGGACCAGTGCTCTATTTGCTGGGCCACCTAGCTGCCCCCTAAATACCTTTTATAGTTCTAAAATTTAAGTGTCTAGCTAAAATGATAAAGCCAAGCCTAGAATCCAGGTCTTCTGATTCTGTATAGTGTTCTTCCTACTCTGATTTTGGGATTATTTCTGGCCATAATCTCCATTAGCAATACTATTCATGAGATTATTGAACACCAGTTAACAGTAATGTTACATATGAGGTTTTTATTTTTAAGAGCTAGCTAGTTGAAGAAGTTGGTGATTATATCAGCCCTTCCTTATGTAGAGGTGGTATTCTCTTTGTCAATCTGGCAGCAGAGATATGGTAGAGAATACAGGGGAAAATCTCCATACTCCAAGTGTTCTGGCTAAGAAGTGACAGGAAACATAAGGTAGAGGTATTTTACGAGCAGGTTCTTCTCTACCACCTGTCCTACTAACTTAGCTAGCAGCTGTGCCATAAAAATTTTTTCTTGTACCATCAACTCTGATATACATCCTATCAACATATAGAAGGTTGAATCTTTTGCATTATCTGTAAGAATGTTACCTTTTAATATATATATATATGTATATGTAATTTGTAAAGGCCCTATTAAAAATGTATAGCTAAGGGAAATAAGTGTAATGGATAAATCTAGAGGTTCAAAATTTTAAGGTGTCAAAGTAGTATTGTAGTTTTCTCGGAGAAGCACCATGGGAAATTTTTATTGCTGGGAAATTATGAGACATGTTTTGACAGCAGGAATCAGGTAGCTGATTCCAAATCATCATCACAAAACATCATTCTCCTTATATCATGGGAAACTTGTGAAGTACTGAGAACCCCAATTTTTTCCCCCCATCTCCTGTATTTACATCCTCCTCCTTCAGGAGAGAAAAAATCTGGTGAGGACACAACCGGTGGGGACTGCAAATATTGTGCTGATTTGTTGTCAGCCAATGGAACTAAGGATGTTTGGTGTGGGTTTAAAAAAACTTTGGTGTGGATTTTAAAAAAATTATTTGGGGGAGTGGGCAGGGAGGAAACCTTTGTAGTATTTGGAGAGTTTCAAAGATAGGTTTTTAAAAAGTGTCTGATTTAAACTATCACCTCCTAGGCCTAACAGAGTTCTATACAAAGTAGGTGCTTAATACATTTTATTTCGTGATGATAAAATTTGGTGACCAAAGTAAATTCATTTAGCAAAGGTTTGACTATGCTACTCCCTCATTCAAGAAATGTCAGTCTCTCCAAGTTAAAATATAGATTCCTCTCTTTGGCATTTAAAGTCTTTCACTATCTGGCTCCCACCTACCTTTAAATTGATTTCAGATTACTTCCCTTTAATTCACTTTCCATCCAAAAGGGCAAGCTCATGCACACACAATTTTCTATTTCCTTGGGGGGAGAGTACAAAAGGCACCCATGCTCTCCCTTCCTCCTTACCTCAGCCTCTAGGAATTTCTATTTCTCAACTGCTTACATGCCATGTCGTAGCTCTTACCATTCTTCTCTTCTCCAATCTCCTCCAAATTAGTTTATTTACTTTGTATGTATTTTGTATTTACTTATCTACCTACATGTAGTTCCTTCTCCAGTAAAATGTAAGCTCCAGAAAGGCATGAATGTTTTCTGTGTGGCTAATATCTTAAAATCTTAATGTCTTAAAATCTACCAGAGTACATGAATCTTTTGGTGGGGGTGGGAGACCTGGGTTTACATGGGTGATTTCACTGGTTCTGGAAGACCTCTCTCCTAATGCAGAATGTCAACTGTTCTGCAACTTGATAATATAAATTTAATAAATGCTTGTTGAATTCAATAAAAAAAAACATCTTTAGTAAATTATTCAAGGGCTATATTTTAGAAAATCATTGTAGACTTATATTTTAACAGCCTAAAACCAGACTGTGGGAATGGGAATTCATCCTTAAAAGTAAATTTCACTATTAAAATTCGATTTGATTTCTGACAAGTAACAGAAATAGGTATTACAAACATTTCCATTGATAGCCAATTAATTTCAATTAAACCAATTTCTGCTTCCAAAATTGAAATTTTAATTACATATGACTTGTTCCTGAAGCTCTACCAGGGACAAAATGACTATTCTAAAAGAGAATAAGATAAATAATAAAATTACAGATAATTCTCCAAAATCTTGTTTTTAACTTCACCGCCAACTAATTTTCTGATAAGGCAAAGGATTTAAAACATTTAACACCAGCCAAGTCCATCCTATGACAGATGTGCTGATTAACCACCAGAATGACCTACAGTCAATGGGCAGAAGAAAATTCACAAGAGAATTAGGAATTTACAGTAATCCCGAGGACTTCTTATAATACTCAGAATTGCACTTTAAAAACGTCCAACAAAATTCTTATTCTGGAAATAAGAAGGGCACCACTTGTATCAGTTTCAGAGCCATCTCCAATTCATTAGTACCTGAAAGCCTCAATTACGTAACATTGTACAGTAATGTATTTCTTTTGTATCTTTTCCTTTCCTCCTGGAAGTCTATTCTATTACATTATAACGTTAGACTCCAAAGAATGGAAGAGGGATCTCCCTCGCTCTCGAAGGCGAAAAGCACCTCCATTCCCTCCTCCCTAGCCCCCCCCAAAGGCAACGATCTTGCTCCCTTGGTGCACCCCGCTTCTTCCTGGGAGCCTAAAAACAATTCCGGTTTGTCACCGCCTCACGGCTGGAGGCAAAACCGCCAGAAAACCCGACCGAACGCGAGGCGTTCTATCTCTTTTATCGGAGGCACAGATCTGGGGGCCAGCGGAAGCTCGGGGGCCTAGACCAAGCTAGAAAAACCCCTAAGGCGCCCGAGCGAGAAACCGCCGCTTGCACGGAGCCTGAGGACTCGGAGGCAGCCGGTTAAACGCCCCGCCAGCTGTCCACGAAGAGCGCCCATCGGCCCGGCCAGATCCAAGGAATCGTTAACGGTCGTTTCCCGAGGGCGGGAGAAAAGCTTCTTCCCAAACGCCGCGATCCGAGACCAGCCCCCAGCCAGAGGCAGGGGGAGGCGGAATAGAGGCGGGGCCGGAGAAGGCATCCCTCGGGCCGGGGAGGGGCAGGGGCGGGGGCGGAGGAAAACATGCGACACTCCCAGCCTGCGCCGCTCGCTCCCGCGCGCGCTCTCCCAAGTCCCGCGGAGTTTAATACAATGCCGACGCCAACGCCACGCGCACCGCCCCAGAAAGCTCGATTAACCCGGCGCAGGAGAAAAGGGGAGGGGGGAGAGGGGAAGAGTGCGAGCCAGAAGTGGGTAGGCCGGAAGCGCGCGCGAGAGCCGGAGACAGCGCGAGACCCGGGTAGGCCGGAAGCGCGCGTGCGCGCCCCCGCCCGCGAGCAGGGAGGAGGAGGCGGAGCCGTAGCACTAGCGGCAGGAGCTGGAGGAGTCGCTGCAGCTGGGAGAAGCGCCAGAGAGGCCGGGCCTGCTCCGGTCTGACCGGATCCCTCCCCTCCCCCTCCCTTCTAGCTCCCCTCCCCCCAAACCCACTTCCGCAGCTCGCGGCCTTGCCGCTGAAGCAGCAGCAGCAGCAGCAGCCGCAGCGGGAGGAGGAGGCGGAGGCAGCGAAAAATGTCTGAGGGGGTAACGCACCAGACGGGCCCGTCTCTCCAGGCTCCAGCGCGGGACTCTCACCGGCCGCCGCCGATCGTGACAGACCTCGCGGTTGCGGCGGGAGGGGAATGGAGAGAAGGGGAGGGGCCGGGGAAGGGGAACGGAACGCGGATTGCCCCCCCCTCCCCAGCTCCGCCGCCCGCCCTCTCGGCTTCCGTCCCCTCCCCCTCCCGAAAAGCCCCGGATGAAGTCGCCGCCGACTCGCCGCCGCCGCCTGGCTCCGGGGGATGGTTTTGTCAGGCGGCCAGAGTCCCGGCGCCAGGCGCAGCCACCACCACCCCCATGGGGCGCACCCTCCTCCCGTTTTCCTGAACCGGCCCTCTTGGCTGCTCGGGTTCACCCGCCTGATCATCACCTGGAGCCGGGCAGGGAGTAAAGGGGAGCAGGACACGACTTGTTCGTAGTCTCCTTTGTTGCAGCCGCCGGGATCATTGACGAGCCCCTGCCCCTGCATTCCCCCCCGCCTCCCCGTTTTTCCGGGGGCTGAGGGCAGGGGTGGCACGTGGAAACCGGGGCCCTGGGACCATGTCGGTACCTGCTCACCTGGTGCTGCTGTCGCCGCTGGGAGGAGGAGTGTAGAGGGGGCGCCGGTGTGCAGCCCCAGCCGCGCTCTCCCGCTGCCGCTGCCGCCGCCGCCTTCTCTGGCTCTAGCTGCTGCTGCTGCCGCGGTCGGTGTCTCCGGCGCGGCGGCGGCGGCGGCGGCGGGGCTTTTCCTGTCCGGTTACGTTAAGGTCACATGACCGAGAGCGGAGCGACTTGTGCAAAGAGGCTGAGAGCGGCTCCCGCCGGGGTGGGGGGGGGGGAGAGGCGACGAGAGCTGTGGCGGCAAGAGCCCCCCCCCCCCCGCCTACCTCCCCCTCCCCCGCCCGCCTCCGCCTCCTGCTACTCTGCCGCCGCCGCGGCCGCTGCCACCAGCGGCAACTGCAGCAGCAGCAGCAACAGGGCTACTCCCACCCTATCCCCTACTCCAGCCAAACTTCTGCGAACCATGTGGAGCCAAGGCATGGAAACTTAGAACAAATGAAGGCGGATGGTTTTAGTGACAATTCCTAGGTTAACTAAGGTTTTTAGAAGGGGCACATTTCTGATACCTTGGAACGTGAAAGGTACCCAGCCTTCAACCTCTTTAACCACCAAGCATAGTGCATGTTTTTGTTTTTGACGCCTCTTGACCAGCACCTTTTTATCTTGGCCTGTCAGTTTCTCATTTTTCTTCTTTAGAACTAGAAAGAGAATTCATTTTAGAACTGTGGAGAAGCAGAAGATTTTTCTGGATAGGTTATATAGGCGATTTAGAAATTTTGAAATTTTTGTTAAATGAAAAATAGGTTAGTGCTTGGTATTGTGTTTGTGTAGGAGGCTAGTTTAACGACTTGCCTCATCAGATGTCTAAAATAATGTGATCTAACATCAGTTAAACTAACTTGGAAACTTGGTTGTAAAAGTATTATGGCTGCAAAACATTTTTGCAATTTAAAGTACATCTGCTTTCATGTTACAAGTTTGACATATGAATTACATAGTCTCCAGGTTTATTCTAAGTTTAGAAAGTAAACTTTTAAGATGTGAATTCTGAAACATTGTATCCACAGAAGTTTTTTAAACGAATCTGATACCATGGGAATCAACATTTATAACCAGTTTCTCTCTTCCTTTGCTATTTTACTTTTGGTCAACCTTAAGGGGGGCGGGGGAACGCTGATTTTAATCCAGGAAAAACTAAGGGCAGAAACTTTCCTGAAATCCAGGTTTGGTGTAGCAACCCAGCATTTCATTCCAATGCCTCTGTGAGCTTAATGTAACAAGACAGAGAGCTTTAGTAACCCAACAGTAAATGATGCCTCTAGTATAGACCTGCCCTAAACTTTCTTTTCCTTTGGTGAACTGCTGAAATGACTGTATTTAGGGTTGTGTGCTGATTTAAAAATAAAATTTAGGTTCGTGTCATGACAACCATCAAAGGTCAGTTGTGTCTTGAAACTGGTAGAGACGCTAAAGATTTTGTGGCACACTTAGGTTTTAATTTCATTCTGAGGAATGAAAAAGTTTCTTAATGAATTGCTTGGTGATTTCATTTTTCACTGCGACTTTTACTCTTCTTAACTTTACCCCCTACTCTCCTAGTAATGAACACAGGATTTATTATGAGGCTTAGGTAGGGTTCCTGATTGATGTTTATCAGTTGTGTGAACTTGGACAAATCAGTTCAGTTTTCTGGGCCTGATTTTCTTCACTTGTAAAATTAGGGGGTTTGATCAGATTATCAGTAAAGGTCCCTTCACCTCTATCGTTTTTTTTTAGTCTAGTTGTTTTTAAGATCTGTGAAGAGTAAACATTTCGACTGCAAAGAAGACACAGTGGGACATAGTAGGTAGGGTACTGAACTTCTCAGGAAGACTTAGATTCAAATCTCATCTCAGGAGAGTTATGCCAGATCAAGTCACTTAATCTCTTTTAGCCTCAGTTTTCTCATCTGAAGATTGAGGATCTGGCCTGAATGGTTTCTAAGGTGACTTTCAGCTCTAAATGTAAGAGTCTTTAAAGAAGGAGAATCTAGGTTACATTACCAAATGAAAAGCGGAATTCCAGGAGTATGTCTTGAAAACAGAATCCCAGTTATAGGGCAAAGAAGCACAAGGTTTCTATAGTCCTTCACATATGTAGAATCATCTTTCATTCATCCTCAGTGGCAGCTTATATTGAATTAAGAGTTAAGTGTTCTAGATTTTGAATCTGTTATGTAGGCCCCAACCCACTGAAAATTTGAAAAGGCTCAGAGGTTTTTGAAGTAGTATTGTGCTTTGGGGAAAAAAAAATGGTTGGAGTCAGAAGATCAAGGCTCCAGTTCTGACTGGTGCTTATTACCTTGGACAAATTATTTAATCTCCCAAGGCCTTAGTTTGCTTATCTGTAAAATGGGGCTGGACTAGATGGTTTTGAGATCCTTTCCAATTCTATTTCTATCATCCTGTGACTTGTAATCATAAAAATGCATATAGTTAAGTGTTCAGATATGCTGTAATGGGTGCTCTACTGAAGGTTGTCCTGATAATTAGATCTGCTTCTTAGAGCTTAGAACATTTTAGCAGATAAGCATTAAGAATTTAGTGGATGACTAGTTGTGGGAATTCCACATGTAGAAAGAAGAGAACCAAAGAACCATTTCTTTGGTCACTAAGGCTGTGTGAGTACCAGATAGTATTTTCAGAGTTGGATATTTTGTGTAGTATGTATCAATTTGTTTGGGATAGGGAAGATGAATTAATAATTGAAATAGAGTTCTGTATTCAAATAATAGCTTAGAGTAAGCCAGTAGAATACTAAAAGTGGACTTTTAATGAAAAGAGGAATAAATGTTCACTGAGGGTTAGTATAAAACTTTTATATATTCAAAGATACTTTGCTGCTCCAATGATCTCACTGATACATTGGTACGTTTTGCACTGGTATAGAGCACAGCTTCTTTACTCTTTATCCAATGTTATTCTTAACTCTTATTATTAACAGGTAGGTTTATAGGAAATCTACCAAATGTGCTAGAAGAGAGAATATAGATAGATATATACATATATTTTGGGGGGATACTAGTGGAACGTTTTGTTTTCATTCTTTTGAAGAAATTATAGACCAGAGGTGGTCCTTAAAATTTGTGTTTGTTTTTGTATAATCAGGTAATAGTTAGATGATTTTTATAAATAGCTGACCTTTAATGTTTCAAAAGCTGCTGAGTGTATACATTAATATACATTTTCATCTTTTATACATTTCATATATTTTATATACATTTTCACTTAATTCTCACAACAACCCTGTGAAATAAAGGCTATTGTTTACCCCATTTTATAGATAAGGAAACAAGTTCAGAGAGTTTAAATAGGCTTTGTGGTGATCTACATTTAATTTGTCTGCAGATAAAATTGAAATTTTTTTCTATCCTTCTATGCACGAAAACTTTGTTATGGGGGAGCAGGTCACCCATTTTAACCCAGTGATAAAGTGAGCGGAGTTAATTCAAACTCATATGACTGATTTGTTTTGATATCCAGTTTTTATGAGACTTATAGTCTTAATGGTGAGATTCTAGAGTTGTATTACATTGAGTGGAATGTTTCCTTCAGTGTTGAGATCTAGTGTTCATCTTTACCATTTTTATTTATAATGAAGTATTTTCTCATTCACTACTTCCTCATCAGCTTAAAATCTGTGAAATCCATGAAACTCTTATTATTGTATATATTCTTCTACCATTTAATCATGCATTGTCTTGCACTGTTATTATATTGATGGCTTGACTCCAAAATTGGATAGTAAACTCTTTGAGAGCAGGGCTGCCCTTTTTTTTTTTTTTAATGCTCTTAGAATATTCTGCAGTGCCACATGCACGAGGCACTCAAATCATTTGATGAATTGAGACTAAAACCAATTCTTTGGGATAAGCAGGTGAAAATTTTCATAAGGCTGGATACCAGCCTGTTTTATCTGACTATTAAGAGTTAAAATGCCTGCCACTCTTAAATATCCTTGCCTTCAAGTAGTTTACACTTGATTTTGAGTTACAGTGAGATAAGTAAATGTAAAGTAGATACAAAGTACTTACTGGATTGAAGAAGGATGTTAGCAACTAGTGAAATCAGGAGAGGTGTCCCATAGGTAGAAACACTTGAGTAGAGCTCTAAAGGAAGCTAGAAGTTCTTGGAGACAGGAGTCAGAGAATATGTACATTCTAGGCAAGGGACGAGGGACTGTGTTTGCAATACCATGAAAAGAAGATGGAAATGCCCAGTGCAGGAAGTAGCAAAATATTCCAGCCAGTTTATATGGAACAGAATGTGAAGGAGAGGAGGTAAAATAAGCCTTTGGTAGATCTCATTCTAGAGGAAAGAGAGCCCTGAAGCTTTTTGAACTGGCTAGTAACATGGTCAGACCTGTGCTCTTAGAATTTGGCAGCTGTATTGGAGAATAGACAATAGATTTGCAACTTTAGTTAGGTGTGGCCTCAGAGCTGACTAGATTGAGTTGATCTCTTGATTTGGTTTGCTGCCCTCCACAAGTGTGTACTGACTATACTCATCTCAAACTCCTTTTACAGGTGTTCTGTAATATATTTCAGTGATGAAAAGTTATTTTTCTCTTTGACTATTCATCAAGTACTCTGTTATTCTATCCCTCTCTGGTTCTTAACTGTGTTGTTGACTACCTTTTCCTCCTGGAAACTCATGTATCTCAGATTTTTCATGACGTTGCTCTCTTGGTTCTCTAACCTGTCTAAGCATTTCTTAGTACTGTTTGCTGGATCATCATCTATGTCACAACTCCTTGGGTGAAAACTAAGGTTCTGTCCTGGGTCCCTATCTTTTTCCTTCCTAGATTTACTTGGTGACCTCATTAGCTCCCATGGGTTTAATTATTGCTATACAGGCAATTCCAAGATTTATATATAACAAGCCCTAATAATCTCTCCCTAGGTCCAATCACCAAATGCCTACTGGGTATTTTGAAGTGAACATACCATTGGCATCCCTGATTCAACATGTCATAAAGACAGAATTCATTCCCTAAAACCTTTTCCCCTTCCAAACTAATCCTATTTCTCTTGAGGGCACCACTCTCTTTTTTAATCACTCACATATGCAGCATCATTTTATCATTCTTGACCCTCGTTCATTACTGTACTCCAACTTCCTTCTCTTTATGCTCACACAGACTGTCACATGGGCCTGAAATGTACTTCTGAGATTTTTCATGATTACTCCTTGCTTTTTGTCCCTCCACTCCATGTTACTTTGTATCTGTTTTCTGGGGGAGGGGGGCTTCTTTTTGGGGAGTATATGCCTATAATATTTTTGCTGCAAAAGTGTAATTTAAAGGTAGAGACTGTATACTCATTGCCCACCTCCTACAAGTTCCTGAAGTGTAAAATTGCTTGTTGATTGATCAACAATTAACTGCTCTCATCACTGAGACCCAGTACCTTGGAATCTTCCTCCACCCTTTCTTTTCCTTATTCTTAATATCCAGTCAGTTGCCATATGCTGTTGATTGTTCCTTCACATTCTCTCTCTAATCTCCTTTCCCATTCACACAGCTACCACATTAGTTCAGACCCTCATTACCTCTCACCTAAGACTATTGCAATAATCTACTTTGGTTTTCTGGTTCATGGGGTGTTCTGTGATAACATAGCTGACATTTTTTTGTATCACCCTGAGTAAGTAACTTCTGAACTCCATTGAAATGGAGACTATATTCATATTGTCATACTTCACAAGGTCAGTGTGTTTTAAAAACAAAACATTTGTGTGGTACTTTAAGGTGTATTTAAGGCAATATCCCACTTGAACTTCCCAACAGTCTCGTGAAAATGGGTACTATAGCTATCATTGCTGTTTTATATATGAACTCAGATTAAATGATTTGCCAGGGTTGGTCATATAGTAATTGGGAAGGAAGATTTGAATTCAGATCTTTCTATGTTCAGGTATGGCACTTGGTCCACTATTCCAGGCTGCTTCAAAACCTGATATTAGTATAATCTTTTAAAGTTTTCATAATATTGACTCTCAAGCACTCTTAATCTAAACTAACTCTCTCTTTCCTCCCTCTCCCCCCCCTTCCCCCAAATTCCCTGAGGATGTGATTGGAGACAAGTTCAGTAGATGAGAGGCTCCATTTTGCTACTCTTCTAACCTCCAAAGGCACTGTCTATGATCACATAACTACAAAGTGGCAGAAGTAGGATTTAGATCACAGGTGGGAACCTGTGGCTTTCTAGGTCCTCAAGCATGGCCAATTTGGATTCAGTCAAAGGACTGAACTTGAGGATCTAGAGGCCCACACGTGGCCTTGAGGCTGCATGTTCTCTACCCCTGATTTAGACGCTCTGGTCTTCCTGATTTCAAGTTTGGTGTACTATCTACTGTGTCACATTGCCTGTGGTGAGGAAAGTGGTAATATTGCTATTTTTACTACTTTAGATTTTTAAAAAGAATCATCCATATAAAAAATAGCAGAAAGTAGTAAAGCCTTCTGAGAATTGCAGATTCTAATAGCTTGGTACATAATATGTTATTAAATGTTCTCTTTTATGAACATGCACTTGACTTATCAGTAAAACATGTAGTAAAGATTTATGAAATTTTAGTCTTCACAAAGATAGCCATTTTGCCTTTTGGTCACATTACTGAAATATTTCTATTCTCATGGCCCAAAAAATTTAAATGCAAACACTTCTGAAGAAAAATAGGACTTCTGGCTGTCTGGTGGTTCAAATCAGAAAATCTGTAATGTAATTGTATTTACAGATCTTAAGTACTATTAGGTTGTTTGGAAAGAGACAAGTTCCAGGGTAACCAAGACTCAAACCACATAGGGCTTCTAGATTAAGATCAGCTTTTTTGAATTAAGGAGTTCTGGCTAGTGTGGGTCAGATTTGTCTAGATTAAGTTGATCTCTTGATTTGGTTTGCTGCCCTCCACAAGTCTGTGCTTGTTGGCTGTGGAAAGTCCATAGCACATTGGCCTGCAGATGAAGATAATTGGCTTTTTTTTCCCAATAAAATACAGGTTAAATTCCTTAACTTTTTAAAAAAGTTTTAACTTTTCTAGAATCTGTTCATGGTTGTGACAATTAGTCTTGTTCTACTTTATTCTTTTTAATTTTCAATTTTTAAAGCCTAAGCAATCTACTACATTAACTATTTGCACTCCACTCTTGCTGATAAAACTTCCAATGTTTTTTCTTATTCTCTCTCCTGGAATAGTATCCTTTAAGACAATTTTTTCTTACTGGTATTAGAAAATTCAGAGCTACTGAGATTTTTAGAGATCATTTAGTCTAATATTTTTATTTTATAGATGAGGTAAATAATTGAACCCCAGACTGATGAAATACTTTTTCCTAAAATGATACAGCTAAGTACATAAAAGCAGTAATCCAAGACCTAAATCTTCATATATGTAATTTGTTCTTTACATTACACCATACCTCATCACATGCAGTCAAACAGAATGTCTTCCAAACATTTTAACTATGTAGGTGACATTTATACTGGACCTGTGCAATACCTAAAACAAAGTAGAAAGCAGGGATTTGACGATTTCAACACAGTCTACCCCTTCTCTATTCAGTCTTTATTCTTATTCCCCATTTGTATATATAATCCATAATCTTGTACTGAGGGGTTTTACATATATCAGAGATTCTTTGCCCCAGGAGGTCAAGACTAATTCAAAGGGCCTTGAGCTTCAGATGATGGCAGATTAGGATGTGAGTACTTAACAATATTTGTGACTCTTACCTATACTTCATTCTCTAGTGTACTGAGATAAGGCTTTGAGGTTGATGAATTCAGTCACAATCATGCTGCTGGGATTTCAGTTTTTACATCTTGAGGAGGTTGGCTACTGTGTAAGGCTGACTCTGAAGGTGAGTCATTTTTGGAGATTCAGTCTCATCTTGTCAGAGGTATTAGAAAGCATGTGTTTCTGGATATTAAGAATTTGAGTAATGGGTTGTCTTATTGATGAGCTTCATCTTCAACAGCATGTGAGTTTAGCCTGTTTGGGAGATCAGATCTGAGGTATTTCCTGGCACAGATACTTGCATGCTGCTGATGCTGCCAGTGTTTTTAAGTTCCTGATCCTACCCTCCCAGATCAGTCCTTCATGAACAGTCATACTCTTTATCTTATCATCACCAATATCTAGTCACCTTTTGTAATCTAGAACTCTCAAATTCTACTAATTATGATTTAGTCTTCTATCTCTGTCCCTCCCCCTTCTCCATTAGCATGAAAGAAAGAAAAAACACTGAAAGGGCAATTAAAATATTCCCTTTTTGGTGAGTTGTCCTTCTGTCAAGATTTATTATTACAGACTCACAGTCTAGTACCTCATCAGTACACTTGGAGATTTTGATGAAAGCACAGTGTTTCCTTGGAATTCACCTGTTGAAACCTCTGGTTGCTTCACTGTGCTGGACACTTCGACTTTGTCTTCCATTCTGTAGCTTCCTTCTTGGCTCTCTTTTAGCAACATGATTGCCCTCAGAACTCTGGCTTCATGTTCTTTCCGGCCAGCTGGCACTGTCTGGCCTCTCCTTTTTATGTATCTTGGGTCAATTTTTATTGTTTTTTTGTTTTGTTTTGGAGGGGACAAGTTAGGGCAATTGAGGTTTTTAGTCTATTTTTTTTGTCTTAAGGGTCTGAGGCCGGATTTGAAATCAAGTCCTCCTGATTCCAGGGTCAGTGCTCTATTCACTGCATCACCTAGCCACCCCTTGAGCCAGTTTTTAAAAACATTTTCTTAATTATGAATTTAAACATCAACACATTTAAACATTTCAGTACACAAAGAACAGAGGGTTATTTATGAAACTATCTCTTCATGTATCATTTGGATTTTATCCTTTACCAGTCTTAGTAATACTGTGGTTTGCCATTTCAGCTGTATCTTCTTCTCTCTACTCTTGACTTCTTTGCTCTATTGCCACTCATTTTGCCAAACACCAAGCTTGGAGTTAGTTGCCTCGTCTGGTGACTCATTGGTAAAAAAAAGTAATACAACTATTCCTTCAGGGTTCACTATAGATTTGTTACCAATTCTTTCTTGGGCCTTTAATTGCATAGCAATTCTTTTATTCTCTTCTGCGCTCTCTGAAAAGGTTATTCTAATATTTTTCCTGCCTCAAATTCCTTATACCACTATTATCCCCTTTCGGAACCAAAAAAGACCTTGCTTCCTCTTTGATAGAGAAGATCATGGTCATTTGTTTTAAGCTCTTCTCCCATTCTGCACTTGAAAACTTTACCTCCCTTCCTCATTTTTGCTTTGCTCCAAATCTTTCAAGTGGTACTCCTTCTTGTCAAGATTATCCCTTTTACTTGTGGCCCAAGTACTTTCTCCCATTCCTTCATCTGTTGATTCCTTTCCGGTTGCCTAAAAACACTTGGTGTCTCTCCTATACTTAAAAAAAAACACACAAAAGAAAACCTTGTCATGTCCCTTTAAGAGTCACACTATCTTAGAAACATTTGATAGCTCTCATATCCCAAACTCTGGTTTCTAGACACCTTGGAATATGATGACTTGCTGCACCATCACTGAAAACTGCTTTTTTAAAAGTTCCAGCAAATAGAACTGCTTATCTGATGTCCTTTTCTCAAGCTTTATTCTCCTTGACCTCTTATAGCTTTTGATACTCCTGACTAGACTCTCTTTCTGCATGCTTATCTGTTTTAGATTTTCCTTCTGTCTAACCATTCCTTTCTTCTCCTTAAATGGCTTCTCTCTCAGAAATTTGTCCTGAGCCTTCTCTTTTGGAAGTACCATGATTTCCTTTTCTCCCTAGACCTCTCTACTTGGATATCCTGTCAGTTAATGAGTTTAAGTTACTAATATGCCAGGCACTGTGCTAAGTTGTAAGGATACAAAGGCAAAAACTGGTCCCTGCCTTCAAGGAGCCCACAGTTTAATAGGGGAGACTGCAAAAATTACATATATAGATGATGACAACTTTATTTACATAAAGTATCAGTAGAAGTTAATCTGGGTAGAGAAGCACTTGGGGAATTTGAGGGCAGGGGAGGGATGGATTCCAAGCTCAACACATCTAAAACTTGGTGAGGACTCCACTTTCATTACACAGATTTGAAATTATTATTGACTCTTTACTCTTCACTCATATGTCTAGTTATTTACCAAATCTTATTGGGTTTATGGACACAACAGCCCTTTCTCTCCACCAAGGTCTACTTTCAGAACTCAGTCCCCTCCTAATCTTGTCATTAACATAGAGCTAATCTATTCTCCCTCCATAAAGCTATTATGAATATTTAAAACACAGCTCTGAGCTCTTCACACCATTGCTTAAAAAATCTGTGTCTTATTGCCCCCAGGATAAAATCCAAACACCTTGGTATTCACATACCTTTTCAATCTACTTCTTGCTTTTTCCTGACACTATTATTCCTTTTCATGTTCCATGTACATGTTCTAGTAGAAGTGCCTGTCTGATCTGTTTCCTTGAATTCAACATACCTTCTGTCCACATGAACTTGCTTGACATGCCTAGAATGCATTTCAGGTGTCAGCTCTTCCAAAAATCCATTTCGTTTTCTCAATTAGTGTTCTTTTCATCCTGAAGTTTCTTTGTGTTTACTTAACTTTTATAATAAGAATAGCATTTACAGTAGTGCTTTTAAGGTTTGCAAAAGCACTTTGAAAACATCTCATTTTATCCTCACAACCCTAAAAGGTAGTTGTGTATTATTCCCACTTTATAGATGAGGAGAAGGAAGCAGATGGGAGGTAGATGATTTGCTTGGAGTCACACAGTGAGTGTCTGATGTTATATTTTGAACTCGGATCTTCCTGACTCCAGGTCAAGCATCCTTTCCACAGTAGAATATGAACTCCTTGAGGACTGAGAATGGTTGTGTGTGTGTGTTTTTAAGGGGTAGGAAATGGGGGAGGGGGGAAGATGGAGAGGCAATACACACTCTTTTGCACATAGTAGGCACTCAATAAGTGTTGACTTGAAAGATGGTAGCTTCTGGTCATTTATCTTTTTTCTCAGTTCATTACAAATGAATGCTAGCTTATTTATGTCCAACTAAATTCGTATCACACAACCTCAGCTACTGTTCCAGATTTCTTAGCATCTTAGCAAATAAGCTTACTTATTTTTTATTAGAATTATAATGAGTAACAAATGTGTATCTTTTTATTTTTTTTAAATCATCTGTCATCTCGTTTGGTCTACATCACAGACCTGAGGTAACTGTAATTATCCCCATTTTACATATAGGGAAATTGAAGCTGAGAAGTTAAGTGACTTGTCTAGGGTCACACAATTAAGGAAATGTTTGAGACAGCATTTGAATTTAAGTCTATCTGACTCTTTAATTCTAGCTTTTAGAAGATTCAAGATCAATCTTTAAGTTCTTCATTGGTAATATTTATAGCAAAGAAGTTTTCTACCTCAAGCAATTTAATTACCTGGGCGTAACCATGGGCAAGTCACTTTACCTTGTTAGCAGTGAGTTTCCTCATTTGAGAAACCAACTAACAAGCATTTAAGTGCCTACTAAGTTTGAGGCATGATAGAAATAAATACAAAATACAAAAGCACCTTGAAACCTAAATTCTAATGAGGGAATAAAGGTTTTAAGGTAAATACTAACAAGCAAGGAAATCAGGTTGCATTAAGTGACCTGACTAATTAACTAATTTTCAAATCCAGTGGCCTCAAGTCTGAAGCCTTGATACTTCTGCAGTATTTCACAGTGGTAACACGTTTTCTTTTGGTTTTTTTTTCCCCTTTCTCCTTTTTCCTAATGTGGAAATTTCTTAAGGATAAGGATCCGTCTTCAACTTTCCTTTATGTTCTTTTTGGACAAGCTAATATAGTCTGTGACTTAAGTATAAATGACACATTTACAGGCCCAACCTTCGTATTGAGCTTTAGGACCCCATTTCCAAACAGCTGCTGGACATCTGGCTGTACTGTTAACATCTCAGTTATGTGTCAAATTGAACTCATCACCACCTTCTAAAACCTACCTCTTCTGACCTCATTTCTGTTGGTACCATCATTTTCCCGGTCTTAAAACGTAAGAATAATTTTTTTTTCCTATTCTGTCATTTGCTATCCTGCTTTCCACTCCTGTCTTTTCTCACCAGGACTGTAACAGCCTTTTAACTACTTTTACCTGCCTCCACCCACTTTTTAAAAATATTTTTTAAAAAAATGTTAAGTAACAAGTATTTTAAAAATTAATTTGCCCATCCCCTATTAAGCAATTTTTAAACCTTCAAAAAAGAAATACATCAGTGTTCATTGAGATATTTGTTTTTGCCAGATTATAGTTTGACAAGATAAACTCCTGTATTAACCATGTCAGAAATGTATGTTTTTCTGCATTTTAAGATCACCTTTGTGTCAAGAAATAGATAACATGTTTGATCTTTATTATTATTTATTTTGTAGTTTGCCACTGTGTTGATTAGAGTTTGAAAGTCTTCCAAAGTTCTTTCTCTTGATAATGTTAACATTTTATAAATTGTTCTAGTTCTGCTGAGTTTGCTCTGTATTGGTTCATCAGGGTTTTCTAAGTTCCCTCTGAATTTGTTCATTTCCTAATTTCTTATGGCACATTAATGTGCCATTACTTTCATATACCACCATTTGTTTAGCCATTCCTCTGTAGGACAGCCGTTTAGTTTATAATTTTTGGCTATCAGGAAAATAGTTGCTGTATGTATAGGCCCTTTTCCTCCTTTGATTTCTTTGGGAGGATAGATGTAGCAGTGATATAGCTGGGTCAAAGGCAAAGAATATGCAGAGTTTGATAACTTCCTAGTTATAATTCCAAATTGTTTTCTGATTGGCAGCTCCACCAACAGTTCTGTTTTCCTACTGCATCGCCAGCATTTGTCATTTTCCTTTTGTCATCTTAGTCAGATAGGTATGAGGTGCAATCTCAAAGTTCTTTTAATTTGTATTTCTATATATTTTTATGATTGTTGAAAACTTAAATTTCTTCCTTTGAAAACTGCAATAGTTTGCAAACCCTTTTTATTTTAAAGTCAAAATTGTCTTCATTTGCTTGTGTGATCTTAACCCTTATTTAGCCATAAACTATTTAACCTCAAAAGTAATTTCTTTGATCTTCTAATTTGTCACTTTTATGTCATATATTCATTTTGAGCTTATCTTGTTATTATGACGTGTTTTTCTAAATCCATTTTTTGCCAAACTGCTCCTAATTTTCTTCCAGTGGTTTTTTTTGTCATAGTTTAGTCCTTCCTGGGTGTTTGGGTTCTTCAGACACAGTGTATAGTTATTTCTGTATCTTGTGTGCCTAATCTGCTCCACTGATTTTTAAAAAATTTTTTTCCCAATTGTGTGTAAAAACAATTTTAACATTTTAAAGTTTTGAGTGTCATTCTCTTTCCTCTTCCTGGAGGCAGTAAGCAATTTGATATAGGTTATACAAGTGCAATCAACGGAACATATATTTCCATATTAGCCATGTTGTGAAAGAAAACAGACTAGAAAAAAAAACTGTCAAAAAAAATGAAAAAATGGCATGCTTTGATTTGCATTCAGACTCCCATCAGTTCCTTCTCTGGAGGTGGATAACATTTTTTATCCTGAGTCCTTTGGAATTGTTTTGGCACTGGTATTTTTTCAAACTGTTCAAATCATTTTAATGGTTACTTCTTTTTAGAGCAGTTTCTTTTGTAATCTTAACTCCTAAATGCAGGAGTCAGATCATATTTTTCCTCCAAACAGAAAACTTAGAATGACTTCCCTTTGGCCATTCAGTACCGTTTATAAGCTGGTTCATTTACCTTTATAGTACTCCATCCAGACTAAAGTAGCTGCACTCTGTTCCTTGTAGGTTTCTTTGCCTAGGAATCTTTTTGTCCTCCTTTCCCCCCAAAGTCTCTAACTTAGTGATTGATATTTTTCAAGGTCCAGTCTAGGTATCACTTTATTACCAGACTTCTATACCTGGAGAGTAGAACCTCCTTTCTTAAATATTTCAAGCCACCCCTAATGTATATTAAGTACTAATATTATAATTATTGTATTTTAGCTATTTGTGTTTAGCTCCTCTGGACTATCCCATACATAATATATGTACTCATTGAGGGCAAAGACTTTTTTTCTCTGGATGTACACAACTATAGCAAGTTTATCAGAGATGAGAGTAGAATACTTACTTTGGGTACAGAAAAAGCTACTCTGTAGCAATGGAAAGGTCACTAAGATGAGACTAATTACTGTGCCTTGATCAGTTTGTCAGAAGTCTTATTTCCATGTTAAGTTTTTCTAATGCTGACTCTGGGTAAAAGCACAGTTTATATGCCTGTAAGAAGCCTTTTTAGAATAAACTGGTAGGATGGAGTCTTCTCTCTGAAGTTTCAGAAATTTTCTTTCTGCAGAATTTTAAGTCTACTCTTTTTCACACACTTCCCACTGTCCCTTCAACACCCCCAGCTAATAACCAAACAACAATTTGTTTTTATATGTTGACATATACTGCATACATTTAAATTTCTGGAAGGTAGAGAGCCATGTTATTTTTGTACTATGCCCAGCTAGTTTATTGAAAGTTTTGAAATACTAAATATCTCTAATCCTTTGCTTATTTTAACCATGTCCATAATTTTATTTTATAATATATTGTTTATTCTATTTTCCCCCTTAGTAATAGTATTTTTTAAAACCATGTTAGAAAGTGGCAACTTGAATTATCCATCTTACATTTTTAATAAGATAACATCCTTTCCTTTAGGAACGGGACTGGCATATATAACACATTTAGCATCTAATCCCTATTTATCTATAGAATTAGGCTTGCAATACAAACATTTTAGAATACTAGTTTCTAACCTTTTGAGTATGAGCACACCCTTTTTTGTTATCTGAACTTTTATAAATCTCAACAGGCAATATACTATCATAATAACTTTTTATTAAAAACTTATAAGAAGACATTTTAATCTAGTCTATACAAGGTATGCTTTTTTATGGATTCTCAGGTCTGTCTTAATATCCCTGTTGATAGGTTGAAAACCACTGTTCTAGAATAAATCCAATAAAATTTTGAATATGCTGGTTTGAACTACAGATATTGTTTTTCTTAAATTGAAGCCACACTTCTAGATATTGAACAAATCAGTAGGAAATAAAACTTTGGCAAAAATTTTTGTTCTTATGTAGTTTTATGGTCCAACTGGAGCATTTTTAACAGGAAAGGAATGGGGGAAAAATGCAAATATAACAAACTCATCTCACCTTAGAGCAGTAATTTTTCTCCTCATAAGGTATGTATTTGGGAGGGTTGAAACAAAATTCGCAGTAAGGGCTAGGTTAGGATAGATGATATTATTTTCCATTTCTTTTTGTGAATTCTCAAAATATTAGACTCATGAAGATAATTAACATAAAACAAAAATCAGCCTAGAAGAATGGAGTACACAATAACTGTAAATGGAAAAGTGAGTGAAAATAATTGGACAAACCAAATAATCTTCATGAATTGCTGAACAATTTTATGTCATGCATTAAAGAATTTAAATGTAAACAGTTGATTATTTTGATGTTTAATTTTAAAACACATTTGAAATTGTGTGTATATTTAGTCATCTTAAGTCAAGCCCAATGAGTTTTATCAGGTACTGCCTTAATGTTTTCAGTACTGTTTAGGTCTTCGGGGGATGGAAACATATGTTCTATTTCATTTTGCCTTTTTTTTTTTTTTTGAGGGCCTTTGGGGTTAAATGACTTGCCCAAAGTCACACTGCTAGTAGTATGTCAAGTGTCTGAGGCCAGATTTGAACTAAGGTCCTCCTGACGTCAGGGTTGGTGCTATTCACTGTGCCACCTAGCCTGCTCTGTTCCATTTCATTTTAAATTTTGTTGTGGTCAAATTTTGTGACCTATTTGGAATTTTCTTGGCAAAGATATTGTAATGGTTTGCCATTTCGTACTCTAGCTTATTTTACTGATGAGGAAACTGAGGCAAACAGGGTTAAGTAATTTGATCACGGTTCCATAGCTAGTAAATATCTGAAGATAGATTTGAACTCAGGAAGATGAGTCTTCCTGACTCCAGCCCTAGCACTGAGCCACCTAACTGGGTGAGAAGAATACTGGAACAAAGGGGTTTTCGTAGCTAGTTATCTAATTAGCAGGGATTCATAAAAAATTTTCAGTTTACTTTTTGAAACTGTAGTACAAAACTTCAAATAAACTAATAGTCTTCTATTCTTACTAAGTTTTCCTCCAGTATTCAGTAAATGAAACTGTAACTTTATTTGCCCCATATGGAAACAATAATTCCTAAGTTTGAAATACTTTTGAGTCAACTATTTTAAGAAAAATTTATAAGATAAACTTCATTGTGGAACATTTTAATTAAATATTTCTGACAACAAGTTAAAAGGTAGAGAAGATGGGGGGGAGAAAAACCACCAAGGGCCAGTCAGAACTCAACTTTACTTTGTGCCATTATTAATAAAGTAAGGATCTACAGTAAGGAGAAGATTACTTCTTAAATAAAAGTGTCTTAAAGTCAAGTGGTATATTAAATTATCTTTAAGAACTGAATATACGTTTTAGTGATAACAAAATCTGAAAATTATTTTTATATGGCTAAACCTCTTTAAGTACTAAACTTACATTTCCAAATTGCCAATATTGAGTAGCCATGCAACAGAAAAGGACTGATTGTTAATTCCTCACCAAAAAAAAAACCACTTTAAATATATATGTACGTATATACACATACCTACATATACTGAACAATCATGGAGATTTGTACCAAAGTATGTCAATTCTTGGTACCCATGAAGAAGCAGGTTCCACCTAAGAGCAGACTATGCTACCTTAAATTAGGTATTTAGAAGGCTAGAGAGTATGCTCACTTTTAATAGAAAGTATATGAAAAATATTAGAAGTGATTGGTAAAAAGTTCTTTGAAAAGGGCAGGCTAAATTTATTTTTAAGATCTATGGACAGGATCACTCAAGGCAAAATGAACATTTTTTAAAAATTGTATCTTGCATGTAGGAACACCAATACCTGAATTTCTTAGTTATTCTAAAAAATTAAATAACAATTGGACATGCAGCTTGAATATAACCATCAAATTTTTTTTGACCAGAAAAATATATACAAAAATTAGAACTACTAAAAAAGATGAGACAAAAAGTATTTGCTTCCTATTATTTACACATCTGTCATTGATACTTTTCAGTATATTTTATATATCTGGCAATTTTTCAGTTATCCACATCTTTTTCACATAGTTAGAACAACAGTCTGCCAAGTTCAAACATTACCTGTGGAAATAATAAAGAAAATTATTACCAACTTAAAACTATTGCAAAGCAAATTCTAAAAGTGAAAAGGATATTTCAAAAAGGCTATGATAGATGGAACTTGTCTCTTAAGGCCTTTCTGTACAAGGTGGGTTTTGAGCTGGAGGAAGAGGTATTTTCTGTTTGTTTTACTGTATCAAACTTGCACTATTTCACTAATAACATTTCTTTAAAAATATTGAGAATGTTTATAACTAAATGGTACATTAAGGGTTTGAATCCATTAGTATACTCCTATACAAACAACTAAAGAGTTAAAAGTTTTATTTATTTTCTACATCAAAACACTTCTACAACTTTGGTCATACTTTCTTTGGTAAGACTCCTAAGTGAAATTTGAAGTAACATCAAAGATATTACTATAAATGTCCATAACAGGAAAAAAAGTGACAACTTAAGTCCATTAATATATATTTTAAATAAGTGTTATAGATGGATGATGGAACTGGGACTAGAACTGAAGGACATAATTTGCATATGCATGTGTGGGTCCCTTAATTATTTTAAGCTATTCACTGCTGTTAAAAAAAAACCCCAAACCAAAATAATGCAATATAATGATCTAAGAATTATTAAAATTACAAATAACCAGTTGAGGAGATAATAGGTGCGTGGTACATGCAGACATCGATGTCACTTGCAAATAAGCAGTGGACTATAGAACTCTATTGAGGCAATATATGAATAGAAAAAGAAGTAAACCTGTCAGCAAGAATTGGATATAAAATAGGGAAAACTCTTGAGTAGTATTCTGGTATTCTTGAGATATTAATTAAAAAACATTTATTAAGTGCTTTACCATAACCCAAGAATTCTGGGCACTGGAAATATGGGTAAAGATTGTCCCTAACATGGGAGACAACATGTAAATGACTATACTTGATCTACCCAGAACAGATGGAAGGCAAAAGCAGTTGGAACCCAGGAAGCCTACAGAAGAAGCAATTTAAGCTGAACCTTGAAAAAAAAAAAAAAGAACTAAGATGCTGAAAGGCAAGGAAGGAAAACAGTCCAGACATGGGGAAGAGTCAGTGCAAAGGCATGAAGATAGGAGATGGAATGAGGTGCATGAGGAACAGTAAATTTGCATTATAGAGTACAAGGAGGGATAATAATGTAAAAAGACCAAAAAGGTAGGTAGTGGCCAGATCCTAATAGCTTTAAATGACAAACGGGTGTTTTTGTTTGATTCTGGAGATAATTTGAAGTAAGAAAGTGTTTTTGAGTAGGCATTGGGATGATATGGTCAGACTTGGGCTTTAGGAAAATCAATTTGGCAACAAGGAGAGACTTGAGACAGGGAGACCAATTAGAAGGCTTCAACAGCTCAGGTAGGAAGTAATGAGGTCCTGAACTAGGGTGGTGGCTTTGTAATATAAGAGGACATACATATGACAGATATGGAGAATGATCTGATAGAGAGTGGTGAATGAAGGGTGACACTGAAGTTATGAGCCTGGGTGATTAGGAAAGTGGCAGTGTCTACCACACTAAGGGAATTTCAGGAGAGGTTTTTTGGGGGGGGTAAGGGTGAGAATGATTCTCTAACCAATGTAAGAAGCCTATTAATTAAGCAGTTCAAGATGTCCCAAAGGCAGTTTGTTGATGCACACTGAAGATAAAAGTTTTGCTTTTGAAAAACATTGGTGCTCTTAGGGGAAAATATGGACAACCACCCTTGAGAATATATTGTGGATGGACTTAAAATGTGGATTGATGAAGAGTACCCAAAGCATATGAAATTACAAATCCTTCAGATTAAAGAAAGATGGTGGAAAATGTCATCAAAATTTCCTGTTTACCTCTATAGTGATAAGTATAACAATCATCCATTCTAGGCGGAGTGCCCGCTTTTCGTTGAGATGATTTCTCATCAGGTCTGTTAGTTCCATGCAGTGTTGAAGTTTCTCATTCATCACCTATCGAAAAAAAATGTCTAGAACTCAGACTGAGAAAATACAAGAAATAGCTCACATACTGAAGTACTTATATTTTTGAAATCCCTATCAAAGGTCGAAAGATGAAGTTTAGGGGGCTGAAACTGATTTGCTAATATAAAGAACTCCCAGATTAAAAATAAAAACTCCCTATACCAATGCAAGTCAATACTTTCTATGCAACTTAAAGTTTACTTGTTTATCAGAAGTTAAGTGACATGCCCAGAATCATACAGCCCATGTAAGTCATAGATAAGATTTAAAATTAGGTCTTCCTGGCCTTGAGGCCAGCTCTGTATCCCCTGTACCTTGCTGCCACTTAATAGTCTTCAAAATAACAACTCATATGCACTTCTTTATTAAGTGTGTATGCACTTAATTAAGCATTTCCCTCAAATTTTGAAAGCAGGTGGTATAATCGATACCCTTTATGGATGAGAAAATAGGCTCAGGAGCCTTTGGACTTTAAAATGCTGCGGGGTTTTTTTTTTCTTTTTGGAAGGGGGAATGCAGGACAATTGGGGTTAAGTGACTTGCCCAAAGCCACACGGCTAGTAAGTAGTAAGTGTGTGAAGCCAGATTTGAACTTGGGTCCTCCTGACTCCAGGGCTGGTGCTCTGTTCACTGTGCCACCCAGCCACCCCTAAAATGCTGTTTTCTTTCTTTCTTTTTTTTTTTTTGCTTTTTGGAGGGCAGTTGGGGTTAAGTGACTTGCCCAAGGTCACACGGCTAGTTTTTGTGTGTGTGTGTGTGTGTGTGTGTGTGTGTGTGTGTGTGTGTGTGAAGTGTCTGAGGCCGGATTTGAACTCAGGTCCTCCTGACTCCAGGGCCGGTGCTCTATTCACTGCGCCACTTAGCCGCCCCGATGCTGTTTTCTTTAGACCACTTTTCAGATATTTGCCTTTTTAATTCTGATGTTCATCATGTACCTTCTTTTTAAAAATAAAAAAATCCTACAAACGAAGCATTAGAAAAATTTCCTTTAGCTTCATCTGTTATGAAAAGGAACACACTACTTAAAATGATAAATTAGGAGCCCTTTTGAGTCCAAAATGGTAGTTTCCAAGAATGAAGCAGAATCTGCGAATTCATTCAGAAAGGATAAATATTACACATTCAGTTTCAAGTACTCTAGAAAGGGCCATATCTAAAATGTTACTTTTGGGGGCAGCTAGGTGGTACTATGAATAGAGCACTGGTCCTGAAATCAGGAGGACCTAAGTACAAATCCAGCCTCAGACACTTAACACTTACTAGCTGTGTGACCTTGAGGAAGTTACTTAACCCCATTGCCTTGTCTTCCGTCCTCCAAAAAGCAAAACGGAATAAAATAAAATGTTACTTTTATTCTTCAAGATGCTACATGTAACTATAAAATGTCATTGTTGTCTCCTGCTTCCACTTTAATTCTTTCAAATCTGTGGTATATTCCTTTTTAATCATGTCAAGATGCAAAAAAAAGAAAAGATACCATTTAAAACCAAAGATTTAACCTTAAAAATAACACATTAGAAGTTCACTAAGCCACATGATTCTGCATTAATATTTTATTGTAACAATATTGAGGTTATTGATATGTCAGTATGAACTATTAAGAAGCTATGTTTAAGTCTGCCAAAATACTACCTTGTTACTGCTGCTATCACTGCAGAGGACCCAGATTCATGTAAGGTTCTTCACACCTACTGCTAAAACCTCATCCCTCTAATATAATGACATTGAAAACTCACACCCCGACTGCATTTTTGGCTATAGTATTGGTGCCAATATAAAGCCACAGGTTCTAAAATTAAAAACCTTTCAGTACATTATTCATATATGTGTATATGTATATACACATATTTGTATAACAAATTGCTTATTGTACATGCAACAAAATGAGTATTATATACGTATGTATGGATATGGTATATCCATAGATATGGCCAACATGGAAATTTGTTTTGACCATATGTGTTTTACAGATGTTTGTTATAGGGATTTTGTTTTTCTTTTATTCTGGGGAGGGCAGCAAGGGAGAGGCAATTTTTTGCTGATTGAAGAAACAGAAAAGTTAGGAAGAACTACAAAGTGTTAAAGAAGAAAGTCTTTTCAGTATTAGAAAAATAAATTCTAAAGGTAGAAAGGAGAGGTTGGAGAGGGTATGGAGTGACAAAAATCCATGGAAACCACTGTTTCATGCAGATTCCATAAGATAATAATGGATGAAATAAGTTCCATCAAAAAGTGCAAATAAAATCAAATAAAATTCACAGTAGTGTAGCCATTGTGTCTAAGGCAGGTCTTTATAGTTTAATATCTTTTCCTATGCCCATAAGCCTTACCTGTTACTTATTTCCTTCTGGTATACTTTTTTGCTTTCCTGTCATTTTGAAAACATTATCTTAGGCCTACTAATTTTAAGGAAAAAATTGACATCTCTTCTAGCTTATGTTTCCCATGAATCCCCCTAGCTTGCATCCCTCAAACATTCCTACCTCTCTTTTTAGTTGTCCTTCCTAATTTCTAACAAAGGATTGCATAAACATTTGGCAGGATTAGTTAGTAATTTTAATATTAGTAAAAAAAAAAAAAGATGGTTTAAATGAATCTTGAGTATCTAGATATTTCTAGAGCTTTAATTTCCCAGGGTTGTTGCAAGGATAAAATGAGATAATTGTAAAATTCCTTGCAAACTTTAAAGTCCTATATAAATGCTAGCTATTGTTGTTATACAGATTGATTAACCTAAATAACTTTTTGTGACAAGGCAAAAATGTTTTCCCTAGAACACTTTTAGAGTTATAATCTATTAAAATGGTTTTACAAATATAGTGAACTTTTTAGACTGAATGTTTTTTCACTTATGTTTCCCAAGATGTTTTTGGACCTCTTTTCTACTCTCTAAACAATTTCACAATAATCATAGCACAGTAAGCATTTTAACGACAGCCCTTTACAGATAATTCACAAGTTTATTTTTCTAACTGTTGTTTCTCTTTCAAGTTTAAGTCTTGCATCAATAATGGCCCGCTGCATAGATTCCTGGTACTTAACAAACACCTCAATTTCAGTGTGTCTAGAAAATAAACTTTCTTTCCTAATATCATAAAAGAGGATTTCAAGGAAATGAAGGTGATACAAGTATGGTGTAGTAAATTCAAAGAGAATAAGGAATGATTTTTTAAAAATTAGACTCAATAATACAGGAAGCCATCCTGATTTTTCTATGCCTTAAAGTTATAGGCACTGTCAATTCTCTTAGTTACCAGGGCTCAAAACCTTGAGGTTACTGTTTTGTCCTTCCCTTCCTCCATCTCCCACTTCTGAAGGCAACTGATGAATCCTGCTGATTCTTCCTTTGAATCGGCTCCAGAATCTGTCCCACTCTTACCAGGTTAATCCAGATTCCTATTAATTTAAGAATGTTTTTACTGTGATAGCCATTTAGCTTGTTTCCTTCTGTCTGCCCAGCAATTTGTGTGGTATACTACTATAAGATTTATAGGTCCAGTCATACAATATGATAGTGCAGTGGGCAGATCATTAGGCCTGGAGTTAGGAAGACCTGAGTTTGAATCCAGCCTTAGACACTTAGTAGGTGGTAAGTGACCGTGGGCAAGTCATCTGTGTTTGCCACAGAATTTATAGCACCTCATAAAGTGCTTTGCAAAACTTAAAGCACTAGATAAATGCTAGCTATTAGTAAACATTTATTAAGTGTCTACTCTCTGTGCCAGTCTGGTGATACAAAAAGAGGTAAAAGATAATTCTTGCGCTCAAGGAACTCGTAATCTAATAGGGGAGAAAAGGAAAAAAATGTGCAGAAACCATATATAGGCTCAGTAGTATTAAATTAAAAGAGAAAAGCCTCTAGAATTCAGTGGGGCTGAGAAAGTCCTTCAATAAGTGGAATTTACAGAGATGAAGAGGGAGTCAGTTTCAGAAGGGAACAGCAAAAGAAAATGCTTGGAGTATCTTATTCATGGTCAGTCACTGGATCCAAGAGTACATGGTAGGAACAGGGAGTAAGAAGACAAAAAGGGTGGAAGGGGGTTAGGTTATGAAGGCCCTCTGAAGGGAAAGAATCTGGAAACCAAAGTTTTAAAGACAAATGTAAAAAAAAAAACGGAGATAGAGAAGGGGCTGTATACTAGAGATGCTGCAAATGGACAGACCTTGGCCACAGACTGGATGTGGGCATGAGAGACGGTGAGGAGCTGAGGATAACACCTAGGTTGCAAGGTTGAGGGACTGGGGATGGTATTGCCTTCTACAGTAACAGGGAAAACAAGTGGGGGTGGAAGGAGGTGTTAGGAATTTAGTTTTAGAAATCTGAGTTTAAGTTGTCTACTGGGTGTCCAAGATGTCTGAAAGGCATTTGGAGATGTAAGACTAGAGGTCAGTACGGAGATTAGGGCAGGGCAGGTAGATTTGGAAATTATCAGCAAAGAGATAGTAATTAAATCCACGGGAGCTGATGAGATCACCAAGTGAAATAGTAGAGAGCAAGAAGGAAAAGGACAGAATCCTGTGGACACCTACACTTAAAGGGTATGATCTGGATGAGGACTAACTAGATAAAAGAGCTATCATATGTAAGGGGAGAACCAAGAGACAGTGGTGTGAAAACCTAGAGAGAAGATCATATAAAGAGAAGCTGATCAACATCATCCAAGGCTACAGAAAGGTAGAGAATGAGAACAGAAAAAGCTAATGGATTTGGCAATTAAGAGATCGGATAACTTTAAAAAGGCAGTTTTGTTGGAATGAAGAAACTAAGTTGGAATGTAAGAGATTAAGGAGAGAAAAAGGGAAGGCACTCGTTATGGACAAGAATGGAATCAGTCATTATCACTGTTCCAACTTATTAGTGCACATAAGTCAAAATATTATATGGGGTAAGGAAGATTTGACAGAAGTCAGAAAAAAAAATTTATTTTAGACTGAACCTGTGATTTTGCTGGTATCAGGAACTTTTGGTGAGAAAATTTCTTCTACTAACGCAAACTAGTAACTGTTCTAGTCTTAAGTTGGAGACAAATGAGATCACCTGTCTTGTCCAGGGTCACATAGCAAATGTGTCAGAAATTAGACTAGAATACAAATCTTTCTGCCTGTAATATAATACTGCTTGTAATAAAATAGCAAGAACTACCCCAAATGGACTTCCCCCTTCCATAATATTATAAATAGTTATAGTCAAAAAGGTTGCTTCTATTTTTCTTTCTGGAAAGAACAGAAGACCAGGGATGGGTAGGTGGTACAGTGAACAGAGCACCGGCCCTGAAGTCAGGAGGACCTGAGTTCAAATGTGGCCTCAGACACTAACAATTACTAGTTGTATGACCTTGGGCAAATCATTTAACCCCAACTGCCCTTCCCTCTCCCCTCCAAAAAGCAAAAAAAAAAAAAAAAAAAAAAGAACAGAAGACTTACCTTAACTCTACGAGTAATGCTAAGGAATTGACAAGTTTTATCATAAAGTGCCTCCAAGTTTTCTCTATCCCAGTAGAAATCGGGAGTCATCAGGAAGTCTGAACTCAAATTTATACGGTGTCTGAAAAAAAAAAGCAGAAATCTAAATGTTTTTGCTTCTATAGGTTAAACTTAAATTTTTAATTAGATACTAAAATTAGAATTTGTGTTTTAGTAGTTGAATGAAAATTGATGTAAAGACCTCTGCTCATGCCATTATGCAAATATATTTTACAATAATATTTTTTTTTAAAATTTTAATTTGCATAGGTATTAATTTTTACATCATCTTCATTTCCAAATATATTTCTTCCACCCCTCCCTATACTAAGCCAAAGTAGTTCATCAGGTGTGACAGTATGTACAATGTAGGAGGAAGGTATGTTGGTATGCAAGATTTTAAAACCTAAGTTGTTGAGTGTTCTGTTCATCTAACATTGGTTTCTTCTGACAATTTTCAGTTTCCCCACCCAATGCACTTGTTTCCTTTTGTTTATATACTTCAAGATTTCATTTTGAGAATTTCTCATCCCTACTGGGCTCACTTGTAGAAATTTTTGTTCATGATAGGGTGGCTAGGTGGCACAGTGAATAGCGTACCAGCCTTGGAGTTAGGAGGACCGAGTTAGAATCTGACCTCAGACACTTAATACATACTAGCCATGTGACCTTAGGCAAGTCACTTAACCCCAATTGCTCAGCCTTCCCCCCTCCAAAAAGGCAAAAAAAAAAAATTAGTTCATGAGATCCTGTCTACTATCCCTCTGAACCCTTTGAAATCTGCTCTCCCAAAATTTAAGGTGCAGAATAAACTATACTCAACTTTCCTCTCCTCTACTGCAACCCTTAAGAGGTAGTGGCAATATAATTTCTAACCCATCAACTAGTTTTTCCATTTCAGTGAGAACTAGACCTAGAATAAAATTTTCTCCTATTGCTTCTTCTATCTTTTATAAGATGGAATCATTTTCTCCTATTGCTTCTTCTTTCTTTTATAAGATGGAATCATTAAAGTAAGTCAAGAAATTATTAGCTGCTCTGCTACTGAAAAGCTCCACACGACACCTAGGTAACTGAAGTTTCCTATCACAACTGCATTGTGTCTATGTACCAGGCTCATGATGTTCCCTAATTCATGTATAATATATCATTTGTATGTTTAGGTGGTCTGTATATACACTGATGACAAAATTACTTTTTTCTGACTACTCTGCATTGATCTTTAAATAAAATGCCTCTATCATGTTCCAACCCTCCTTCCTTCATCCTACCCTTCTCTCTGGTTTCTTTATTGTATCGCATGAATGCATACACACACACACACCCGCGCACACACACACACACACACCCATACCCATATTTCTCTCTTCCTTCCTCCTTTCTATCATCCTCCCCTCCTTCTCTACCTACCTATCTAGACAACATGAAAGACAAGAATCTCCAGGGAGTTAAAATGAGGGCAATAAAGGGTATAAGAGGCACATGAAGGGTATGAATAGGCTGCTACAAGTAACACTAATGAGAAATGCTGAAAATGAACAGGAGTAAAAGACATCAATGAGGAATTGTATGATCAGGGGAAATGATGGTCTGGTCACATTCTAGGGGTGAAATATGACAGACTGACAGCCAACGAACTCCACTGTTACCTTTCTGATGTCAGGAGAAAGCAAGAGACATATTTAGTACATTAGGTGGATTTCCTATGGAAAACTTATAGAAGGAGATGGGCAGTAATTGCAAGGAAGGTTATGTTACAATTTGTATGTATCACTGGAGGGAACTTCCCAATCTAGAAGATGAGAGATCCATCTGAGTAGCAAGTATGTTTTTCTTCCCCCGAAGTATGAAAGTTGACCTATCCTATATATTAATATTTCTGAGAAAGAAAAGGTTTTTTGTTTATGGTTATTATGAAAATAGCTAGTTAACATAAATGTGGCATTAAAAAAACTCCTTTCATGTATTTTAAGGAATATTTTCAACATGAGATGTTTTGTTCAACAGAAATCTTTACCTTAATGAGAAAAGTTCTCCCATTTTCTGCATAACCTCTTCATGAGAAAGTTTCACTTTTTTCCCAGCTTTTAAAGCCTAGAGAAAAACAGCAATTTGATATATGATATGGGTTGTGACTTTTATTTTTAAATTAAACCTCACAAGACCATAAAGAAGTTGTAGAGTTTTGATTTACTATCATTAAGAGGTTTCATACATGACTATCTTTAGTAGTATATCATCACTACCCTGATAAGGTTTTAAAATCTTATTATGCAAACACTTCTATCTTCATCTTCACCCTATCATTTCCTCTGAAACACTATCTTCATCTCCTCTAGTACAGACTATGGCTTCTTACCTCATCTTTTAAGCATAACTAAAAAATCCTTTTACATCAAAATTAAGGTCAATAAATAAAAGTACTAATGAAAATAAAATACTCTGTGAACCTTTTCCTGTCACAGTTACAATTTAAATCTAATCATAGTTTGGCAAAATATTTACACAACAGCAAAATAACTTCCAGTAGGCTAGGGATAGCTATTTCCTTGGAGACGGGAAATATTTCCTCATTGTTTTCTGCCAAATTTTGCGATTTTAATTGCATTAAAATCTCAATAAAAGTAGTCGCCTGCATTTTAAACTCAAACTAAAAAAAAAACATTATGGTGCTTATTCTCTATTTTTGCATATCCTGTTCCACCAAGAGAAAGACAATAGCTGGGAGACTGGGCTTTGTATAATTTTTGAGGTATTTATCATTGCTTTGTTTTACTACCAAACTGACTGGTCATTTAAAACTTTTTAAAGTGTCCTATCAAATAAGATCGGTTCCTTTTTATTTTAAAAATATGTATAGAACTGACATAAATTATTACCTCTGGAATTGACTGAATAGACTCAACAAAATCATCCAGTGATGCTTCCCAAATAGCCAGTTTCACTGAGGAAGAAATTTTTAAAAAGAATAGTTTTTATAGCTTTAAAATTCAAATTCAATAAACATTTATTAAGTTCTTATTGTGTACATAGGGCACAATCAACAAACATTTAAGGGCCTATTATGTGCAAAGAACTCTTTCAAGTACTTAGGGGAAAAGAAACAGTTCCTCTTAAGAAACTTAAGAGTCTAATAGTGAGCTCTAGTAGGTAGTAGGAAGGGGGAGTAAGAAGAGAGTTACAATTATTGCCCCTGTCTTGATAAAAGTTACAATAATTTAGGATACAATGTAATTTTTTATATAATAAAAATAACACATGAGTTTATGAGAAGTATAATAAAGGCTTTTTTTTTTCAGGGAAAACATTACTGGGAAGGTTTTTCTGACTTGGTAGGTATTTAACAAAGACAGGAAAGATATTTCAAGCAGAGGGGCACAAAGTGAGCTAAGGCACACAGACAGGGAGACATTGTATATATGGAGTACAATATAGTATATGCAGGATAGTATGAATCCTGAAATGATAAGAGGTACCAGATTGTGAAAGACCTTGAATGCTGGGATAGGGAGATTAGAACTTATTCAGTTACTTTTATGGCCACGCTTTTAAAAATATCTAGATACCTAACTAGATCTGGTATCTAATACCATCCATAAGTAAGGGCATTAGAAGATCAGTGCTACCAACCTGAAGCCCTAATATCTGGACTCCAAGCAGGACATCCTTTTCTTGGTGAACATCATAAGTGAGTACACATCTCCCTGCTTTATGCTCCATTTGCTGTCAGTACTGAGTGAGTTGATTGAACCACAATATGGCATAGTAACTAGACTGACTGGCTTGGAATCAGCATAATGTGTTGCTTATATCTTGCTTCTGATATTGTGTAACCATGGGAAAGATATCTCTCTTAAACTTAGTTTCCTCATCTGTAAAATAGGAATGACAGTTGTAGTATGTATCTCAACGGGTTGTTGTAAGGCTTTAGGTAATTGCAACGCACTCTATAAACTTTAAAAGCACTACATAAAAAAGCCAGTTATTACTGTTGTTTACAAAGTTTGTTTTACAGTCAAAGCTGTTACACATTTTCACATTCTAACATCTGTATGTGCAACACTTTGTTGGAGGAGGTCTTTTAAAGTTTGTCTGGTTCAAGCCTTATACTTGATTAAAAAAAAATCGATGACTGACACAATACGTCTTTATATTACTTATATTTTTTAGTCAGTTGCATGACTGCAAAGATGTGGTTTGCTGCAGAAAATCACTTGTGAAAGCCTGTCTATTCTGTTTCCATATTTTCATCAAGAATTGTCTCAAATATATAGGTCATTTTCATCAAGATTTCCATAGAGGGTTGATAAAGCAGATATGTGGATTGAAAGTTACTGATGACTTGGTTCCTTTTCTAGGGAAAAGCACAATCTGACACTTTTCCATTCTTTTGGAAATCTTCTCTTTGATATACTTTGAAAAGCTATCTCTGGGTGTCCATACAACTGTGCTGCTTCCAGCATGGATATCTTTGGTATATATTTACTAGGATCCTGGCAACGCTGCTTGGCCTCATCTTAACAGGCACTGCAACATTTTTGTATAGTAGAGGTGAAAGAACAAATTGTCAACAATGATAATTATTTACTGAAAGGAATGCTGATGAACAGTCAAGTGATGGTAGCACAAAGAGTGTCTGGAAATGGCAGTAGAAAGAAAGGCATGTGCAGGAGACACAACAGAAGTGGCAACCGGGAATGGATGGCTAGAGATAAGAGTGCCTTTCTGGAAGGAACCAGATTACAGACAGAGTTGACTCTGAAGCCAGGAAGATACGGGCAGAGTAGTTGAGTGACATGGTCAGATTTGTGCTTTAGAAATATCAATTTGGCAGCTTCTTAGGCTAGACAGGGGAGAGACTGGATATAGGAAGATCAATTACAAGGCTTTTTACTAGTCATATTGAGAAGTGAGACTTTACTAAGATGACTAATAAAGGAGGGATATGAAAGCTATTGTAGAGGTAGAATCAATAAGATTTGTTAAATGTTTGGATGTGGGACATGAGTGAAAGTAAAGAGCTCAGAATGACTCCTATGTTTCAAACCTTGATAAATGAAAGAATACTCATGCATTCAAGAGAAATAGTGAAGAAGGATAAGATTAGGTAAAAAAGATAATGAATTCAGTTTTGGACATGACATGTTGAGTTCAAGGTATCCAACAGTCAGCTGGTGATATAAGACTAGAAGTTAAGACAGAAAAAAGGGCTAGTCCTGAGATCTGGGAGTCATATCTATAAAGATGACACCTGGATTCATGGAGGCTAATGAGATCTGAATGGAGGGAGGGGAAAAAACTCAAGACACAGCTCTGGGGGACATTCATATTAAGATGTGGGACATGGGTGATAGTCCTATAAAGGACATTTGTTATACATATGACTTCCTGTCATACACAGAGGAAGAGAACCAAAGCAGAACAATGTTACAAAAACCCAGTGAGACTGTAGTTTCTATAAAAGAAGGGGGGACAACAGTGTCAAATGCTGAGGGGAGGTCAGATGTTTGAATTTAGCAATAAATATATCAATGGCAACCTCAGAGAGTGTAGTTTCAACTCTTCTGACTCAACTTTTTTACCTTGCTTTTTACCACCTTGTCTCGGCTCTCCTGAACATCAGACACCTAGCCCTTATTTCTTCAACCCAACCCAGAAACTGTGCTCTCACACCTCAAAGTGAACTGATTCATCATGTAATTTATTGGACTCTTGACATGATATCCCTGCCCTAATCAAGGGGTTCTTCATTCCCTATGAGTGGTAAATTTCCCATCACCTCATACCTCTTCTGATTCCAGCAATATAGAATCCTTAGGTGCAAGTAAAAAACAACTCCTCTTTGCCACTAATTTTCATTCTACTTTCTCTCAAACACTTTAACCTTACTTCCACCCTCCAACTGAGTTTTATTTGCCCTGTTCATCATGTTCCCTGGTATCTACTTTATCATTAAAATTTCTTTCATTTTGGAACTTTCCTTCTACTCCCTTAGTTTTCTAACACCCAGAAACCTGGTTCTTTCTAGAAAGGCACCCTGGTGGTGGCATAGAAGCAGGAAAACTCCATGGCTCCCCCCATAACCACCTCAAATACCTATAAAAAATGACATTAAACAAATTTTAGAACTCCAGAACTCATAAAATGACAGAGAAACAAGGCCCCTGCTGAAGGTAGCCTGGCAGATGGATGGAAAGGGCTCATCACAGGGTGCTGGGAGCAGAGCCCAGCCCCATGCAGCTTTAGCCCCAGGCCATCCAAGAGAAGCTGCAGCTAGAGCTTTCAAGAGAGCAGATCACCCACAGCTGTGGCAGTTCCCAGAATTACCAACCAAGGACAAAGGGTAAAGGTCAGTGCAGTTCGGCTAAATTTGGGGGAGAGGGTCGGCCAACTGCCTCTACAGCTAGAAGCAGTTTGAAGCAGCAGCCCTGTGGCTGCTTTCAGAGCTCCACCCGCAGACTGCATGGGGGCCAAGCAACCATTCAGAAGCTAAGTGCTCTTGCCTTGAGCTGCCTGGATCAGGATCACAGTCTTGGGTAGTGGTTCTGAGGTATGGTTTTTTTTTTTTGTTTGTTTTTTGCTTTTTTTTTTTTGGAGGGCAGTTGGGGTTAAGTGACTTGCCCAAGGTCACACGGCTAGTTTTTTGTGTTAAGTGTCTGAGGTCGGATTTGAACTCAGGTTCTCCTGACTCCAGGGCCGGTGCTCTATTCACTGCGCCACCTAGCTGCCCCTCTGAGGTATGTTTTAAAGTGAGCCAAAGCTGGTGAGGGTTGCAAAACTGCAGCCTCCCAATAGCTCCAATAGCTGTGAAAACCCCAGCGATCTGGGACAGAGCTCTCCCCTTTGAGAGCAGAGTTCTACGATGCTCAAAAGTCAAGTAACTGACTGGCAACATGAGCAGGCAAAGGAAGCAAAGAAAGCTCAGCAATCCAACTTCAGATCCCTTTTTTAGGAACAAAAAGGATGAAAGCATGGTACGGGAGGAAGACAACACAGTCAGAACTCCCACACCAAAAGCTTCCCAAAAAATGTAGACTGGTTACAAGCCACAGAGGAGCTTAAAAAGGATTCTGAAAACCAAATAAGAGAAATGGAGGAGAGATTGGGGAGAGAAATGAGAATGATGTGAGAAAATCATGAAAAGAGTCAACAACCTGACTGAAGAAAATAACATCTTAAAAAATAGACTAACTCAAATGGCAAAAGAGGCCCCAAAAGAAAATGAGATGAATATCTTTAAAAGTCTAATTTGCCAGATGGAAAAAGAATCTCAAAAGCTCACTGAAGAGAATAATTCCTTCAGAATTAAGAGTGGAGCAAATGGAGGCAAATGACTTTATGAGAAATCAAGATAATATCAAACAGATCCAAACAAATGAAAAAAATAGAAGACAATGAAATATCTCACTGAAAAAACCACTGACCTGGAAAATAGATCCAGGAGAGACAATTAAAAAATTATTGGTCTACCTAAAACCCATGACCAGAAAAAGAACTTGGAAAGCATCCTTCAAGAAATCCTCAAATAAAACTGCCCTGATGTTTTAGAGTCAGAGGGCAAAATAGAACTTGAAAAAATTCACTGATCACCTCTGCAAAAAGATCCCCAAAAGAAAACTCCTCAAAATGTTATTGCCAAGTTCCAGAATACCCAGTTAAAGGAGAAAATATTACAGGCCTCCAAGAGAAAACCATTTGAA
>CM053593.1:309842978-309862206 GCA_028646575.1 Pseudocheirus occidentalis
TCAGTACTTTTTTTAGATATTCATGAAACCAATGAGAGCATCCACCCAACAAGATTATAACTTTCCTTGCATATCTGCCTAATGACCTTTGTAGAATTGGGGAGCTAATGTGGCCAAGGACCCTGAAAGTCTTGGCCTACAACAAGTAACCAGATAAGATTCTTTGAAGGTCTAAAATAAGAGGAAAGTTTCCCCCCAAAAAAGAGGTGATGACAGTGGTAGTCACATTTTAGTCATAATTTAGGATCATCTCAATGAACAGTGTTTTTTGAATAAAAACATATAGAAGACCATTATTAGAGGAAACTTTACAAAGCAATTGTTCCTGGTTATCTCTTATCCCCAAGATAGAGATAGGGACTCTGCTGTATTTTGACAATGCTATGATCAAAATATCTGCTCTGCTGCTTAGTTGCTAAGACAGACATAACTCATCTAGAGTGATGAAGCTGTGTCCAGACCCCATTCACTAGAGAGCTACAACAACAACCACTATCCTGACATTGTGTGTCAGCTGCGTCACTTTCTTAGTGTCCCAACTTACAGGTGGTCTATTACATGGACTCTAGCAAACCACCATCCCAGCTCTGGGGAGCTTTATTGAAATCATCTTGCCCTACTTGTCACCCTTTTCTATACTAATTAAGTTGCCCACCTCTTATAGGCATTTAAAGTGACTAGTTCGGAAAAGAAGGGAAGTTTAGGATTTGCTTTCTCCTAGGACAATTTGGTGGAAGGTTGGAGGGGAGAATTTTTTAAATTATATGGTCTTGTTCTGCTTTATTTTTTTAATTAAATAGGGTAGAAATTTTCATGGAGAACTTTTAAGGTTATATTTGTTCCAAAATTGTCAATATTCTTGTTTCCTTATCTTTATATATTTCTCCTATAGACCTCATAGTCTTATTTTAAAATACCAAATTTAGGTGGTACAGTAAATAGAATGCTGGGCCTAGATTCAGAGGAGACCTGAGTTCTAATGTGACTTCAGGGATCTACTAGCTGTATGAGCCTGGGCAAGTCACTTAACCTCTGTTTACCTCAATTTCTTCACCTGTAATATGGGGATAATAACAGTACCTACCTCCTAGAGTTGTAATTAGGATCAAATAAGATACTTATTGTAAAGCACTTAGCACATTAACTACTATAGCTATCATTATCATCATCATCATTATTATTGAAACAATGCTATTAGCAAAATATGTTAAGGAAAAATAAGTAGTATTTTAAGATTTTTTATAATTTCAATAGTTACTAAATGAAGCAAACTGTAGAATCAAAATTAGTTTTAACTAGACAATTTTAAACAGTGCCAAGTATTATTATTATATAGCAAATCTTTTCTTATCCTTTTCTCATTTCTGATATTATCTCTTTTTTGAGAAATGTAGATAGGCACTTATGTCATATAGTACTTATTTTGGAGCAGTGGCCTTAAGAATTTCAACAAAGTTTATTTTAAAACAACTGATTGGGGGAAAGAAAATTGTCTCTTTTACATAGCTTTTCCATTTACCTTAAATTATAGATGCAGCAAATATTTTGGTGATTGGTGTAGAAAATTCTGAAAAAGAAAATGATCCTGGAACAATCTTTTTCTTCAGGTAATGCAGAAACCAAAATCTTTTCCAGATTGTCTATATTCTAGAAACTGAATTCCTTTATTTTGTATAGTAAATGGGACAATTAGCCCTACTTCAGATGTGCTAGGGAGCTTATTATTTAAAAGAATCCTGTAGTGCATCCTTTTGTAAGATTCCTTTCAAGATGTGAATAATCATTCCCCAATTTGTCTTTTTTTAATATAAAATTTTCCCATATTGGATATATTTAATAGGATACATCTATAAAAGCTTTATGTTCTAATTATAGCATATCACTGGCCAAGTCCTCCATAGTGGTTATTGTCATTATTGACTAATTATCTTTTCCCCATTCTCCCTGTTTCTTTTGTAATTTCATGGCCCATTTCCTCTGGTCTCCTGACTTATTACTTTCCAGCTCTTTAGAGGCCTGATGAACTGGATTTCACTCAAGAGACTTCATTCAGCAACTTCCAGAGTAATCTTGATCCCTTTCATAAGCATCAAATTAGGCAAGTTCACTCATGACTATATATAGGCTTTATATTCTGGCAGTCTTAAGCAACTTCGAACAGTTTAAGGCATCATCATAATTCTCTTTTGAGTATTTTCAGTGTGGTAGAACTTCATTTGTACCCCACACCTATCTGGAACTGCTTATTTCAATCATTTTGCAGTGCATACTTAAAGAGCATGTTCTCCTGGAGTTCCTTCCTTGTTGCTTAGGAACTAAAGAGATTCTGTCTTTAGTCCTGAAGGAGGCTAAAAAAGTATCTCTAGATTCTCTAGATTTTTGTATATTTTGATTATAACTAGTATTAATCTAAATATTCAAAAGAGTAGTAGAGTAGCAGTTATTTGTGCAGTAAGGAAGCACTGTAAAACCAGTAATCATAGGAAAAATAACCTTAGTTTAAGCATAAAATATAAATCATTTTGATTTGACCTTTTTAAAGTTTTATCCTTTCAGTCTGTATTGGACAGAAACATCCATCACCTTCCCCTGACAAAATCAAGAAACACTTGAATAAAAAAAAGTTTTATTTTAACTAGTCCAGATAGAAATCAAAGTTTCACATGAGTTTTTTAAAAGCTTATTAATTTTA
Organism: Pseudocheirus occidentalis; assembly: GCA_028646575.1. Classification (NCBI taxonomy): domain Eukaryota; kingdom Metazoa; phylum Chordata; class Mammalia; order Diprotodontia; family Pseudocheiridae; genus Pseudocheirus; species Pseudocheirus occidentalis. Next base: position 309,845,671 of record CM053593.1, read on the forward strand.
ATAGTACTTACATTTGGAAATATTGCAGGATTTATATGAACATGTTTTTCTGTATTAAGCAAAATAATATAACTCTTAAAACGAATATATTCTTTAATTTATTTTATACAGGGAAGGAGCTGTTGTATTTTGGAATGTGGAGAATAAAACCGTAAGTATGAAAATAAACTTGAAAACTTAGAAGCTTCTAGAAACACATTTTAAAAGGTTTACATACTTCTTAGTTATTTGTCATATTGGATGAGAGCAGTGGTGCAAAATAATCTAAAAGTAGCAGATAAATCTAAACAATATTTCTATTTGTTCTTAATTACATCCTTTCCTAAGCAGATTTGTCTTCCTAATTATGTTTTGTTTTCTGTTATGTGAAACCAGAGGCAATATGGTAGTTGGAGAGAGTAGTAGATTTGGGAGGACTTGAGTTTAAATTCCTCTTCAGATATATAGTATCTGTATGATCCTGGGCAAGTCATTTAACCTCTCTGTGCTTCAGTTTCCTTAATTATAAAATGAGGGAATTTGTCTTGATGGTCCCTGCTAACTTTAAATCTTTGATTCTGTGTGTTTTATGAAGTAGCTTAATATAATAGAAATACCTGGATGTGAAGTTAGGAGAGACCTAGGGTCCTAAACGTACCTTTAACACTTATTAATGATTTAATTTGCTAGTTAACTTATTTGTGGTTTAAGTCACAAACTCATTGAACCTCAGTTTCCTTTGTAACATGGAGATTAAAATCCCAGTGGTTCCTACCACACATGATTGTTTAGAAGTTTAAATGAAGTAATGTATATAGAGTTATTATATTAATTGATGGGAGAATAATTTGCAAGCAAAAACCTGCTTGTAATTAAACATTTACAGTGGATGATCTGCAAAGTAGATAATTTATGCATTGTCCATTGAGAATAGGCCGAACTAAATCTTATTTTACAAGAGATTTTTTAAAAATTTGAACATTGTAAACCCTGCCAGTATCAAGATCAGGATTAATTTATTATAACAATAATTGAACTTTAACTTTAAAAAACAAACTTAAGCAGTCAAAAAAAAGTTAACAAGTATTATGGGAAAAAATGTAAATATTAACATCATAGAATACTCATGTGGTTTAAATCATATCTTATTTGAGATTGGTTTTTATTTTCCTCTAGGTGAAACATGTGATGCAGATTTTGGAAAAACATGAAATTCAGCCTTATGAAATGGCACTGGTTCACTGGGAGAATGAAGAACTTAACTATGTGAAAGCAGAGTAAGAAACTTGTTATTAACTGCACTAAAAGAATATCTGCAGTACTCTAGTAGATCTGTGATCTCATTAATGTGGGCATTTCTTCTAGCAGTGCAGATTGTAAGCCCCACCCATCCCTTCCCATCCCATCTTTTCTGTGTCCTCCCATAAGTTCAGCACAGGAAATCCACACAACATAGCAGGGACATTCCTTCAGTTCTCTTGACATTTCAAGGATATCATGGGTGCACATATGTACTGTCTATTGGTTATTCCTTTTTCTTACAGAATGATCAGTCCCTCTTCTTTTATAATCATAGATTTCTTTGCTATCCCTTTTGCCCATATGATTTCTTTTTTGTGATGTGTTGCATCCTATTCAAGCCCATCGTGCACTCCTTCATTACTCTTTGAATTATATTCACCTTGAATTATTGAGAGACTGCAGTAATTCATGTGACTCACAGTATTATTATGAGATCACTGGAGTAACATGGAATAACGTTGACATGAAAAATACGGGCCTTTGTTTTAGGGACTAGGGGCTATTAAAAGAACTTTGCTAACTCCCAAAGGCAATCCCAGCATTCCTCCTCCTGTTCAGTTCTGGGTCTTATTCATTATCAATTTGCGGAACATTGTCCTGCATTTTCAGATATATTACACACACACACACACACACACACACACAGCTGTGCTGTAGGTTTTCCATCTTACACTATACCATACATTTACATCCATATTGATGAGCTCTGTAAGTAGTACATTTCACAGCATACTATAATTCTAGACAATAGGTATTGTTTATTTACTTAGCTTTTCCTTTGTTAATAGTTATGCCAAACTCTTGAGGATCTGATTTGGTAGCTTTACAGTGTTCCAGGGCTTGGTAGTATCTGCACAATGTCATCTACAAAGAGTATCTGACGGACCTCATCATTTATTGGGAATCATTCTTTAGCTTGTATTCTACCTTGAATTCCCCCCGTAGTAATGGAGAACACCTTTGGCAAAAGTACATTTACCGGTTTTGTGGGTTGCCTGATAGTAATGATCGGAGAATCATTGAACAAGATTCTCTCTTCTATTTTTAAGGAATCTGATAAAATGTTGGCACATGCAAGGGAAACATCTTGATGGAGGAGTCTAGAAGGTAGTGTTTTTGCTGAACTGCTGCTTCTTTTTAATTTTTATTTATACACACACACACACATATTTTTGCTTTTTGGAGGGGGGAAGGCAGGGCAATTGGGGTTAAGTGACTTGCCCAAGGTCATTCAGCTAGTAAGCAATAAATATCTGAGGCTGGATTTGAACTCAGTTCCTCCTGATTCCAGAGCCAGTGCTCCATTCACTGCGCCACCTAGCTGCCCCTCTTCTTATATTTCTGTTACAAAGATTTGCTGTCTGAGTAAGGAAGAGAAAGGATATATTTGGAAATGAATGTGGCATAAAAACAAAAGATAGCTCTGAACTTTTTTCTTTATCAAGTCTTTGATTTCATCAGGACCTCCTAGTGAGGAACTTCCTCTACCTATGTATTTACAGTTATATAAGGTTGCCTAGACCACCGAGACATTAAGTGTACCAAATTTAAAAATATATGTTGATTTAATTTAAAGGATCTTATCAGATTCTTCATGGAATGTCCCTAACATTCTTCATTATATGTTCTCCAGGGCTATTATTAGATTTTCAGTTACTCAGTATTTGACTTCTTTTAGTGATTTTTGCATTCACAGTCATTGTGTATATTGTCCTTTTGGTTCTGCATTCTCAGCATGAATTCATAAAAGCATTTGCTTCAGTTCTTTATAAGTCATTTCTTATACCTAATTAATATTCCATTGCATGTATTTATCTTTCTTTGTTCAGTCATTCCCCCAATTGATGAGTACCCACAAAAAGTACCACTGTAAATATTTTGGTTCATATTGGACCTTTGTTTCTGTCTGGCCTCCTTGAAGTATATTATAAATTTGTATTGTAGGTGTGTTGAAATCACTATTGAAATTGCTGAGTTAAAGGACTGAGTTAAAATAAACATTTTATTTTATTTTTTTACCATTTTAACATTCATTTTTTAAAATTTTGAGTTCCAAATTCTTTCCTGCTCTCCTTTCTTTCTCCTCACTGAGACAGCAGACAATTTGATGTAGGTTTTACATGTGTCATCATGCAAAACATATTTCCATATTAGTTATGTTGTGAAAGAAAACACAGACCCAAAAAGCCACAAAAAATGAAGAAAACAAAAAATAGTATGCTGTGATCTGCATTCAGACTCCATCAATTCTTTCTCTGGACATGGATAGCATTTTTCATCATAAGTCTTTTGAAATTCTCTTGGATCTTTGTGTTGCTGATAATAACGAAGTCATTCACAATTGATCATTGTACAAATATTGCTTATACTGTGTACGGTATTCTCATTTCACTTTGCATCAGATCATGGAAGTCTTTGCAGGTTTTTCTGAAAGCATCCTGTTCGTTGTTTCATATAGCACAATAATATTCCATCACAGTCATAAAACACAACTTGTTCAACCATTCCCCAATTGATAAGCATTCCCTCTATTACCAATTCTTTGCCACTACAAAAAGAGCAGCTATAAATATTTGTGTGTGCACATGCATATATACATATACATACACCCATATATTCTTTTCCTTTTTTTGGGGGGGGTTGTGGGGCTCTCTTTGGGATATAGACCTAGCAGTCGTATTGCTGGGTCAAAGAGTATGCAGTTTTATACTCTTTGGGCATAGTTCCAAATTGCTCTCCAGAATGGTTAGATCAATTCACAACTCGGTCAGCAGTGCATTAGTGTTCCAATTTTCCCACATCCCCTTCAACATTTGTTATTTTCCTTTTCTGTCACATTGGCCAATCTGATAGGTGTAAGATAGTACTTCAGAGTTGTTTTAATTTGTATTTCTTTCTTCAGTAGTGATTTAGAGCATTTTCCTGTATCGCTGTAGATAACTTTGATTTGTCTGAAAATTGCCTTTTCATCTCCTTTGACCATGTATCAGTTGGGGAATTAGTTATATTTTAAATTTGAATCAGTTTATCTGTATATTTGAGAAATGAGGCCTTTATCAGAGAAACTTGCTGGAAAATTTTTCCCCCAAGTTTTCTACTTTCCTTTCTAATCTTGGCTGCACTGGTTTTGTTCTCTCCCCACCCCCCCCCAATCCCCCCCCAAAATTTAATGTAATGTAATAAAAATTATCCATTTTACATCCTGTAATGCTTTCTATCTCTTTTGGTTATAAATTCTTCACTTAACCCATAGATCTCACAGGTAAACTATTACATACTCCCCAAATTTACTTATGGTATCACTTTTTATGTCTAAATCATGTACCCTTTTTGACCTTATCCTGGTACATGTTGTGACATTTTGGTCTATACTTAGTTTCTGTCAAACTGATTTCCAGTTTTCCTAGCAGTTTTTGTCCCAGAAGCTGGGATCTTTGTGTTCATCAGTGTAATGGTAATGGTAATTTGAAGATTTTCCCTGCCCCTTAATAGGCCTAAGAGAATTTGAAGATCTTCCCTGCCCCCTAATAGACTGAATGTACTCACATGGAGCCTGTGGTAGGAGGAGCTTGCTGAAGGGTGGCACAGAACCCACAGGAAGCTGGGAGTCAGAGCAGTTAGAACTGGAGGGAAGAGAAGACACACCCAAGGAGACAGCTAGGCTTGTGTTTGTGTGTGGGAAGACTAAAGGATGGTGTGGCTTTCTGTGTTATGGTGTATTAACTTCTTTGTTGCTATGATGGATTCAACTTTCTGGTTTTGGGATTGAGTTTTCTGGTGTCAGAAAAGATGTTTTGCTTCCGTCTTCTCTATGGAGAATCTATTATATTTTGCCATTGAGAACTATGCCAGCATAGTCATAGTTGCTGTCAGCTCTGTGAGTATTGCATTAGTGCTACAGTCAGATACTAGATTACTGTGGTCAATTTACCTACTGTGTATTATGTACCTAAAGAGTGATAGTTTTATTTCCTTATTGCCTGTCCTGATTCCTTCAATTTCTTTTTCTTATCTTATTCCTTTATCTAGCATTTTTAGTACAGCATTGAATAATAGTGGTGATAATGGACATTCATGCTTCAGCCCTGATGTTATTGGGATCACTTCTAGTTTATCTCCATTACAGATAATTTTTTTGATGGTTTTAGATAAATACTCCTTATCATTTTAAGGAAAGCTTCATTTTTTTCCTATATTGTCTAGTGTTTTAAATAGGCGTGAATGTTGTATTTCATTAAAAGCTTTTTCTGTACTTATTGAGATAATCATGATTTTTGTTGCATCTGTTATTGATATGGTCAGTTATGCTAAGTTTTCCTAATATTGAATCAACTCTGCATTCCTCTTATAAATCCCACCTAATCATACTTTATGATCTTTGTGATATATTGCTGAAATCTTGTTTGTATTTTATTTCAATTTTTTGTATCAGTATTCATTAGGGAAAATGGTCTATAGATTTCTTTCTCTGTTTTTGCCCTTCTTGTTTTAATGTATTAGCACTCTATTTGTGTCATTAAAGGAATTTTGTAGGACTCCTTTCTCCATTTTTCCAAATAGTTTAAATAGTATTGGAATTTTTTTTTTTTTTAAGTGTTTGGGAGAATTCGCTTGAGAATCCATCTGGTTCTGGGGATTTTTTCCTCAGGAGCTCAGTAATGGTTCTTTTTTTTTTTCTTTTTTTTTTTTGTAAAATAAGGTTATATAAATATTCTATTTCTTCTTCTGTTAATCTGGTCAATGAATTTTTGTAAATATTCACTCATTTTACTTAGATGATCTTATTTAGTAGCATATAATTTGGCAAAATAGCTCCAAATAATTGTTTTAATTTTCTCTTCATTAGTGGTGAATTCACATCTTTTTTATATTTGATACTGGTAAATTGATTTTCTTTTTTAATCAAATTAACCAATGATTTATCAATTTTATTGTTTTGTTTTTTCATAAAACTAGCTCCTAGTCTTATTAAATGATTTTCTTATGTTTATTAATGTCTCCTTTGCTTTTCAGAATTTCCAACTGAGGATTTTTAAACCTGTTTTTTTTTCCTACGCTTTTTAGTTATATGCACAGTTCATTGATCTGCTCTTTCTCTATTTTATTGATGTAAGCATTTAGATAAAAATCTTCCCCTTTGGCTGCATCCCATAAATTTTGGTATGTTGTCTTGTTGGTGTCATTCTCTTTAATCAAATTATTGTTTTTGTGATTTGTTCTTTGATCCATTCATTATTTAGGACTGTATTATAATTAATTTTTAATTTATATGTTGTATCTTTTTCTAATCTGTCTTTTAATCTATTTATTGGATGTAATTTTTATTGCATAATCTGAAAAGGATGCATTGAATATTTCTGCTTTTCTGCATTTGATTGTGCGGTTTTCATGCCCTACATAATATATGGTCAATTTTTGTGTAGGTGCCACGTACCACTGAAAAAAGGTATATTCCTTTCTATTCCTATTCCATTTTCTCTAGAGGCCAGTGATATCTAATTTTTCTAAAACTTTGTTCATTTCCTTAACGTTTTTCTGTTTTATTTTCTGTTTAGATTTATCTAGTTCTGAAAGGGGAAAGGTGAGGTCCTCCACTAGCACTATTTCTTCCTGTAACTCAACTTTTCCTTTAAGAATTTGGATATTATACCATTTTATGCATATATGTTTAGTAGTGATCTTACTTCATTATCTGTGGTACCTTTTAGCAAGATATAGTTTCCTTGCTTATGTCTTTTAATTAGATCTATTTTTGCTTTTGCTTTGTCTGAGAGCATGATTGCTATACCTGCTTTTTTTTTTTTTAAACTTCAACTGAAACATAACAGATTCTACTCTTACCTTTACTCTGTGTGTGTCTCTCTGCTTCAGGTATGTTTCTTTTAAACAGTATATTGTAGGATTCTGGTTTTTAATACACTCTACTGTTCACTTCCATTTTGTGGGTGAGTTCTACAGATGGACGTTTTAGTCACTTTTTTGCAAATAATTTCAAACTGATATTCAGAAACCAGTGGATAATTATTTTTAATAGAGTGTATTACTGTGCCCATCTCCCCATATTCCTTCCATCATTGAGTAAAGGCCTTTTTTATCTTTGCCAATTTGTAGATGTGAAGTGAAGCCTTAGTGTGTGTTATATTTTGAGTGCTTTTCTTTTTTAGAAAGTGTGTTGATTCTGTTTTTATATTGATTTTCATGTCTGTCCTTCCACCTTCTTTTTCTCAGAGAGCTAATCTTTGTTACTGGGGGGAAAAAAATCAGCAAAATTAACCAAGATATCAACCAAAGCCAATAGTATGTTTATTGTTCCATATCCTTAATCCTCCATCTCTGCAAAGGAAGAAGGGTTTTCACATTTTTTCAGGGAGAAGCTTCATCATTATAATCTCACAGCAAATAAGTTACTTTTTTCTGCTCTTTCTGTTTACATTGTTGTAATCATTGTGTGTGTGTGTGTGTGTGTAGTTCACACTTCTCTGCAGTCTTCGTGTTCTTCATTTTTCATGGCACAATAGCGTATCATTACATTCACATACTATAGTTGTTTTTTTTCTAGCCGTTCTGTAGTCATTTGGCATCTACTTTGTTTCCAGTATTTGCAACCTTTCTATCTTTGACCACACTAAAGTATATGCATTGTATTGGGATCCTCAGGTTAAAGAGTATAAACATTTTAGCCACTTTATTACCTGAATGCCAAACTGTATTCCAGAATGGTTAAGCTAATCTGCATTTCCATCAATACTTATTTAGCTTGTCTGTGGTTCCTTAGCCCTTCAACAGTAACTATTCCTTTCTTTTGTAATGTTTGCCAATTTTCTGGATAGCAAATAAAACTTCAGAGCTATTTTCATTTCTGTATTAGTGATTTGGAGCAGTCTTTCTTATGATCACTAATAGTTTGCAATTCTTTTGAGAACTGCTATGTCCTTTGAACACAGCTGTGAGAGAAATTTTAAAAATGATTTTAATAGGTGAAGTGTCCTTAAGTATTAATAAGGCCCATTTAATAAAAAATGGCATTATCTAAATAATATTAATTGGGAGAATATTGGACATTTAATAAACGTCAAACTATTTTATAGAGATTTTTAAAAGTTAATGTCATGCTTCAAATTTCTACTTGATTTCAGAAATTATAGACACATATTAAATCTATCTAAATTCACAGTTATTATTCATTTTAGTACCTGCACCAGTAGACAATTCTTTATTCAAACAGTAATCACAAGTAGCATTTATATAATGTCAGCTAGGTGGTTTAGTGGATAGAACACTGTTCCTGGAGGCAGGAGGACTGAAGTCAGGAGGACCTGCATTCAAATACTATTTAAGGCACTAGCTATGTGGTCCTGGGTCACTTAAACCTATTTGCCTCAGTTTCCTCATCTGTAAAATGAGCTAGAGAAGGAGATGGCAAACTACTCCAGTATCTGTGCCAAGAAAGCCTCACATGATATCATAAAGAGTCAGACATGACTAAGGGACAAAAAAGCATTTATGCAGTGCTTTAAGGTTTGCTAAATATATGACAAGGAAATATTATCTGATTTTATCCTTCTAGCAACCTTATAGGTAGCTACTGCTTATTATAATTCCTTTTGTACAGATGAAGAAACTTGAGACTGACATAGCTTAAGTGACTTAGCCAGAGTTGCACAGGTTTAAAATGTCTGCAAGCAGATTTTCATGGGTTTTCCCCATGCCAACGCTCTCTCTACTGTGTTGCCAGCTGCCTCCTTAAAGACAGTTGTACCCTACTAACTCATGTACCTTACTTCCCTATTTTTTAATAAGAGAGATTTGTAAAGTGAACTCTAATATAGGATTTATTTTCCTTATTTATTTTCCTTTTCATAGGGGTCAGTCAAAGCTTCATGGTGGGGAAATCAGGTTAAATTCAGAATTGGACCTAGATGAAATCATATTGGAAAAGTTTGCCTTTTCAAATGCCCTTTGCCTTTCAGGTAAGCTGTTATTTCACAGAGTTTAATGTGTTTCACAGCTTGTTAGTGGTCATTAAGAGTTTATCAATTAATGGAAGAATCTGACATATTTTCACAGATTAATTTAATCCAGGACTTCATGTTTTGGCAGTGTTCATTGGTGTTGCATGACCTGACGGCATGCACAATGCAAAGTACTTGTGCTTTGTGTTCCAAATGTAGGCTGCAGTGAAGCTGCTAGATGCAACTTGGACAGGTGCTGCCAGAAACACCTTGGATTCATTATGCATTTGATTTTTAATTAATTTTTGGTTGCTGAATGTTCAGAAACCTTTTATTTACTATTGCCACATCGGGTCTAGACCCATACTTTAAGGAGCACTGAACTACAGAAACAAATCATAAATTAAGCTTCTAGAATTAGGAGCAAAAATCTTACCTAAAACCTTTTAGCATTTTGTAAGTTAGAACCAAATGAATTTTAATACTCAACAAAAGCTTTTGTTCTGTGCCTTCTTCTAGGTCTGTCTATTGTGGTACCAATTTTGTTCTTTAGAGAATGCTTTAAAACTTAATTGTTGTCAGTGTGTGTTTCTAACTCTGATGATCTAGATTTCCGATCCCTTGCTATGGGTCTTGAAATATTCCCTTTTATTTCATATTTATTGCTTTTTATCATTATATTAATATATCATTTATCAGACTTTCTGTGATTATTAGATATAGAGATGTTCTAATTTGTTGTAGTTATCATTGACAGTTGGAATTCTGTTAATATTTTTTTTGTACAACTAAACAATCCTTTCCTGTATTTTTTTGGCAGGGGGGAGACAAGGAAATCTGGACTTGAAGCAATGTTTGGAAAGATAATCAGTTTTATGACTAGTATTACCCTATTGCTTTCTAAAATACCTAAACCAGACTACTGTCTTACCAACAGTGTAATAGTATTCCTATTTTAATAATATTTTATTTTTTCCCAATTACACAAAGACAATTTTTAACATCATTTTAAAAAATTTTGAGTTCCTCCTTCTCAAGACAGGAAGCAGTTCCATATACCTGTGCAGGACTTATTTCCCTGTTAGTTATGTTGTGAAAGAAGACACAGATCCATTCCTCCCCCCGGCCCCCACCCCCCAAAAAAAAGGAAGGAAGGAAGGAAAAGTGAATAGCGTACTTCAAACTGCATTCAGACTCCATCAGTTCTTTCTTTGGAGGTGTATAGCATTTTTTATCATGAGTCCTTTGGAACCATCTTGGATCACTGTATTGCTAAGAACAGCTAAATCATTTACAGTTGATCATTCCATACAGTACTGTTATTACTTTGTACAATGTTCTCTTGGTTCTGCTCACTTCACTTTGCATCAGTTTGTGTAAATCTTTCTAGATTTTTCTGAAATCTGCCTGCTTATCATTTTTTTTTATCATTTCTTATAGCACAGTAGTATTCTATTACGTTAATAGGACACAACTTGTTCAGCCATTCCCCAGTTGATAGGCATCCTCTTAATTTTCAATTCTTTGCCACCACAAAAAGAGCTGCTATAAATATTTTTGTTACAGCATTTTTTTCATATGACTATAGATACCTTTGATTTAGTATTCCTATTTCCCTTAAACTCTACCAGTATCTAATTCCAAATTAATTCCTGTTAGTCTTGATTTGAATACATTATATTATGAGGAACTTTAAGCATATTTTCTTGTGGTTTTTAAAAAATTGTATTTCTGGGGTGGCTAGGTCATGAAGTGAATTGAGCATCCGTCCTGGAGTCAGGAGAACCCAAGTTCAAATGTGACTTCAGACACTTAACACTTACTAGCCGTGTGACCTTGGGCAAGTCACTTAACCCCAATTATCCAGCTTTCCTCCCCCAAAAAAAGGCAAACAAAAAATTATATTTCCCCCAAAGAAAAATGTGTTCCTGAAGAAAGGCTAGAAGAAATTGCAGATCAACTCTGAAAGTAACATGTTAAATTTATGATATGTACTTCAAAAGAAAAGTTGGACATAATAGATTTGCTGTTTCATGCACACCCCTCTCTTCCTGTTCTGTTGTTTATATGGAAGTAGTCATTTTTGTTAATGCTTGTTAAGTTCAGAGTTCTTAAAAATAGAAAACTAAAAAAAAAAATTCACTCCAAATTATCAGCTCCCTTAACTGTTCTTCTGTTTAGGGATTGTGTATTATTAATCTAATTAGATCTGTGTTACAGATTTTGGATGTCAGACCTTTATTTGACATATTTATTACAAATACTTTTTTCCAGTTTATTTCTTTTAATTTTGGTGACACCATTTTTTTGTTATGAAAAATCTTTCATTCTTCTTAGGTTTTTGGTCTTCAGGAAATTTTTCAATTCATTTAATGTATGCATCATAATAGCTAATGTATTTTTATATAGTACTTTAAGGTTTGCACCTTAAACAACAGTGAAAGGGGGGTAAAGTGACTTTCCTCAGTGCCATTAATCGAATAAGTGTCTGAGGCAGGATTTGAACCCAGCTCTCCCTGACTGCAGGTCTAACACTCTAGTTACTGTTTCTTCCAGGACTTTTGGTGAGGGTTTTTGTTGTTGTTGTTGTATTGTTTTTGTTTTGTTTTGTTTCACTTAGAGTTTATTGTAATGTATAAGCTAAAATATGATACAAACCTATTTTATCATACTTTTGTAAGAGAGCTGGATTTATTGAATTCCATTCTCCAGTTTTATTTAAGTGAACTTTTTTTATTGATGACTTGGGACAAATCAGTTTCATTTGAATGATAGGTCAGAAGCCAGATTCAGAGGATTAAGAAGTGAAAGGAGAGAAACACAGAAAGTATAGACAGTTTTTTCCTTAGAACTTGGCTATAAAAGGGAAGGGAGATATAGGGTCAGAGTTTGAGGAAATAACGAGGTCAAGTCGGGGCTTTTTAAGGCTGGTGGAAATCTGAGCACGTCTATGGGCAATGAAGAGCTAGATAGGGAAAGATTAAAAAGATTAGTGAGAGGGAAGGGATAACTATGGAAGCAATCTGTTAGAAGAGACAGGGATGAAATCTAATCTGCTAGAAGAGACAGGGATGAAAATTCACTGTTCATTTTCTAAGAGGACTGATGATATCACCAGGGTGATGTCTTGACAAGATTGCACATGAGTATTCAGCCTCAGTTTCTCCTCCAGAGTCCTTGAAGTCTAGTGGCAAGACCAAAGTCAAGACTACTGGAAATTGTGTGGAATGCAGTGACCTTGGATTTTCTCAATTGAGGTTTTTTTTTTTTCTTTTTTGGAGGGCAGTTGGGGTTAAGTGACTTGCCCAAGGTCACACGGCTAGTTTTTTGTGTTAAGTGTCTGAGGCCGGATTTGAACTCAGGTACTCCTGACTCCAGGGCCGGTGCTCTATTCACTGCGCCACCTAGCTGCCCCATTTGAGGTTTTTCTTAGTGTGTCTAGGGTTTTCAATAATAGATAAGATATAGACAAAAGATGGCCTAATTAACCATTACAAAATTATCTGTCTGGAGGGGAATACCCCCAAAATTTCTAGCCTGATCAGAAAATAATTGCTTTTTATATTGGCTATCAAAATCTAAACAATGAGGCTTGGACTAGGGGCTATTGTTGGCCAATCAGCAAAAGCTAGAGTGATTTCGGTTTAGTCTGGTAGCTCCATTTAAAATATGATGGGCTTTTTCAGAGCCTGTTTTTTCCAGAGCTGTCTTTTAAGAAAGTATAAATGAAAACTTCACAGGACAAAATGTAAATTGTCCCAGCTTTTGGGGGAAGAAAAAAGTACCAAAAAAGTTGGCTTTGACAAGGAGAGGGCCATTGCTTCATTAGAAACTGGAATAAAGGATGGGAAACAGATATCAAGAAGTTTTGAGCCACAGAGAAGAGGGAGCTCAGGATGAATACTTTCTGTTTTGTCAGTATTGCATGAGGTTGGTCTAGTAGTAATGAGAAGGGGAGATGTGGGAAGTTTGAGAAGGAAAAAGGTTTGTAAGAACTGCAGTAAGGAATATGATAATAAATTAGCAAGGAGTAAAAGGATTGGCCTGTAGTGAGGACCCTTTTAAGATCAGATAATATAAATTTGTAGTGGAACTGATCAGTATAATTTCCTGACTTTCTCCAGCTCTCTTCAGCAGCAAATATGTAGGAAAAGAAGCAGATGGTAGGAATTATCTAGGGTAGCGTTTGACAAGATATGAAAAGAATAGTAAGAAGGTCAAGAAATTTGAAAACTTAAGAGACTGTAAGATTGAACTAGTTAACAATAGAGTCAGGAATGGGAAAGGAGGAAAAGTAAGCCACAGTAGAAGATTGATATACTGGAATAATTTGGAGGGACTAGAGGTCAGGTTGAAGATGAATGGATTTTAAAAGAATGAGGCTCAGGTAGATGGAATGATAGAAGACTGTGATATCAGACTATTTCAGAATTCATAATCATGGAGGTGGAACTGAGTGGTGGAAGGATGGTGACCATCCTCCATGTAGCTGAGATGGAGTACAGAAGCAGGTCTTAGGAGTTGAAGAGAAAGGAACTGGGAGACTAGGTATTTTAGAAAACATCAACATATAAACTGAAGTTCTCAAGTAGAAGGGCATGGTTTTGAGAAGTAAAGGAAGACTGTAAGCCAGGTACTGAAGTTCTAGAGAAAGGAAAATGATACGATAGATAAATGGCACCAGGTCTGGATTAAGGTGATATATCTGAAGAGAATGAATCTCATGAGAGAAGACATTGTAAGAGATGGTAGCACAAGGAACATCTGGGAAGTGGCAATGGAAAGAAAGGCATGTGCAGACTCATCCTCTAGGACCAGCATGTTGGGGGCCACACCAGAAGTGGCAACCAGTATGGCAATGGATGACTAGAGACAGAATGCCTTTCTTTTTTATTTTTAATTAACTTTTGTTTATTTTTAGTTGACATCATTGATTTCCACAAGATTTTAAGTTACATATTTTTTCCCTGTCTTTCCTCTACCCACCCCCCAAAAAACAGCGATCCCACTGTATACTCCCTCCTGAAATCTGCTCTCTCCTATATCTTCCCCCATCACCCCTCTGACTTTCTGGTAGAGAAAGATGGATCTCCCTATCCCAGTACCTGTATATCTTATTTCCCAGTTGCATGTAAATAATAATATTTATATATATATATATATATATATTTTTTTTTTTAAACATATGATTTTAGAACTTTAAATTCCAGATTCTTTCCCTTCCTCCCTTGTCACCCACCCCCACTGGAAAGACTGGCAGTTCAATACAGGCTGTACACGTGTAGTTACACAGAACATCTCCACAGTGCACATATTGTGTAACACTGATGATATTTCCCTCCTTTCGATCCCACCCTCCCCTTGTTCTAGTCCCTATTTTGTCCCTGTCCCTTAACAGAAATGTGTGATTCTAACAACCCTCCCCTCCCAAGCTGCCCTCCCCTCCATCATCCCCCCTCTCATCCCCTTGATACCCAATTTAGACTGTATGTCATTCCTTCCTTAAGCCAAATTCAATTAGAGTAAGGTTGAGCCATTCCCTTTTGCCTTTCTGTTCTTCCCTTCCATTGTAAGTTATCCCTTGCCTGTTCTATATGAAATGATTAACCCCATTCTGTCTCTCCCTGTCTCCTCTCATTCTGTTCTTCACCTACCTCTTAAAATATCATCCCTTCCTATTCAGTTGATCCTGTGCCCTCTCTCTATGTTCACGTATATACACATACTACCATATGTATTCGTGTGCATATATACCTTTCCTCATACTGAGGAAAGTTTCATAAGTTAACAATTCTCATTTTTCCATGTTGGCATGTAAATAGTTCAACTTTGATAAGTTCCTTATGATTTCTTTTCCATGTTTACCTTCTCATGCTCCTTGTGTTTGAATGTCAGATTTTCTATTCAGTTCTGGTTTTTTCCTCAAGAATGCTTGAAAGTCCTCCACTTCACTGAGTGACCATGTTTTCTCCTGAAACATTATACTCACTTTTGCTGTGTAGGTGATTCTTGGTTTTAATCCTAGCTCCCTTGA
Organism: Pseudocheirus occidentalis; assembly: GCA_028646575.1. NCBI lineage: Eukaryota > Metazoa > Chordata > Mammalia > Diprotodontia > Pseudocheiridae > Pseudocheirus > Pseudocheirus occidentalis. Next base: position 309,860,938 of record CM053593.1, read on the forward strand.
TCTCCTGAATATCATATTCCCGGTCCTTTTATCCCTTAATGTAGAAGCTGGGTTATACTGATTGTGTTTCCACATGATTCAAATTGTTTCTTTTTGGCAGCTTTTTTTTTTATTTGCTCCTTTATCTGGGAACTTCAAAACCTAGCTGTAACATTCTTAGGAATTTTCTTTTGGGGATCTTTTTCAAGGGGTGATCAGTGAATTTCTTTCAAGTGAGATTTTGCCCTTTGGTTCTAAAATATCAAGGTAATTTTCCTTGAAAATTTCTTGAAGGATGATTTGTAGGTTCTTTTTCTGATCACGGCTTTCAGGTAGTACAATAATTTTTTTAATGTAATAAATTTTATTTGTTTCTGTTTACATCATTCATTTTCATGAGATTTTTTAATTATAAATTTTATCCCCATATTTCCCCTACCCCAATGCCAAAACAGCCATCCCACTGTAGAGCCCCTCCCCTGGTCTGCTCTCTGACTTTCTGGTAGGGCAGGGAGGGTCTCCCTAACCCAGCCCCTGTATATCTTAATTCCTAGTTGCAGGTATTGCAGAGCTTTAAATTCTAGATTCTTTCAATTCCTCCCTTGTCACCCACCCCTCCTGGAAGGACAACCAATTCAATACAGGCTTTGGATGTGTGATTATATAGGACATCTTCATAGTGGACGTATTGTGACAGTGATCATATGTCCCTCCTTCCTATCCCTTCCCCCCTTGTTCTGTTCTCTCCCCTGTCCCTGTCCCTTTATTGAAGTGTAAGCATCCATCATCCCTCCCCAGACCCTGCCCTCCCCTCTGTCATCCCCACACCCACTACTCTCTTGTGTGGTTTGATACCCAGTTTAGAGTTTATGCCATTTCTTCCCTAAACCAGATTCAGTGAGAGTGAATGAAAGTAAAGTTGTAACAGTTATCCCTTGCCTCTTCCACACGGGATGATTAACCCCATTTTGTCTCTCCCTGTCTCCTCTCATTCTAGTCCTCTCCCACCTCAGAATTTGCCTTTTAAAGTATCATCCCTTCATATTCAATTGATCCTGTACCCTCTATGTACACATATACACACATGCTCAGATATGTATTCATATGCATATATAGCCTCCTATATAGACATGTGTAAGTATACATATATATCCATTTGTATTCCCTTCACCTATTCTCATACTAAGAAAAGTTTCATAAGTTACTGTTATCATTTTTCCATATTGGCATGTAAATAATTCAAATTTGATAAGTTCCTTATGATTTCTTTCCCATGTTTACCTGCTTATG
>CM053593.1:309862706-309882244 GCA_028646575.1 Pseudocheirus occidentalis
TTTGGTCATAAAATCTTCCTTTCTCCAAATTTGTGACAGGTAAACTATTCTTTGCTCTCCCAGCTTGCTTATAGTATCAGCCTTTATACCTAGATCGTACAACCATTTTGACTTGATTTTGGTATATGGTGTTGGATGTTGGTCTATGCCCAGTTTCTGCCATACTGTTTCCCAGCAGTCTTTGTCAAATAGTGAGTTCTTATCCCAGAAGCTGGGGTCTTCGGATTTGTCAAACAGTAGATTACTATAGTCATTGACTGCTGTGCCTCATGTACCTAATCTCTTCTACTGATCCACTACTCTATTCCTTAGCCATTACCAAGTAGTTTTGATGACTACTGCTTTATAATACAGATTAAAATCTGATATGGCTAGGTCACCTTCCCTAGCATTTCTTTTCATTAATTCCCTTGATATTCTGGACCTTTTGTTCTTCCAGATCAATTTTGTTACTATATTTCTACCTCTGTAAAGTAATTTTTTGGTAGATTGATTAGTATGGCACCAAATAGGTAAATTAATTTAGGTAAAACTGTCATTTTTATTATATTAGCTTGACCTAGCCACAAGCAACAGATATTTTTCCAATTATTTAGATCTGACTTTATTTGTGTGGAAAGTGTTTTGTATTGTTCATATAGGTCCTGGATATGTTTTGGCAGGTAGATTCCCAAATATTTTATAATGTCTACAGTAACTTTAAATGGAATTTCTCTATATCTTGCTGTTGGATTTTGTTAGAAATATATAGGAATGCTGAGGATTTATGTGGGTTTATGTTATGTCCTACAACTTTGCTAAATTTGTTTATTATCTTGAGCAGTTTCTAACTTGATTCTGTAGGATTCTCTAAGTATATCACCATATCATCTGCAAAGTGATAGCTTAATCTTTTCTTTCCATAATTTGATTCCTTCAGTTTTTTTTCTTCTCTTATTGCTACTACTAACATTTCTAGAACCAAATTGAGTAAGAGGGGAGTGGACATCCTTGTTTCACCCCTGATCTTATTGGAAATGCTTCTAGCTTATCCCCATTACATATAGTACTTGCTGATGGTTTTGGATACATGCTACTTATTGTTTTAAGGAAGACTCCATTTATTCCTATATTTTCTAGTGTTTTTAATAGAAATGGGTGTTGTATTTTGTCAAAAGCCTTTTCTGCATCTATTGAAATAATCATATGGCTTCTTCCAGTTTTGTTGTTGATATGATGGATTATACTAATAGTTTTCCTAATACTGAACCATCCTTGTGTTCCTGGAATAAATCCTACCTGATAAAAGTGTATTATTCTTGTGATAAGTTGCTGTAGTCTTTTTGCTAATATTTTCTTTAAAATTTTTGCATCTATATTCATGAGGGAAATTGGTCTATAACTGTCTTTCTCTATTTCCTGATTAGGTATCAGTACCATGTTTGTGTCATAAAAAGAATTTGGTAGGACTCCTTCTTCTCCAATTTTCCCAAATAGTGTGTAAAGTATTGGAATCAATTGTTCTTTAAATGTTTGATAGAACTTGCTAGTAAAGCTATCTGACCCTGGAGATTTTTTTCCTGGGGAGTTCATTGATGGCTTGTTCAATTCTTTTTCTGAGATGGGGTTATTTAAGTATTTTACTTCCTCTTCAGTTAATCTGAGCAACTTATATTTTTGTAAATATTCATCAGTTTCACTAAGGTTGTCAAATTTAGGGGCATACAATTGGGCAAAATAATTCCTAATTATTTTTTAAATTTCCTCTTTATTGGAGGTAGATTCATTCTTTTCATTTTTGATACTGTTAATTTGGTTTTCTTCTTTCTTTTTTTATCATATTGACTAAAGTTCCATCAATTTTATTGTTTTTTTTTCATAAAACCAACTCTTAGTTTTATTTATTAATTCAATAGTTTTCTTAATTTCAATTTTATTAATCTCTCCTTTGGTTTTCAGTATTTCTAATTTAGTATTTAATTGGGGATTTTCAGTTTGTTTTTTCTAGTATTTTTTGGTTGCATGCCCAATTTACTGATCTCCCTTTTCTCAATTTTATTCGTGTATGCATTCAGAGATATAAAACTTCCCCTAAGAACTTTTCTGCTGCATACCACAAATTTTGGTATGTTGCCTCATTATTGTCATTCTCTTGAATGAAACTGATTGTTTCTATAATTTCTTCTTTGACTCACTCATTCTTTAGGATTAAATTATTTAGTTTCTAATTAGTTTTTAGTCTTTTTTTTTCTTTTTGGTGGGCTATTGGAGTTAAGTGACTTGCCCAAGGTCACATGGCTAGTAAGTGTTAAGTGTCTGAGGCCAGATTTGAACTCAGGTCCTCCTGACTCCAGGGCCAGAGCTCTACTGACTGTGCCACCTACCTGTCCCTAGTCTATCTTTCCATTGCCTTTTATTACATATAATTTTTATTGCATCATGATCTGAGAAGGATGCATTTAATATTTCTACCTTTCTGCACTGAATTGTGAGGTTTTTATGCCCTAGTACATGGTCAGTTTTTGTTTATGTGCCATGAACCACTGAGAAGACGATATATTCCTTTCTATTCCCATTCAGTTTTCTCTAGAGCAGTGGTTCTCAACCTGTGGGTTGCAACCCCTTTGGGGTCAAATGACCCTTTCACAGGGGTCACCTAAGACCATCAGAAAACACGTTTCCCATGGTCTTAGGAACCTCCTCTATCCATCTCCATGTGGGTCCACTCACATGCAGACATGCCCACAAATGACTATTAAGGGGTCCTGGCATTAGGAAGGTTGAGAACCACTGTTCTAGAGGTCTATCATATCTACCTTCCCTAAAATTCTATTCACCTCCTTAGCTTCTTTCTTGTTATTTTGAGGTTAGATTTATCAAGTTCAGAGAGGGGGAGATTGAGGTCCCCCACTAGTATAGTTTTGCTGTCTATTTCTTCCTCTATTTCCCTTAACTTCTCCTCTAAGAATCTGGCTGCTATACTGCTTGGTGCATATATTTTTAGTTATGATATTTCTTCATTTTTAATAGTGTCTTTTAGCAAGATATAGTTTCATTCCTTATCTCTTTTAATTAGATCTATTTTTGCTTTTGCTTCATCTGAGATAAGCATGGCTACCCCTGTTTTTTTACTTTAGCTAAAGCATAATATATTCTACTCCAGCCTTTTACCTTTACCCCTTTGTGTTCCCGTTTCAACAGCATATTGTAGGATTATGGTTTTTAATCCATTCAGCTATCTACCTCAGTTTTATGGGAGAGTTCATCCCATTCACATTCACAGTAATGATTACTATCTGTGTCTTTCCTTCCATCCTATTCCCTTCCCTCTTGATGCTTTTATTTCTCACTTCTCCCTTCCCCTCCTTAAGAGTTTTCCTTTTGACCACTGCCTCCCTCAGTATTTCCTCCCTATCCACCCCCCAACCTTTATCTAACCTTCCCCCTTACTACTTCTGCCTTCCCTTCTAACCATACTCTCTTCTTCCCCCTTTTCTTCTCCTACTTCTTATAGGGCACAATAGATTTTTATACTTAACAAAGTATGCTATTCCCTCCTTGAACTCAATCTAATGAGAGTCAATCTCATACAATGCTCCTTTCCCTTCCTTCTTTCCTTCTACTTTAATGAATTTTGTGTCTCTTCAAGTTAGAATCCTGTATTTAACTGATTGTTATTCCCTCCTTGAACCCAAACCAATGAGAATAAAGTTCATATAATGTTCATCTCCCTCCCTTCCTTCCGTCTACTGTAGTGTGTTTTTATGCCTCTTCATGTGGCATAAATTACCCTTTTCTGCCTCCTCCTTTCCTTTTTACTCATTACAATCCCTTTGCACCCTTTAATAAGTTTTTTTTATCACCAGATTAGTTAATTTATACCCACACCCTATATATATATATCCCTTTTAAATGTGATAATTATACAGTTCTCAGCATTGACAGGTATCAGCTTCCTATATAGAGATGTAAACAGTTTGCTCTTTTTTTATTGACTTGTTTGTTTACTTTTAGTTTACAAGATTCAGTTCCAGAACCACTTGAGTTTCAAATTTTTCTCCCCTTCTTCCCCACCCCCCACCCCTGCCATGGTGGCATACAATCATGTATAGGATCTGCAAACTTTTTCACACTATGCAATAGTCTGGTTATATCAGTGTTATAGTCAATGGAGTGAACAGTGAGAAAAGAGAAACAAAAACCAAACATTGAACAGAATGATAGCACGCATTGCTTCAGTCTCCATTTAAACTCTGGTCTTTCTGGGTCTTTCTCTGAATGTAGACATCGCCTTCCATCCTGACACTTGTAGGGCTGTCTTTTAACTGTGAGTTGCTGAGAGGAGTCCAGTTTTTCAGGGCTGGTCAAACAGTTTGCTTTTAATGAATCACAAGTTATGTGTGTGTTTTCCTTGTTTACCTTTTTTATGTCTCTCTTGATTCTTGTATTTGAAGATTAAATTTTCCATTGAGCTCTTTTTTTTTCATCAGAAAGGTCTGAAAGTCCTTTATTTCATTGAATGACTATTTCCTTGCCTAAAAGATTATGCTTAGTTTTGCTGGATAGTTGATCCTTGGTTGCAGTCCAAGTTCTTTTGCCTTACAAAATATCATATTCCAATCTCTCTAATCTTTTAATGTAGAAGCTGCCAGATACTGTGTGATCCTGACTGTGGTTCCACAATATTTGAATTGTTTCTTTCTGGCTGCTTGCAGCATTTTCTTCTTGACCTGATAATTCTAGAATTTGACTACAATATTTCTTGGAGTTTTCAATTTGGAATCTCTTTCAGGAGGTGTTTGGTAGATTCTTTCAATAACTATTTTACCCTCTAGTTCTAGGACCTCAGCACAGTTTTCTTTGATAATTTGTTGGAGGATGTTGTTCAGGTGTTTTTTTTCATCATGGCTTTCTGGTAGACCAATAATTCTTAGATTATCTCTCCTGGATTTGTTCTCCAGGTCAGTTTTTAAAATGAGATATTTTACATTTTTTTCAATATTTAGGTTTTGTTTGACTGATTCTTAATGCCTTATCGAGTCATTAGCTTCAATTAGACTGATTCTGATTTTTAGTGATTATTTTCCTCAGTTAATTTTTAAAGCTCCTTTTCCATATGTTCAGATTTAATTTGTAGGGATTTATTTTCTCCAGTTATATTTTGAGCCTCCCTTCCCAATTCACAAATTTTATTTTTTAAGGATTTGTTTTCTTCAGTGAGATTTTTTTTTTCCATTTTGGCAACTGTAATTTTAAAAGAATTGGTTGATTTATCTTCTACCTCTCAAATTTGGCTTTTAAAATCCTTCTTGAGCTCTTCTAAATCTTCTAAAACTGCTTTTTGGGCTTAAGAGCAGTTAATATTCTCTTCTGTGGTCTCAAGTGTGAGTATAGAGTAAATGGTGTCCTCTGAATTTGGTTGTTCTTGCTCCCTATAATAGGATTCAATCATTTTTGTTTTATTTTCCCAACTTCCTTCTTGCTCATTATGATTGCCTATTTCCTGGCTTTTAAAATGGATTTCTGCTTCTGGGTGCAGAGGGCTCTGACCCACACTTCTACCCTAGCTGTAAGCTAGGGGCCTGGTTGTTGACTTTGTGTGCTGTAGCCTCTGGGTGTCTAGACTGTTTCGCCTAGGTTACTCTGAGGCTCACAGAGTAAGGTGTGAGGGAGAGGTGGTCTGGCCACATCAGGTTTCCACCTCTGTGCCCCTGGGCTAGAGCTCAGGCAGGCTCAGCAGTTGGTGGCTGGGCCATGCTGCCGTCTGTATATTCCCAATTGTGCTAAGGCACACCTGGGCTTCTGGTGTTAGTGCTTGCTGGCTCCACTACCCCCTCTCCTCCCCTACTCCCCAGGCTTCCGGATGAGATGGGGCTTGTTGGGATACCTCCTGCCCTTCACTTCAGGCTCCACACAGTCTCGATCACACCTTTTCTCTAGGATTCACAAACCTGCCACTGATTCCACTATTTCAGAATTTTACACTGAGTCAATAATCTTTGGGTTTTCAGGGTCAGGGAGGGGGATTAGAGCAGCTAGGGTTTACTCTGCCATTTTGGCTCCTGGAACTTCAGATAGGTGATTTTTTAATTTGATAGCCCTACTAGTAACTGCTGCTGCCATGAGCCCTGTGCTTTCTCTTACCCAGATCTGACAGATCCTCTGTCCTGCAGTGGGTGAATCTACTTGCCAGGGCTCACTCTGGCTCTGCTTTGTTCTGGTCTCAGATCTGCTTAACTTTCTCTTTTGGGGGAAATCCTAGCTTTGAATCTAAACCTAAACTTTAAATCATTTGTCTCTGGGCTCCAGGGCTAGGGTTTTAATGAAGTAGGTATTATTATTATTTGCATTTTATAGATGAGGAAAGTAAGGTGAATCAAGGTTAAGTGACTTGCCCAGAATTACACAGGTCTTCTTAGGCCACATTTGGACCCAGATCTTCCTGACTCCAGTTTAGTGATCACATTGCGTCACATATGCAGAATTTTTGCAAGTTAAACAGAGAGGTATTCAGAACTCTAACTGCAAGAGAAAAAGTATAACAATTTAGATTACAAGTTTCTATGCAGTCAACCAAGAACATTGTATCATATTGGTGTTTCCTTCCTAGACTGCAAAATTCCACTAGTAGTAAGTATAACTGTGCCCCCTTCCCACAACAGCTAATACCTTCATATAACTCTAAAAAACAACAAAATATTAAACCTAAGTAGTATAGCAGGGTTTTATTTTGTCTTGTTTTGCAATGATATGAGACCTAGAGGTGAGGAAGTGAAGCTATCATCCTATGATCTGTTCATTAGCATCATATAGCACTCACTTTAATTTTAGGTATTCATCCAATAGGTTTCTCCTAAAGCATTTTCTCTTTTATGCCTAAATGTTATTATAACATAGAATTTAACAAATGCAATCTGCCACTTCTTTATGTTATTGTAATGATTCTCTTTAATACTAAATGCATCATTTAAAATATCTCAACTATATGAATACCCCCAATTTTTATTTTCTACTTTTAATGAAAATGGAAGAAAAAGCAATCCCCCACATAGTTGAAAAATAATAGTGAGGCTGAAAAAGAAGTTAGGGAATTAGGTATGATAATAAGTAAGACAAAGGATACTGAAACAAATACCTCCAAAAGCATTTTTTTCTTTTTTTTTTTTTTGGAGGGCATTTGGGGTTAAGTGACTTGCCCATGGTCACACAATTAGTTTTTTGTGTTAAGTGTCTGAGGTTGGATTTGAACTCAGGTACTCCTGACTCCAGGGCCAGTGCTCTATTCACTGCACCACCTAGCCACCCCTCAAGGGCATTTGCTCTGGCAAAAATAACTGTTTCAAAACTCTAAGAAAAAACTGAAACTCAATTAACCTCATCTATTCAGTACTATTTCTTCAGTGCAAGATCTATAACTAACTGTTACTGTTTCTAATAATCTATCCTTCCCAAAACCTCTTCCTTTTGTCTTTAAGAAGGAATCTGGTTTTGTGGATAGAATGTTGGACTTGGAATCAAGATGTGGAGTCAAATCCTGCCTCCGACACTTACTACCTAGATGACCTTGTGTGAGTTGTTTACCATGTCAGGATCTTACTCTCCTTATCTGTAAAATAAATAATAAAGTCATATTCAATGACTGGTATGGTCTCTTCTAACCCTAAATCCATCATCCTATTATCTAATTCCCCCACACACACTTCCTTTCTGCACAGAGAATTATATCAATCCATCTTACAAAAATGTATGACAGCAAATCTATAAATTTATTATGAGAAATGAAATTTAAGAAACACCTTGCAGATGTACATTTATAAGCAGAAAAATAGGTCCAAATTTTCGTTTAACTTCAAAAAGTTACAAATTAAATTTCATTTAATTTTTCGTTTAATTTCAGGTTTTATAGGTTTTAACCTAGGTCAAACTTTCTGGCCAGTCTCTCTGCACTTTAACCAGCCTGGTCACATATAAGCTTTAAAGACCTTTATATTTAAGACAGAAGCTTACACTTGATTCTAGATGTCATAGGGAGCCACTAAAATATGTTGAATAGGAGGAGTGAAATTGTCAGATGCACACTTTAAGAAAATCACTTCAGCAGCTTGGTGGCAAATGAATTGGAATGGGGGAGACACCTGCAGCAGGAAGAATCCACAAGTTGCCTCTTGAAAGAGATCCTAAATTGAAGACACCTAGGAATGTCATAATGTTAGGTTAAAAAAAGAAATATCACAAACAGCCAACAAGAAAGAGTTCAGTTACTAAGAAACTAGAATCAAGATCACCCAAGACTATATTGCAACTAATAAAGGAGAGAAAACCTTGGTATGTAATAGTCCAAAAGATAAAAATTTACAACCAAGAATACCTTGTTGAACAAACCTGAATATAATCTAATGGGTGAAAAAGAGATAGACTTTTAAGAGAACAGAGAATTTTTAACTCTTGCAGATAAAAATATCAGACTAGTAGAATCTTTGAAAGGCAGATGCAGAAGGCCAGAGAAGTCTGGAAGGGTAGATAAATTTAAACAGTTGGATGATTACATAATAATCCATTGCTTACATTGGGGTAGAAGAGACAACTGTTCTTTCAAAATCCTACTGTCTTCAAAAGTTACAAAGAAAGTTAAGAAAGACAAACTAGACCTGGATAGATTTTGTTCTCTTTGGTTGATTTAAGAGAGGCAATAAAAATGAGGGCAAAGAGGAATATATGAGGGAAGGAATGAGAAAGAAAGGATAAACTTTTTGCACTTCATAATTGGTATATGTTAGAAGAAGAGTATGAAACATTGAAAAACAGTGAAGGAAGCAGGTATCTCATAAACTTCACTCATCACAACTCAATAGGTAGCACTCATGGTGCTACACAGGATTTTTTTAGTGAACATATTTATTCATATAAATACCTTGTTGAACAAACCTGAATATAATCTAATGGGTGAAAAAGAGATAGACTTTTAAGAGAATAGAGAATTTTTAACTCTTCCAGATAAAAATAATTTATTTAGAAATACATGTGTAGAAATACATTAAACTCAACAGAGAAACAGGCAGACATAAGGAAAGTGGAATTTAAAAGAGAAAGGGGAGAGTTGTGAAGGTAATCATAAGCAAAATAAATTTCAACTTTGGAAGGTGGATCAAAAAGGGGTCTTCAAAGGATAGAATGACTGGAGTAGGTAAAATGAAAAAGGTCAGACCTTTTTGAAATGGGGCAGACCATTTCAATTATAAATGCTTCATGTTGACCATAATTCTCTTTCATCACCTCCTTTGTTTGGAAGGAAGGGTTGACTTAAAGAGGAAAAAAGTAAAAAAACATACAATAACAATCAGAATGGTGAATGGGATGAACTCACTTATAAAATGTATGAGAAGGGAAGGTGATACCCCTTACAACTATGGATATGAGGAGAGTTTTTGACTAAACAAGGGAAAGAGATAATCATAAAAGATAAAATTGACAGTTGTGATTTCACAAAATTGAACAGTTTTAAATAAAATCAATGCAATTATAATCAGAAGGCAAACCATTAAATGGGGGGAAATCTTTGTAGCAAATTTCTCTTATAAAGATCTGATATGCAAGATATGAAGGGAATTTTTGTAAATGTGTAAGAACAAGAGCAATTCCCTAAAAGATAAATTGTCAAAGGATATTAATAGGCAGTTCTCCAAAAGAAAGCTAAGCTATTAGCAGTAATATGAAAAAATGTTCCAAATTACTAATAAAAATGCGAATTAAAATAAATCTGATGATCTACCTCAGTCTGTCAGCAAACATTCATCTGACACAAACTATGTGCCAGATACTATGATAAGTGCTAGGAATATAGAGAAAGGCAAAAATATTACCTGCTTTCAAGAAGCTCACATTCTAACAGAAGAGATAGCATATAAATAAATGGATATATGCAAAATATATACTGAGTAGATGGCAAATAATCCCAGAGGACAAGGCAATAGCAAGTGGAGGAACTTGGAAAGGCTTCCTGCAGAAGATGGGAGTTGAGCTGAGACTTAAAAGAAATCAGAGAAATTAAGAGTCAGACAAAGGTGAGGAGACAGAACACTCGAGGTATGGTGGACAGCCAATGCCGTCTCAAAGATAGGAGACTAAATGTCATGTTTGAGGAACAGCAAGGTGGCCAACTTAGCTCAAATCATAGAGTTTGTGGAGGAGAGTAAAACATAAGAACAGAAAAGTAGGAAGAGGACAGGTTATAAAGAACTTTAAATACCAGAGGACTTATAATTTGATCCTAGAGGTAACGCAGAGCCACTAGAGTTTGTTGAGTAGAGAGGGGTGGGTGACACAGTTATAATCACACTTGAGAAAAATCTCTTTGGCATCTGAGTGGAATATGGAGAGGAATGGGAAAGGACTTAAGGTAGGGAGACCTATTAGAAGGCTATTTCAATAGTCTAGGCATGAGGTGATAAAGGCCTATGCCAGGGTGATGTAGTTATAGATGGAGAAAAGGGGATATATACAAAAAATGCTGGGAAGGTAGAAATAATGAGATTTGGCAATGGACTGGTTAAATATGTGGATTGAGTCTAAGTGAAAAGTCAGACAATACCAAACTGGGTGATTGAGACAATTATAGTACCCTAGACAGTAATAGGAAAATTGGGAAGAAATGAGGGTTTAGGGAGAAAGATACTTATATTTTGGACAATTTTTTCTTCAAACTAATAGGTTTTATTTACTTCAGCACAGATAAATAGGGGTGAGGAGTGGGAAGGAGAGTAGAGGCAAATATAAACAAATAATGTGTCCACAATGGCAAAGGTGTCACCTTTCAAAAGCATTTATCCCAAAGAGAATGGCATAATGGTGAACCACTTGAGTGCTCTCAGGACTTTGGTGAACTGGACCAAAACAGGCATTTCTGAAGGATTGGGCAAAGAATAATCCCTTTCTACTTCCAGCTGTTAAAGTAGACATAGGTCTTCATCACAGTGAAACTAGTTTGGAAAGTTCAAGCAAAGAAACCCTGTGTCAGCTTAGCATGAAGCGCAGTCAAGTAAACAATCCAAACAAGGTCAGCTATCTAGCACATACTGACCATAGCAGTAAATTCATCCTCCAAAATCTAGAGGAAGGGGGATTAGGAGATAGTGAGACTCATATAATAGTTATATTTCTATTATACATCTATATCTAATATATATGAGTCATAATTTAGACAATGACTGCACTATAAAGGAAAATAACTTTAAAAATCAAGAACTCTGTTGTAATTGTTAATTAGCATAATTAATTATAATTAAACAATTAATTGACTTCAGAGGACTAATGAAGTATGTTTACGACTTATTAGCAGAGAGGTCATGAACTAAAGCAGTGGAATCCAAAGTTAGGTGTCCCTACCCTACCCCAGTCCCAAGAGGTGTGATCAACCATTGGATTTTAAGATAGATTCCATTACCACCTTGTCTTCCTCCTTCATAATAACCAAGTATGGCTCTTGTCCTTAACACAATCACACTGCTCTTTTCCCTTACCCTTATTATGTTCTTTTTCTCCCAGCTGTGCAAATTCCCTGCTTTCTTTATTATGGATAGGCATCAGATCCCTCAGGGTAGTTATACTCAAACTAATCACCACACCCTAGATCACCCCCTGGCTTTATCAAACATCCCCTTGGAATAAGTTCTGTTTATTTTCATGACAAAGCAAGTTATAAATGATAACCAGCCACTGATAGTTGGGTTATGGAGAACATCATATTCTCTTCCCCTGACTCTTCTCATTTTCCAAATGTCTCTGCAGATGTAAGAAGTCACCACCATCCTTCTAGTACTCAGGTACTCATAACCTGTTATCTTTTGCTTCATTTTCCCTCACCTTATATTCACATGTCCAATCAGATGCCACATCTGTCACTCTCCACTACCCCAAGCTAACTTCTCACTTGGACCACTTCGAGGCTCCTACTCTTCTCCACTCTCATCTGCTCCCCCACATAGCTGCCAGTGATTTCCTAAAGTACGTTCCCTACTCAGTAAACTCATCACTACCTATGTAAGATTAAATATTTTTTTTCATCTTTATCTCATTCTTTTAATTCCTGCAAGTTTTTAAAAGTACACAATTATTGTACTAGTAAACATGTACAGTTAGAATATGTGCTCAAAAATTTTATATTTCACTGGAGTCGAGGCACAGAATAAAATATCTATTTTCAGGCCTGGCCAAGATAATGTCTTTGTTTTGCTTCATAAAACATATCTGTTATGAAAACTTTTTTTATGGGCTGAGGATGTTAAAGAAAACATGGGGAGGGTTGATGAGAGAGATGTAAAAAGTTGTTAATGAAATACAGAAGAAAATTCAGAAAGGAAAACAGACAAGGAAGGCTGTGTTGATAGAACTCCAAACTGTATCAAGTCAAATTCATATATAATACTTTTTTCCTATTTTTTGTATGTAAAAAAATGCATGGGTTTTTTTTTTTTTTTTGCTTTTTGAAGGGGAGAAGGCAAGGCAATTGGGGTTAAAGTGACTTGCCCAAGGTCACACGGCTAGTGAGTGTTAAGTGTCTGAGGCCAGATTTGAACGTGGGTCCTCCTGACTCCAGAGCTGGTACTCTATTTACTGTGTTACCTAGCCGCCCCCATGTCAAGTTTTAAAAACATTTTTTAAAACCACATCAAACCATGACTTCAGAAGACTGATGGTGAAGCATGTCCCCTGCTTAATAAGAAGTACATACAGAATGAGGCATACGTGTCCAGATATATGCAATGTATTGATTTGTTTTCCTGGACTATACCAGCAAAAGAGGATGGAGGGTGACAACTGAAGCACAGTAGAATGGGGAAAGACAAAGACAGTGTTGTTAAAAAAAAAAAAAAAGGAAAAAAAGCACCAATAAGATTATTTTTAAAAAAGAACCAAGGGTCATGCCGCATACTACATAATCTAGGAACAAAACAGGAAAAAGATAAAAAAAAATTTTTTTTCAGATGCAAACTTTATTATAGTAATTTACATGGTTTAGAAATCGGCAAACTCAAACCTGAAAAGTAAAAAAATAACTTCGTAGTTTTCAAGTTCTTTCAAAGTATTGTACTTCAGGGGTAGAGCCAAGTTGGTGGAGTAAAAGCAAACTACTGTACTTCATTTAACTGAACTGTTAATAGATGCTGTTGTGTCTATTTTAAACAAAGTGTAATACTGCAACATAACTTATCTTTGAAAAGAACCATACATAAATGAAAATATATTTTACATATGTAATATTGATACAGAATTTTTTTCAGCTAAGTAGGAAGAAAGTTAAACCAATCTCATGGATAATTCATTGTATAAAGCCTGTTTTTGTGTTTCTGATATGCTATTATATTAGTTCCTTGTATTGACCTGGTCTTCTAATTGTCTATTTTTTTATTTTAATTTTTTCTTTTTGGAGGGGTGAAGGTAGGGCAATTGGGGTTAAGTGACTTACCCAAGGTCACATGGCTAGTTTTTGTATTAAGTGTCTGAGGCAGGATTTGAACTCAGGTCCTCCTGACTGCAGGGCCAGTGCTCTTTCACTGCACCACCCAGCCGCCCCCAATTGTCTATTTTGAACTCTGGGAGAGAAAACAAAACCAAATGGAACTTTAATGAAATTTGTTTTGTTAGCAAAATCCCAGAAAAAACTCCAGTTATAATTTTTCAAACCAAGGTGATAAAGTGGTTATACTTTCTAAACAACTAAGACATCTTTCCAGATTCAAAGCATGAGAATAAATGCTATTTCAGTCTGGGGCAAAGTCTATTACAACCAATTAGCAGGCTTTTCCAGAAAAGCAATTTGCCCATTTCTAAAGACAATTTAATCAAAAAATCTTTTAATTACATGGATGTAATTCATAAACACGAAAATGATGTTACATTCTTCAATAATACAAGTCTTTCCAGTCTGTTTAATTTTTTGAAGTTCAACAAACTTCATTAAAAAATTAAATACATGCAGAAGGATGCAGGATGCATATGAATGAAGGCTACTATCATTGTGAATTTCAAATACAAAAGGCAATTCCTCTGAATTATTTATTAACACTATCAAGCTAATTTTCTACATCCCTGAGGTTAAAACATCAGTTTTAAGAAACTCGTCCTAAGGGTACATAAATTAAAAATTATGACATCACAAGACACATGTTGCAGTAATACAAAATAAGTAAAAATAATTTTAATATTTCTCAAAATATTAAGCACCATGTAACACTATACTTTCAAATGGAAAAATTAAATGGAAATATAAAGTGTATTTAGCTATAAAAGCAAAATTCAATTTTTACATTTATCTCAGTAGCTTCTTTGAGCCATTTTGAAATAATGAATGACAGACATAAAACTTCAATGAATAATAAGAAATGAAATGTCTTTAAGACTTTCAAAGCAGCTAAACCTAAAGAACCTCATCAAATTTTAAAAATTACTTTTCTAGGAAAGAAATATGCTATATTAGAGTTTCTCTTTAAAGGTTTAAAAGCCAAATCAGAGCATCCCATCAAATTGAAATATGCCATATTTTCCAATGGTCATCCACTGAGGATCAGTAATTGCAATCTGTTCCCCTTGCCCTGGTGCCAGACCTACTTGAACTTCAGCTTTTATTGTTCTTATGCTGCAAAGAGGTGCAGGATGGAAGCCATTCAAAGCCTGATGAAATGGAACTGTAAACCCCCATTTTCTGTCTGCTACTAATTTCCTATAGTTCAAATCACCTTTGAAAAGAACTAAATTTGACTTCTGTAGTTCAGCATACAAGTCAGGAGCAACCTGAGACATAGCACAATATTCATAAGGCAGAGTCCAAAACATATGATCTTGGTAAATCCATGTATGCTTTTTAAAATAGAGCTCCCAGTTATTTCCACACTCAAACATGCACTTAGTATTAGAAGCTTTTAACTCTTCAATCACCCAATTTATGTCATTTTTATTAGTATCTGAAACATACCAGGGAATACTTTTCCCATGGAAGTGGATCTCAGTAGCCAGCTTAGATGCTAACAGGAAATCTGCCAATACCAAATCTGTAACAAGTTCAAACCCTGCATTATCCAGGACAAAATCTACTCGAGTAGTAGGAAATTTCTGCCTCATTTTCTTTCTGTTCATAAGTAGTGACCAAAGGTGGTCCACATCATTCACTAAAATGAAAGGTTTCAGTTCTTCCAAAGCAGTCAGTGGACTACGTTTCTGAGAGCTGCTCTGACCACCTGAAAGCGACAGATCACACTTATTTCCCCATAACGAAACCTGAAAATACAAAATAATCATTGTTCATTAACTAGAAACAATTCAAATACTTCAAAGGCTACATCTTTGGTGGTAAAAATCATGATGGTTCTCCCATGCAATTCAAAGATAATGTATTAACTAATCTTCACATGAAAAAGCATTTTCTTATGCCATCTAAGTGTTTCAGTTTGACTGACAGCATTTTTCATTTTACAACCAATTGTTCTGAAATTAGAAAAACAGATGAGAAAAAAATTCAGCCAGACAATCACTGCTGTGTGTGGAAACACAAAATTTTCCCCATTTATTTGTTCTGAGCA
Organism: Pseudocheirus occidentalis; assembly: GCA_028646575.1. Taxonomy (NCBI): domain Eukaryota; kingdom Metazoa; phylum Chordata; class Mammalia; order Diprotodontia; family Pseudocheiridae; genus Pseudocheirus; species Pseudocheirus occidentalis. The sequence goes on from CM053593.1 coordinate 309,878,258, forward strand.
GTTAAGATGCTAAATATTGACAAAAATGGTTTTTTAAAGGCTCAAATAACTAATTGTTTAAAATATTACTTAAAAATATTTATATTCATTCCTAACTCTATCTCCAACAAAAATAAAGTAACACATAATGATATTAATACTTTATCACTGTAGACCATTTCAATTAGAATTGAGTGGGTTTTTTTTTTTAATGAGAAGCACTCTCCCTTTGTGATTTAGCACATATCCCTTTGTGATTTAGGCTGGGAGGACAGTAGTGGAGATGAAGCTTACGCATGAAACAAAGGATGAGCTTTCTTGTTTTAAAATCTCATCCTTAATTTTAAAGTACAGTTTAGACAGTGAGAAGAAGTTATTTTATAAAAACTCTAGAGTATTACTGCTAACCATAACCATTCCATTACCACTTTTAATTAATCTCATACACCCCTTTGAACAAGGAGTGGAAATTCTGTCTTGATGAAGTCTAAAATCAGTTTCTGAAAGTCAGAGGATTCCATTACAGTATTATTTAATTATGACTGCAAGCTTCACACTGTCAGCAGCAGAATGATTTATGTTATTGATGGATTATCTTGCTTTCACAGACAGACTCACTCACATAGCTCTAGAATTTAGCAGTATGCTAAACAAAACAGCTGACTAGTTATACCAAATATAGGTCATAGGTCAAAATAAAAGACTGCAATCTGTAGAATCTAACTTTCTATTAAAAAACTTGCCTAGACTGCACAGGTGAAATATTTCATTGGAAATAGGAACGGATAACTAATTTACAAGGCTCAACTGCTAGTATATACATATGAACTAATTATGTAAGAAAAAGAGGGGATAAAAGAGGAACAAGCCCATATACTATACCAGTATGTATAAAATATAGTAAGCATCAGAGGAGTAAATGCCTCCTCTATAGAGGATTTATGGGAAGATAGGGATGAGATCACATATTTATTGAAGAATGTGTGCATCTATATACACATTCACATAAGCATATTCATCTCAGAAGGTAAAAATGGAATATCAACTCTGTTAATGTAAAATGTATTCTGCAAAGATTAAGACATTAATGATAATAAGATTTCATTGACTCTCCTAATCCAGGTCATCTGGCACCTAAGCTTGTAAGTAATTTAATACAAGTAGAGAAGCCCATAGTGTTCTACTCAAACTTTGGTGGAGACAGATTCTTTTGTCTGTGAGTGGTCTGGTATAAGCTGGAGGGAGTATTTTCTTCATCCAGATAACTTCTAATTTTAAAGATTTATTTTGCTTTAAGGTCTAGTAAGATATGTATCCATCATTTTAGAGGTTTGTATCTAATTCATAAAAGTTTAGTGATTATTCCTTTTAACATCAGGATAAATTTTTACACTTATTTTAAGAAAGGAAAATCCTTTTAAGAAGAAATATTTTGTAAAAATCTGTTTAGAAGGTCTACTCAATTTTCATTTGCAAGCTAATTTATTGCTATAAGAAATTGACATTAATAACAATTATATCCAAACCTACTGTGAATTTCCAAGTTTCATTCCTAGGTTTGTTGTGTCCTTGGACAGGCCTTAAAATGGGTGCTTCCAGAGCAGTGGTTCTCAAGCTTCCTAATGCTGTGACCCTTTAATACAGCTCCTCATGTTGTGGTGACCCCGAACCATAAAATGATTGTCATTGCTACTTTATAACTGTAATCTTGCTACTGTTATGAATCATAATATAAATATCTGACATGCAGGATGTCTTTTCATTGTTACAAATTGAACATAACCCACAGGTTGAGAACCGCCGTTCTAGAGAAACAAGAGTTATGGCCAGCAGTTCCAAGGAAGCAAAAGACTTAAGGCTAGTGATTAATACTAAAGCATCTAAATGACTGTAATGGGCTGTTTAGGTGGGAAAAATCTTGCTAAGTCATTTAAGGTCAATCACACATACTTAAAATGGATACCTTAAAACATAAACATATGATAAGGTTCCTGTATCATTCTAACACTAATTTTAACTCTTTCTTACTGCTAAATTTAGATCAAAAGAGCAAGATTTTTCCCACCTAATATGAATATGTAAAAAACCATTAACCTTTTATAAGTAGAAATAAATACACACACACACACAGAGGAAGGGAGAGAACAGAGTAACATTTACCTGCAAGAGTTTAAAAAACTCATCCTTCAGTTGATTTTCATCTAGTTTTTCAATCCTGTTTAATCCTTGTAGGTAACTACATAAACTCATAATAGCTTCCTTTGATTCCAAGAAATTCTGTTCTTTTGATTCTTTAAACACATCAAGGTTGCTATTTGGTGAACTAAAATGGGGACAAAAGAAACAAGAAGTGTAAAAATAAAATACTGTATTTTAAATAGTTGTAAATATTATCCTAGTAATTCAATAGTCAATTCTTAAAAGAAACATAAAATTTCTTCTATAGATAATCCTAAAAGCTTATTCTGACAAACTACAGCTCTTTCCCAACATACAAGTGTTTTCTCCCATATTGCCAAGTTCTTTAGATGAAAACTTCAAAAAGTTGGGAAGCACAAGGGTACAAGGAAAAGCTACAGTCTTAAGATAGTGACAAAAAAAAAATATTTATACAGCACTTAAGGTTTAAGTTCTTCCACTTAAACTCACAACCACCCTGTGAGTGGGTGCTACTGTTATTCCAATTTTACAGACGAGAAAACTAAGGCAGAAAGGGGTTAACTAACTTGCCCAGGGTCAGAAAACTAAGTCTTCCAGGGGAAATTCAAACTCAGATGTTCCTGAGTCCAAATCCAACACTATCTATTTGGTCACCTAGCTGCCTTAACTTCATTATGTGATCAAGTTTTGTTAATCCAAGTTCTGATTATCTAGGTGTAGTTTAACTTTGGAAAATTTAAAATTGGTTACTCCCATCTCCTCATCGCCATGCTTAACATAAATTATTTCCTGGATTGTCTCATTACAGAATATGGAGTAAAAAGATTAATGTGGTAGACCTGAAAGTTTGGTTAAAGGAGGCAAACAGGTTAGGTGATATAGATTTATATAATTTATTCCCTTTTAAAGCTAGCAGATACATGCTGCACAGTGCCAAAATGTAAGTTCTAAATGTCTGATACAAAAATGACAAAGTTTTTATATGTTTGAGGCCAATCCCAGAATGTATATTTCACTCAGATTTATGGTCTCCATATGTTTTTAGAAAGAAAGTTTCTTAGTTGATTAAGTTGCAAATACAAACTGACAGGACAATTGACAAAGTATACTTGAGCCTCCCACACACAGCACATGCCTGTAAGAAAGATAAGAGAAATCCTACTATTGAGCTTTATCTGGTCTCTGAAGTTGCTGACACAGGCAAGGGCATTTTTATTGCAGAACAAAGCAGTCTGATTAATTAGTTCAGGCTTTGGCTCTTATTAAGGTCCAAAAATGATATTTGACTTTAAAAACTCACCAGCCTCACTTTCCCCTCCAGAGCCATCTGGGTCCAGTGGCCAGATATAGATCAGGACAACTGAGATGGCTCAGAAAGCAAAGGGGATCTTGGCCTTTTCAAGCTAAGGTCTTTAATAGGACTTGCATTGACTGAGGCAATGCCCATTCAGTGATTAAGGTTTAATAAAAAATGAGATAGAGAATTGCCTGGTCAAAAAAGAAATCTGGCCACTGGACCCAGAGGGCTCCAACGTCACTGAAATCCAATTCACTTGCATGTCATGGCATCACCTCCCTGATGTTATGGTCCTCTTCAAGAATGGAAGGACAAGGTGATGTATTGTGGGACGGCAGCAGCACCAGACCCAAGATGGCGGCCAGCAGGAGGCTGATGAAGGAGCTGGAAGAAATCCGCAAGTGCGGGATGAAAAACTTCCGTAACATCCAGGCTGATGAAGCTAATTTATTGACTTGGCAAGGACTCATCGTTCCTGACAACCCTCCGTATGACAAGGGAGCCTTCAGAATCGAAATCAACTTCCCAGCAGAGTATCCATTCAAACCACC
>CM053593.1:309882744-309928320 GCA_028646575.1 Pseudocheirus occidentalis
TTCTCATAAAGTCATTTGCTTCCATTTGCTCCAGTCTAATTCTGAAGGAATTATTCTCTTCAAAATGCTTTTGAGATTCTTTTTCCATCTGGGAAATTTAACTTTTTAAGGCATTCTTCTCCTCATTGGCTTTTTGGACCTCTTTTGCCATTTGAGTTAATCTGTTTTTTAAGGTGTTATTTTCTTCAGTGAGGTTGTTAACTCTCTTTTCATGATTTTCTTGCATCACTCTCATTTCTCTCCCCAATTTTTCCTCCACTTCTGTTATTTGGTTTTCAAAATCCTTCTTAAGCTCATCTATGGCTTGTAGGCAGTCTACATGTTTCTTGGAAGCTTTTCATGTGGGAGTTCTGATTATGTTGTCTTTCTCCCATTCCATGCTTTGATGCTTTTTGTCCCCAAAAAAGCATTCTAGTGTTCGATTGCTGTTTTAACTTTGCTTCCTTTGCCTACTCATGTTGCCAGTGAGTTACTTGACTTTTTAGCTCTGTGGAACTCTGCTTCCAGGGGGGAAAGCTCTGTCCCAAACTTCTGGGGTTTTTGCAGCTTCCGGAGTTATTGGGAGGCTGCTGCAGCCCCCACCAGCTTTGGCTCACTGAACATGCACCCTAGGACCACCACCCAAGGCCATGATCACATCCAGGCCACTTAACACAAGAGCACTTAACCTCTAAACAATCCATTGGTCCCCCTGCAGTCTGCAGTCTGCAGGCTGGGAGCTCTGAAGCAGCCAGGTGGAGGGGGCTGCAAGGCCTCTGCTTTTGCTGCTTCCTTGCCTTGCAGGCAATTTGGCTAGACTGCTTTTCTCCCCCAGATTTAGCTGAGTTCCACTGACCTTTCACTTAGTACTTGTTTCTTATGTCTTGATAATTCTGGAAACTGCCACAGCTGCTGCTGATCCACCCTACTGAAGGCTCCAGCTGTGGCTCATCCTGGTTACCCTGGGGCCCAGCCACAGTTTCAGTCTGGGCTGGTTTCAGCTCCCAGGGTGCTGCCATGAGACCTTCCTGCTGAGCTGCCTTCAGTGGCAGATGTGTTTTTCTGTTGTGAGTTTTGGAGCCCTAAAATTAGTTTAGAGTCAAATTTTATGACTCTTTTATGGGTATTTGAGGTAGGTATGTGGGGGCTTCGGAACCTTGTTGCTTCTACGCCACCATCTTGGCTTCGCCCCTCCTCTGGTGCCACTTTCACTTTTCCTCTGGCCCCTCCCCCCCAACTATCTGGTATTTACTTATTTTTGCCCTCTATACCCTATCCATTAGTAGAAATAGAAGTTCCTTGAGGACAGAGACTGATTTTTTTTCTTCCTACAGGACCTTTCACATAAACTTCATGTTTGTGGAACTGAAAAATTAGTGCATTTGCTAAGGGAAAGATTCTAAAAACAAATGTAATCATCTTATTTTGATGCCTCATTTATTTTCATGTTTCTTATTTATTTATTTTTAATTAGAGCTAAATTTCTCAAAAGCTGAAAACAGCTAGAGCACCAGGCAAGTCTATTTACATAGGCATCATTCTTTTTTTTTTCCTTTTTGAGGAAGGAAGGCAGGGCAATTGGGGTTATGTGACTTCCCCAAGATCACACTGGTTAGTAGGTGTGTCAAGTGTCTAAGGCTGGATTTGAACTCAGGTTCTCCTGACTCCAGGGCCAATGCTCTATTCACTGGGCCACCTGGCCACCCCAGGTGTCATTCTTTAAAGTGGTATCACTTGTGCCCAGATTTACTTGTATTATAACTTTTTCTTCATGGTAGAAAGAGTGATGGATTTGGCATCATAAAAAGAGCACAGAACTTGAAGTGAGACCTTTGAGTTCAAATCCATGTTCTGCCTATTTCTTTAAACTTCCAAACTTTGGGCTAATTCCTTAGCTTCTCTGGGTCTCAAGTTTCCCTTTTTGTAAATGAGAGTATTAGGCTAGGTGACCTCTAAGGCAGGTACTGTTGGTAATTCCATGGTCAGATGTCAAAGGGCTTGTGAACTTCCATTAAAAAGTTTTTTTTTCTGGGGTGGCTAGGTGGCACAGTGTATAGAGCACCAGCCTTGGAGTCAGGAGGACCTGATTTCAAATCCAGCTAAAATACTTCACACACTTACTAGCCTTGTGGCTTTGGGCAAGTCACTTAACCCCAATTGCCCTCCAAAAGGCAAAAATAAATAAATAATTCCCTCCCCCCCCTTTTAAATGAAACTAAGCATTTCCTTCAATTATGAATTAAAAAAAAAACACATTCTGAGTGGATCTGAAGGCTTCATGTCTGCCAAAGGGTACATTACATAACAGCTTGCCTTTATATAGTGCTGTAAGTTTTGCAAAATATTTTAGATATCCCATTTTATCCTCAACAACCTTCAGAGGTAGGTGCTACTATACCCATTTTACAGATGAGGAAATTGAGGCAGAGCGAAGTTAAGCGACTTGTTCAGGGTCACACATTTAATAAGTATCTGAGATTAGCTATGAATCCTGGGTCCTGGACTATAACCAGTGGGGACCCCTAGTTGAATTTAACACAAAAAAGATGTTCCTAATATAATGTGTGAGGGGCTGCCAGGTGAAGAAGTACAGGGCCTAGAGTCAGGGAGACTTATCTTTCTGAGTACAAATCCAGCCTCAGGCACTTACTTTGTGATCCTGGGCAAGTCTTTTCATCTCTGGCTCCCTCAGTTTCCTCACACATAGGATAAGCTGAGGAAGGAAATGGCAAACCACTTCAGTATCTGTGCCAACAAAACGCCAAATGGGTTTCCGGAGAGTCGGACACCACTGAAAAGATTCAACAGCAACCCTCTAAGGTTGTGATCCTATGATGCAGGCTTGAATCTCAGCTCTTCCATTTACTACATGACCCTGGGCAAATCACTTAACTTCTCATAACCTCTGTTCCTTCTGAAAGCTGCCTTCAAGTCCTCCCCAAGACCCTCCCTCTTACCTCCCCAAGCAGATGTGTTGGACTTGGGAAGGGATCTTTTTAATCTTTCTATCCCCCTGGCTCCAGGCGCAGGAGAAGAAGCCAACCATTAGGAGAATCAGGGAGGTCAGCGGAGGAGGGGGAAGCCACGAGACCCAGGAGGGGCCACCCCTCTCCCCCCAACCCGGCGGTCCGAAGAGAAAAGACTCCTCTTTTACTGACCTCCACTAAAGGGAGAGAAGGCAATGCCAGAGGCTACAAACTTCCTTCCTATGAAAAGTCAAGGTTATCCTGGGACCTCCTTCCCCCAAAGTAGAAACCCGATCCATCCCACCACCTCGCTCAGCCCACAGGCCTCCAAGTCGGCGCACCCGCTCGCTGCTGCTCACTTGACAGCTTTTCCCTTCACCCCGTCCCCTCCGCGGTCTTCTGCAGGGACCCGGAGCCTGCACCTTGCAGACGTCTGACTGTCCTATAAGTAGAGGTTGAATAAAGTTTGTTTATTCAAAACAAAGTGAGCTTGCATGTTTGTGGGCGGGGTTTGATGGCACGGCTGTGCCGACGTATTTCCTAATCACTGACTTTTGCTCCTCCCCTCTCCTTCAGGATATTCACCTTACTTCCTGTGGCTGCCGGGGTACTTGAAGTAGCTGAGGTCGGGCTTTTAGGAATTGTGATGGAGGAGCTTCCGCCTCGTTTGACGCCCGAAGAGGAAGGGTTAGTTTAGCTTTCCTCTCTCTTTTTTACGCCCCTTCCCCTCTGCTCCACCACACTAAATAAGGTTGGGGGCTTGGACTCGAAGCAGGGCCGGGCCCGTAACGGAGGGAAGGGTCGGGTGTTGGTGAGGTGTGGAGGCCTCCCCCTCTGGGATGGAGAAGAGAAGGAAAGGGAAGGGAAGGATGCCTCCTCAGATGCCCGAGGTGCGTGTTCTCTGCCCCTCCCGCCTTGTTCGCGGCGTGTCGTGGGCTCTTCGGTTCTAGAGTCTAGAATGGACTTGAATCCGCTGCTCAATTTCCTCCTGAGAGTGAGACCGGGAGTTGTCGCCTTCTCCCAGCCAGAGACATCGAACGCGAACGGTAGATACTTCGGAAGCTTGGCTGGAATTTACAGTTGCTCAGCGTTGTCCTCCCCTTCCCCCTTCTCCAATCCTCAGATGATTTTTTTTCACCCACTATGAAATAACTAAATGTTGATGTACCAATTAAGCGTGAATTAAGAAGCCTTAACAAAAAAAAACTTCCAAAAAAACTATTTTCATTTTCTTTCATCTCCTTTCCCGTCCATACCTTTTCATCAGTATGCAGTTCTTATGTCATGGTGCACTTTACTGCAGACCTTTATTTTATGCTACTTAGGAAGCTGCTTATCTGATAATAAATGCAATGAGCTAAAATTCAGGAGATCTAGGATCTAGGATCACATGCCACCCAAGGAGTGTGCTGATAAAATGTTTAACAACCGTCTCGGCAAAAGAAAAAAGTGCCCACGACAGGTTAAGTTTAATCTGCAGTATTAATATTTTTCTTTGAGTCTAGATAAAAAACAAAACATTAAACCAAACCCTGATTTGTATCCTTTGCCAACGTGCCCACCCTGAAAATATAACGAAATTCAGCTGGTTTGAGATGCTTCCAGCGGGCTATGCTGTCTCTTTTCTGATGTTAGGCAAATCACAACCTCTCTGGACCTCCAATTTAAAGTTCTTCTTTTGATAAGTTTTCTTTTTCTCTCCTCCCTTGAGTTATGTTAATAGTGTTTTAGAATTCTTGTTATTTACATCACTTTCCTGAAGTTGTTCACCTTAGTAGAAATTTCTAAGTTTCCAGAGTAAAAGTGAGATGTAGGGGAAATAAAATTAGAAGGAAATTTAGGAGACCTGGGTTCTAGTTATGGCTCCAGGCATAGCTGTGTGACCTTGGGCAAGTCATAACCGCCTAAACACAATCTTGGGCTGTTGCAATAACCTGCTGGTGGGTCTTCCTCCCTCAAGTCTTCCTACTCCTGTCCATTCTGCATACAGCTGATGGAATCCTAATAAAGCTGCCTCCAGCCCTAGTATTCTGATTTCCTTATAGGCCTTCACTAGAATAGCAGGTGTAGCCATGAACTCATGTATCCCACTAGAACAACAGGTGTGTCCATGTGATGGGATCCCAGCCATGGCCTCTACCTAGCCACTGCCCCCAGATCCATTCCTTATATTTCTCACAGAAACAGCAGGTATGTAGATATACTTAGGCAAAACTGCATCCATCTAATTTCAGGACCACAGTAGCCAGCCAATAAAAAAGGAGCACCACTAGGATTCTGGAGAAGAAGATCCCTAAGAAGGCACCTGCCCAACAATAGCAAAAGCTGCTGTTTTGGTGAACTTATGATGTAGAGAGGCTTATTATAATATCATATTAATACCCATGAGTTTTTCTGTATGCATTTTGGGTAATTGCATGTGCAGACCCCCTCCTCCATTACCTAATCCCTTAAACTCCCTCCTGCCTTTTTAATATTCATAATTTCTTTTGTGTAATCAGTATCACCACACTATAAAATTGCTCATCTTGTCTTACTCAGTTGCTGGTTCCTCTTGGAACTCAGCCAGCTAGAGAGCATCACCCTCAAAAAATGCCTTCCCTTGGATTGAAGTCTGAGTCTGAATTCTTTGAGAAGACACAACATACCATGAAACTGCAACGTAGCCCCTGCAGTGATTTTCTCAAATCACTGATCCCCTGTGAGACCCACCCTCTCATCCTCACCCCCCATGCAATGAACTCCGGTGACTCCTTATGTGGAATCAAATGTAAAATCTTGTTTGACAGTCAAAATGCTTTATAACCTAGTACTTCCAGGCTTCCCAGTTTCCACTCTTAACTAGAGAACACATTCCTCCAAGACATTGTCCTCTTCAGGCTGGACATCTTCTCTGGCTGACCTCCATGCTAGAGTGTTTTCTGCCATTACCACTTACTGTTTTCTGTGGTTTTCCCAAGTAAAATCGCACCTTAGCAGGAAACCTTTCTCAGTCCTCTTAATTTTAGTACCTTCCCTCTTACAGTTATTTCCTGTTTAGCCTGTATATATCTTGTTTATATGTGTTTGCATGTTTGTTGTCTTTCTTCGTAGATTGTGAGCTTGAGGGCAAGGATGGTCTTTTGCTTCTTTTTGCACAGTACCTGGCACAGAGTTGGTGCTTAATAAATATTTGATTGAATGACAAGCTCAATGGACCTCAGTTTGAAAATGAGGGGATTAGGTTAAATAGTTGATGAAATTCCTTGTGGATCCACAGTTATATGTTTCTGTCAAAATAATAATATTGAACATTTATATAATATCTTAAGCTTTTGCAGAGCATTTAAAATCTATGATTTGATCCCATTTTTTCTGAAGTTAGACCAGTTATATGCACTTACTATATTTATAACTTTCATCTTTAAAAAATGTTTTCTTTTAAATTTTTTTCAGAACTGTGAAAGAGTGAAGATAATGTGACGGGTATTTGTTTAAACTTATTGACCAGAATTATCTTAAATTCATTTTAAACATGTCAGTTATTTACATAATACTTTAATTTCTATAATTCATCCACAGCATTCTTATGAAATACTATTGTAGTTGTAGACCTAGAGGGTGTCTCAATGCATCTTGTCAGGGAGGCCATTATCATTATTTATTCCAACCAATGACTTATTTTACAGATGGAAAAAGGTGAGGCATAGGGAGGTTTGGTGATATGTCTCATTGTTCCTCTTGTTTTATAGATGAAGAAATTGAAGTTAAAAGACAGTGACTTGCTCAGGGTTAAGTGGTTGGGTCTTCAAAATCTTCCTCCAGTGTACTCTTCATTGTGCCTAGGTTTCCTTTTCTCCAACATGGTCCCAGAGACAAACACAAATATATGTTCATGAAGAAGTGATCTTGTTCTAGAAATGTAACTCCACTGGAGAAACTCTAAGTAAGCAGTAGTCAGATCTCACAGAACTGTCTTTCTGTTAAGATATTTTACTATAAAAATTTTCAGCAGAGACTACTGTCTTAACACTGAAACTATTCCACTCTCTCCAAAAACACAAAAGTCAATGATCTAATTTATTCAATACTACAACTAGTAAATATTCCTTAATATTTAAGAATATGATTCACTTATACGTAGTTCTTTAAAGTTAACAAAAACTCTTTCTTTAGAAAACCCTGTAAAGTAGTACATGTAATTATTCCATTTTTATGCAGACTCAGAGGGGTTATTAGTCACAAGCTAATAATTGTCAAATCCCAGATTTGAATCCAGGTTTCTTGACTCCATATTTCAGCCTTTTTATAAACCATACCATGCCACTATGTCTTGTATGTAGTTTTTACTATGCATATGCTCTTATAAGACATTCAAATCATTAAGGAATCAGAGTTTTCCTTTCCTTAAAAGAATAATTTTTAAATGGAATATACATAGACAAATTTAAAAGTCATTTGATTCATACAGTTTTAGACTTGGAGATTTAGTTGAGAAAAAGTGGTTTATTGTCTGTACCCACCCAAATTATCTTTGTAGTTTTCTCAGTTTTTTCCACTGTGTTGTTATAAATTACTTTTATTGAAGATTTATATCAATGAACAATCATTTATTAAGGGCCTACTATATATCAGGAATTTTGAGAGACATTGTGGTTACAAAGACAAATATCAAATAGTCCCTGCCTATAACTTCCATTTTCTCTAGGGGAAAGAGTATAAACTCTTAAGATCAAATATAAACTTCTGATTGATACTTAAAGCCTATCACAACCTAGCCCCAAGCCAACTTCACAGTCTTCTATTACTCTTTCTGTACACCTCATGTTTTAGGCAAAGTAGCCTATTTGTTGTTCCTCTCACATGACAACCACCTCCCATGCCTTTGCATTGGCTTTCCCCCATGTGTGGAATATACTTTCTTTCCACCTCCATTTAGAAAAAACAAGATGAGAGGATGTGTAATTGAAGCAGTCCTAACCATTTAAATGAATCTTTGAAAAAAATGGGAAAGGGAGAACATAAAGACTGTAAGTCAGATGCCAGAGTTTCAGAGAAAGTGAAGAGGGTCTCCAAGGTGGATAAATGAGTGGAAGATCAGGAAGGGTCGTAGAGTCAGAATAAATTTCTACTGAAGAGAGTTTCACTGAATCCTGTACTGTTGAATGACTTGAGTGAAGGATAAAGAACAAAGGTTTAGAATTTGTAATGGGGAATAATTAGGGTGAGGGATGGAGTGCTAGAAGAAACAGTCAACTTTAGAGAAAAATACTGGAGATCCAAAGTCCTTGGGAAAACCAGACCTTAGTTAATGCAAGGAAATGGAAGGAATGTAAAAGGAAGAGATTAAGCACAAAGGGGATTTTTATGGAGGAATGGGTGGGCCAAAGGGTGTAAAGGAAAGGACAAGCAGGGAAAAATAAAAATGTGTTGGCTTTTGGGGTAGGGCACTATGGCTAGTTAAATAGGAATGAAAGTACTGGGAGCCAGCGCATAGGAGAATGAATTTGTTTTTAGGACAGTATCCCTGAGTAATAAGGATTACGTTTTGGAGGTGTATGTGCTAGCCATAAAGAAATGGAAGTACCAAGCAGACAGGTCATTTGAAATTGACTTCTCCTATATACCACAGTTAGCTAAAATGTCAGTGAGAAAATGATCCTTCCAGATCAGAGGTTCCCAAATTTATTTGGCTTACCGCCCCCTGAAAAAAAAAATTCTTCAGCACACTCCTTGAAATTACTTTCTTTAACCTTCTAATGGTTTTTAAAATTTTTGTCATCTGAAAAAAAACCAAAATATATTTTTAAATGACATCTTAAATTTAATAATTTATTAATAATAATTATTAATAATTTATTTTTCCTGCATTGAAATTTTGATGATGCAGTATGTCAGTATAGTTTATTGTAAACAATAGTATATATGCAGTATAGTATATTGTAAACAAGTCATTACATGCACATATTCCTGCTGATCCATGCTGGACGAGATAATGCAACATACTTGCCTGCCAGCAAGTTAAGACCTGTTGGTGCACTTGACCACTGTTATGATTTGCATTTTGTGTGTTTATTTGGAAAATAATATAATCTTTATGACTTTAACTCTGTTACACGATGGATGTAACTCGTTTTTCAAAATTTTCTTTTCCTTTTTCCTTGTGCTTCCACTGCCCCCTTATTTTTATTCAACTATCCCCCCCATTGCACTCAAGGCAACCCTGGGGGGGATAGTTGAATGACCCCTGGGAACATTCCAGTACCCCCCAGTGGGCACTATTGTCCACTTTGGGAACCTCTGTCTAGATTCAGAACTTTTAAAGTGGGGACATTTGATAAATGTTTACTGGAATAAATTAGCATTCCAGTGTAGGTCTTATATTTCACCACTGTATCTCAGAATAGTATACACTGACATACTAATAGTGAGATGGCAAATATGTGAAAGTAATTGTGAAGAGATATATTTTAACAGTGAAGGGATACCAGATCTGTTACTGTTAATATTTTATTATCACTAAATAACATACTAGTATGTATTACCTCTCTCTTTTTTAGATCTTTTCAGTATCTTAGAATTAAAGACCAAACACCACCGATCCTAACTAAGGCTATCGATGCATTGCATCGACATAAAAGTGAGTTCTTTGAGAAGCATGGAGAGGTAAGGGTTGTATGTTTAATAATTATCTTTTGATTAGTCATTAAACAGGAACTGGTAAATGTTGCTAAATAAGTCTTTTGACTTCAGTCTTCTGTTTTAGTCACATTTAGATATAATGATACTGATGTCTTTTTATTTTTATTTTTATTTTTTTTTGCTTTTTTTTTTTTGGGAGGGCAGTTGGGGTTAAGTGACTTGCCCAAGGTCACACGGCTAGTTTTTTTTTTGTGTTAAGTGTCTGAGGCTGGACTTGAACTCAGGTACTCTTGACTCCAGGGCCGGTGCTCTATTCACTGCGCCACCTAGCCGCCCCACTGATGTCTTTTTATTAAAGTCTTACAACTGATGGTTAGTTTCTAAGACTGTGCCACAAAAGCCTATTTATCCTATAATTTAGCTGTATGACAACTCTTAGTATTGACCTGAGTTCTTAGTTTTTAATATCCTCTCATTTCCCAGTATCTCTCTTCTCAGGCTGCAAGTGCTTTCATGATTCACAAAATATGCTAAGGATCATTCAGTTGGAACTGGAAGGGACATTAGAGGCCTCTAGTTCAACACCCCAATTTTTCAGATGAGAAAAGTCTCCAAGAGGTTAAGGTTTTTCCAGGATCACACAGACTTAGGGGATCATCTTCCTACTCCTTGTAATATACTCAGTGAAAATCCTAGGTTGGAACTCTGAACACAGTTTTTTCCCCATAGAAACTACTGTTTTATTACGTGGTAAGTTATTATAGAGTACCATCAGTATAGTTATAACAACTATACAATGAGTGTTTCCTATGGTTTTGTCTAGGGTCTTCTCTTCTCCCTTATTCTTGGTAGCCTTATGGGCTCCCCTGAGTTTAATTATCGTCTTTATGTGGATGACTCACATATCTAAAAATCCAGCCCTAGTCTCTCCTCGGGCTTCAGTCTTGGTTCCCTAATTGCCATTTCAAGCTCAGAGGCCTCTTAAACTCAACATATCTAAAACCTGAACTCATCTTCCCCCTAAATGCATCCTCTTCAAAACTTGTTATTTCTATTGAAGGCACTACCATCCTGCTAGTGTCTCAGACTCATAAACTTAGCATTATCCTGGACTCCCCTCCCCACACGCCCTCTCAATTTCCAAATTTTGCCATTTTTCCCTAAACAACTCGGCATATCCAGCTCTCTTTCTCTACTTACACAGCTGTTCATATTCTTAGTTCATGTTCTAATCACCTCTCACCTAGAATGGTTTTCCTGCCTTGAGTCTCTCCCCACTCCAATGCATCATACACATTGCTTGCCAAAGTAATTTTCCTTTCCTTAAGTAATATATGATCAAAGGATAGGTACAGCAGTTTTCAAAGGAAGAAAGCTGCGATATGAACAATCTTGACTATTTTAACTTGGTACTTAAATATGTATTTTTTGGCTGCTATTTTTTTTTTTTTTTGATCCTTTAAGCTCATTTCATTTTGAGGTTTATTTCAGGAGGAGATTGGTGGATTTTTTTTCTATTTTCACTTTGCCTTCTTGATCTAATAAATTTTAGGCAGTTTCCTCCTTTTTTGGTCATGTCTTTCAGGTCCTTCATGGATTCTGAAATTATCTTTCCTTAATGTTTACCATATCAATTTTTTTTAGGAGATACCTGAATTTTCTTTTACTTTTTCAATCCTTTAAACTTTTTCAAGCTTTTAAAAAATGTTTTATCTCATGGAGACCTTAACTTGATGTTTGGCCCATTTTAATTTTCGAGGAGACTCTTAATTGGGTAAGGTTTTGTAGCCCTTATGCCAGCGGTTCTCAACCTGTGAGCCGCGACCCCTTTGGGGGTCAAACAACTTTTTCACAGGGGTCACCTGAGACCATTGGAAAACACATATTTCAATGGTCTTAGGAACTGAGACACTGCTCCTCTATCCGTCTCCAGGTGAGTCCTCCTACATGCAGATATGCCCACATATAAGTATTAAAGGGTTGCTGCATTAGGAAGGTTGAGAACCATTGCCTTATGCTAAGTTGTTAATGTTCTTTCTGAGCTTGTCCTCTAAAGTTACCATTTTTCCAGTTCTTTCCACTAGCACTCTCATTTCATTCATTGTATCATTTCTAAACTCTTGCTTCATTTCTTCTAAGAATTGTTATTCACTTGTTTCAGTTATATCCAAGTCTTTGTGACCTCATTTGGCGTTTTCTAGTCAAAGATACTGGAGTAGTTTGCTGTTTATTCTCCAGCTCATTTTACAGGTGAGGAAAATGAGGCAGACAGGATTAAATGACTTGCCTGGGATCACACAGCCAGTAAGTGTTGGAGGCTGTATTGAACTTAGGTTTTCCTGACTCCAGGCTATGTACCATGAGCTGCCAGGAATATTAATGGATCTTTTGGTGCTTGTAGGGATTTTGGAGTTATTCCATTCTGGGTTTGAGTCTTGGGTATCCATAATGTCAAAATACTTTTTATTGTGGCAGTTTTAAAAAATTTGTTTTTTCTTACTTCCCAGATTAGGACTTATGGTTAAGGCCAGGTTTTGTGCACTTCCGTCAGGATTGTTAATGGCCTTAGTTGTCCCTGCGCTTTATTATCTGAGGATATATCTCTTTTCTGGACATTGAATCCTCTGTACTTCAGGCATTATAGGTGTAGCTCAGTTTGGGAATGGCCAGCTTTAATTGTACTCTGTGGTATGACCTAAGGCATGCTTCAGTCACTGCCTTTCTGGACTTTTCCAGGCTCCCTTCCTTGGTTTGGGTCTTAATATACTGCAGACCTGCCTCTTGGAGTTCAAAAAATGGTTACTGATGTTGCCCATGTGCCACTGCCTTACCCTACCCCTCCCTTTCCAATTAGCTAGCTACAAGGGCCTGCAAGTTCAGAGCCACCCCATTGTTTGGTTATCCTAATGTGAGTTTATGATCCTTTCTACTATAATCCTGGTCTGGGCCTGGGGCTGAATCTTTACTCCTATCCAGGATTAGAGAATGAAGAATGCCATCATAGGCCTATATCAGTTTTGACCCTAGAGGTTGCTGTCTCTAGTCTTGCTCCGTAGTTACAGTGGCAGCACTATGGCACTTTTCCTACCCTGGTCATTTCCTGGTAGCCCTAACTTAGTGATCTTGGGCTAGAAATACAACCCACTGTGGTTTCACCTCAGATTTCTAAACCACTACTTGGTCTGATGCTTGGGTCTTTGTTGGTGTAGTTTTAAGAGGAACTGGTCTGTGCTTTCTCTTACTCTGCCATCTTTTTCTTTTCTTTCTTTTTTTTTTTTTTGGCTTTTTTGGAAGGGGAAGGCAGGGAAATTGGGGTTAAGTTACTTGCCCAAGGTCACACAACTAGTAAGTGTTAAGAGTCTGAACCTGGATTTGAATTCAGGTCCTCCTGACTCCAGGGCTGGTGCTCTATTCACTGCACCACCTAGCCGCCCTCATCTTTTCTTTTGGTACCTAATTTTGAGAGAGATTTCACTTCTCCCCCTCTCATTGAATCCTTCAGATCTGTTTCTTTCAGCTCCTTTTTCATAGATTCTTCTTTCTAGTTCTTAATCTTAAAAAACCAAACAAACTAGTGGCTTAAAGTCTGTATAATAAACTTTTAACACATTCCTTTTTTTTTACCTATAATTTTAAATATTCTGTATTTTTTCCAGGTACGTATACAAAAATTTAACATTGATTTTTAAAAATTTTGAGTTCCAAATTCTCTCCTTTTCTTCTCTCTCCCTTTGTTGGGAAGGCAAGCTGTTTGGTATAGATTATGCATGTAGAGACATACAAAACATGTTTTCGTATTAATTATATTGTGAAACAAAACAAAGACAAAAAAAGACAAAAAAAAAGACAAAACCCCAATCCAAGAAAAATACAGAAAGTTTAAAAAAAATATGATTGATCTGCATTCATATACCATCAGTTCTTATCTCTGGAGGTGGATAGCATTTTCCATTGTAAGTCATTTGGAATTGTCTTGGATCATTGTATTGCTGAGAAGAGCAAAGACCTTCACAGTTGATCAGTGTTCTCTTGGTTCTGCTCACTTTGCAGCAATTTATGTAAAGCTTTCCAGGTTTTTCTGAAATCTACCTGCTCATTATTTCTATAGTCACAATGACACTCTTCCCAACTGCCCTAATTTGTTTACCCCAGTTGATGGGCATGCCCTCAAATTCAAATTCTTTACCACCAGAGAAAAAGCTGCTGTAAGTATTTTTTTACATATAGGTATGTTGTTTACCCTTTTTATTTTTTAAAATTCTCTTTGGGATACAGACCTAGTACAGGTATTGCTAGATCCAAGGGTATGCACAGTTTTATAATACTTTAAGGCACAAGTCCAAATTGCTCTCCAGAATGGTTAGATCAGTTCACAACTGCCTCAATGGTGAATTAGTGTCCTAATTTCCCCACATCCCTTTCAACATCATTTTCTTTTTCTGTCATATTAAGCAATTTGATCAGTGTGAGGTGGTACCTCAGAATTGTTTTAATTTGCATTTCTCGAATGAATAGTGATTTAGAGCATTTTTTCATATGACTATAGATTGCTTTGATTTCTTCATCTGAAAAATTCTTGTTATATCCTTTAACCCTTTATCAGTTGGGGAATAACTCTTATTCTGAAAGTTTGACCCAGTTCTCTATATATTTGAGAAATGAGGCCTTTATCAGAGAAACTTGTAAATTTTTTTTTCACAGTTGTGATTACTATATATTTCCTTCCATCCCATTTTCCCCTGCTTACTTTTCTGTCTCTTTCCTTTCACCCTGTCCTTCTTCAAAAGTGTTTTGCTTCTGACCATTGCCTCTCCCAATCAGCCCTCCCCTCTATCAGCACCCTCTTCTCTTATCTCTTTCCCTTCCTAGTCTCTTGTAGGGTAAGATAGATTTCTAAATGCAACTGAGTATGTATGTTATTTTCTCTTTGAGCCAGTTCTGATGAGAGTAAAGTTCAGGCATTGTTTGTTACCCCCAGTCCCTTTTCTTCCTCACCACTGTAAAAGCTCTTTTGTGCTTCTTTTATGTGAGATACTTTATCCCTTTCTGCCTCTTTCTTCCCCCTATTAGCAGTGCATCCCTTTTTCTCAACCTTTAATTTTATTTTTTTTTAGATATTACATTATAGTCATCCCTCCTAACATCCCTTAATTTAATTTTTTTAGGTATCATCCTGTCATAGTCAACCCACACCCATGCCCTCTTTGTATACTCCTCCCAACTGCCATAATAATAAGGTTATTAGGAGTTAAAAGTATCATCTTGCCAGTAGGAATGTAAATGGTTCTCTTTCCTCTTTACCTTTATATGCTTTTCTTGCCATCTTGTATTTGAAACTCAAATTCTTTCTTTCTCTGGTCTTTTCATCAGGAAGTCTTGAAAGTCCTTTATTCCATTAAATGTTAATTTTTCCCTTGAAGGGTTATATTCATTTTTGCTGGGTAGGTGATTTCTTATTATAAATCCTTTTCTCCTTTGCTCTCTGGAATATTATATTCCAAGGCCTCTGATCCTTTAATGTAGAAGCTGCTAAATCTTGTTGTTATCCTGACTGTAATCCATCATAATTGAATTGTTTCTTAATGACTAAAATTCTGCAATATTTTCTTCTTGACTTGGAAGCTCTGAAACTTGGCTAATAATATTCCTGGGAATTTTCACTTTAGGATCTCAGGAGGTGATTGGTAGATTCTTTCAGTGTCTATTTCAGCCTCTGGTTTTAGGATATCAGGGTAGTTTTCTTTGATAATTTTTTTTTAAACCTAGATCTGTTTTAAAATTTATTTTTATTTTTCAGCATTCACTTCCACAAAATTTTGAATTCCAAATTTATTCCCCGTCTCTTCCCTACTTGATAATTTCTTGAAAGATGACGTCTAACTCTTTTTTTCATCATGGCTTTCAGATAGTTCAGTAATTCTTAAATTATCTCTCTAGGATCTGTTTTCTAGGTCAGTTGTTTTTCCAGTGAGGTTGCCACCATCTGGTGTTGGGTTTTCCGGAAATGTATTTACGTATATTTATATGAGACCTGCATGGATAGGAAGTGATTTGGAACTTTGGAACTTTAGATTGAAACAGGGTTCGTTCTAAACAGCTTTTGACAGCTGTAATATCCAAGACTTGAAAAGCAGTTTTGCATTTTGAGCTTCATCATGCCTAAAAATATAATTTATGATGAATACAATTTGTGAAAGTACTTTTTATCCTCTTTTCCAGGAAGGCACTGAAGCAGAAAAGAAAGCTATCTCTCTTCTTTCTAAGTTACGAAATGAACTACAAACTGATAAGCCATTTTTGTCTTTGACTGATAAGTCTGCTGATACTGATATATGGAACCAATACCTGGAATATCATCATAGTCTTATAAATGAAAGTAATAAAAAAATAAGCTGGTTTCAGTCTCCTTGGTTGTATGTAGAGTGTTACATGTACCGTAGAGTTCATGAAGCATTAATGCTAAGGTAAGTTAATATCTTGTCAAATTCTGTTACTTAATGTATTTTTGAGACAGTCTATGTATTTTGTTGAAAGGTAGATTAGTATCGTAGAAAGGGAACTAACCTTGAAGCCAGGCAGTCCTGGATTCAAATCCTGCCTTTTAATACATTGTCTGTGTAACCCTGGGCAATTTAACTTCTCAGTATTCTCAGTAAATCTCTAGGACTTATAAGTTGCAGAGAAAGAGATCACCTCCATTGGTAGAACAATTTCCTCATCATAGCAGTGAAATCACAGGTCTAGTTTCAAACCTCATCTCTTATGTGTTTAAAAATTGCTTCAAGCTATAAAAGCCGATTGTATTAGTGGAAACATAAGTGAGTTTCAGAAAGTTTTCAGATGCACATTTCATAGAAGTTATGTTATAAATATGTTATAATTGTGCTAGGTTTCATGGAAGTGCATTTCCTTCTTTTTTTATTGTGCCTGACATTCCATTTTAAAATTCTTTTTAAAATTTGCTACTTTGCTTATTTTATATTAAAGGTTTATTTTCCCACAAAGTCCAGATTCATAGCTTTTAGCCAATTGTTGCAAAATTTAGCATATAGATACTACCTGGTCTTTAATTTAAAAATATAAAAGCAAAATAGTAAATTTTTGAACAGTAAAAAATAGGTAACATTTCAGCATTGTTTGATAAAAGAAAACATCAGACTAGTGCATCACCATGTCATTTTCATTATACAGTCTACAATGCAGCCAGCCTCCCTGCAAAATGCTAAAAGTCATGACATCTTTCACATTTGTTCATTTTTCTTATTCTCAGCATCCTGGTTTAGACCCTCCTACTTTCATTATCCTTCTAATTCATCAATATACTTTCCCAGAAAAATGTCTCATAGAGATTCTGGCTAATCGCCCCTTTGGTCACATGTCTTTAGTGAATACTGTTGCCTTCTGAATAAAATTCTTTTGCTTGCCTTTTCCTGTTTCTTCCCACAACCCACCGTTGTAGTCAAACTGAGCATTTTGCCTCAGGCTGTTGCTATGGTTTGGAATGTCCTTTTTCCTCAACATTGCCTGTTCCCCACAGTATAAAGAGCAACTTGGTTTTGATTTCCTTTACCTTCATACTTTGTGAACATTGTATGATGTTTCATAATTATTGTACTTATATCATACTGTTTATTTTAGCTATGTTGATATATTATCCCCTTATTAGAATACAAGTAACTTGAAAGCAGGGAATGTATATTATTTATATGTTGTGTCTCCCCCACTGCCAAGCATGGTACTCTCCACATAGTAAGCTCAAAATAAGTAAACAAACACAGCATTTATGTAATACTTTAAGGTTTATAAATTGTTTTATTATCTCATTTACTTCTCATAACTCTATGAGGTAATTTTTTACAGATGAGGAAACTGAAGCAGAGTTTGAACTCAGCCTTTCTGGTTCCAACCCCAGCACTATCCACTGTACCATCTTGTTCATTTCAGTGACACTCAGGTCTCCTGTCTAATTTTTTTCTCCATACAGCTAATGCTAATTCCTGCCTTCGATGTTCAGATTTCTTCTTTTTCTGTTGTTAAAGTGTTTTTATTCATAGACTTCAAAGAATGTAGATGTTGAATGGAGTCTATGCTTTCTCCTTCATTATTGAATTTTGTTGGTTATAATTCATTAGTTCTTTAGCTTACATTGTTACTCCTCAGACTTTTCTATAAATGATAATAAAATTAGATCCACATGTTTATAATTGACATGATAATCTACAATGTCAAGTGAACTTGTAAAAAAAAGTAAGGAATCTTGTTTCATTGATTCAGAATTCTTGGAAGGAATGGAAGCAGAGGACCTATCTTTGTATTTCAGCATAGGGTTTGGTAATTATACAGATATTGTCAAATAGTTCTTTGGTTGCTCTCTTCTCCAAGTTGGGTTCAAGCTAAGAAATTTTGTAGGAAAGAGCCACAAGGACAGTTATTAGGGATACTGAATATTAATTTATAGCAGTTGTTTTAATTTCCATTAGCAATGCAAAGCTATTAATGATAAACTTTACTTTAAAAGAAACTATAACAGCGCAGTGGTTCTCAACCTTCTTAATGCTGTGACCCTTTAATACAGTTCCTCATGTTGTGGTGACTCCCAGCCATAAAAATTATTTTTGTTGCTACTCCATAACTGTAATTTTGCTACTGTTATGAATCTATCTGATATGAAGGATGTATTTTCATTGTTACAAATTGAACATAACCCACAAGTTGAGAACCACTGATATAGCCTATTGTACTGGATACCTTTCTGTGATGGTTAGGGGTAAAATCCAAAGGAACTATATCTCTGGAGACAGTATAGTTAATGAAGATGTATGTAGGAGGTTAGGGGGCTTACAGTAGACTTGTTTATATTTCAATCCAAGATTATTCAGAGGATAAAAGCACTATCTTTTTAGTGTTTCTGCAGGTCCTAATGACCCAACATTAATGATGTAATAGTTACTTATCTGTAAGTCAGAAGTAAGAATTAAACATTTATTTGTGACATTTAATGTAAAAATTGTGCATTTCAGACACTGAAAAGTAACAGTAGAGTGAAGTTATTTTGAATTATTTAGGAATTATAATGGTTGTTGGTTTATTAATTTTTTTCTGATTATAGTTTTATTTTATTTTTTAAAAAATTTCTTGTTTACATCATTCCTTTCCATGAGATTTTTGAGTTACAAATTTTCTCTCCATCTTTTCCCTACCTCCAACCCCAAAATAGCCATCCCACTGTAAAGCCCCTCCCCCAATCTGCTCTCTTTTATGCCCTCCTCCAACACTACTCTAACTTTCTGGTAGGGCAGGGAGGGTCTCCCTACCCCAGTCCCTGTATATTTTAATTCCTAGTTGCATGTAGTTAATAATAATAATTACACACACACACGCACATATATGTGTATATATGCATATATACATACATATATATACACACATACATATATGTGTGTGTGTGTATGTGTTTTTAACATTTGATTGTAGAGCTTTAAATTCTAGATTCTTTCGGTTCCTCCCTTGTCACCCACCCCAACTGGAAGGACAAGCAATTCAATATAGGCTGTACATGTGTAATTATGCAGGACATCTCCACAGTGGACCTATTGTGAGACGCTGATTATATGTCCCTCCTTCCTATCCTGCCCCCCCCCTTGTTCTATTCTCTACTCTGTCCTTGTCCCTTTACTGAAGTCTGTACTTCCAGCAACCCTCTCCCAGACCCTGCCCTCCCCTCTGTGATCCCACTTCTCATCCCTGTCCCTCCTACTCTCCTGTGTGGCATGATACCCAGTTTAGAGTTTATGTTGTTTCTTCCATAAGCCAATTTCAATGAGAGTAAATGAAGATAAAGTTGTAGCAGTTATCCCTTGCCTCTTCTATATGGGATGATTAACCCCATTTTGTCTCTGCCTGTCTCCTCTCATTTTAGTCCTCTCCCACCTCAGAATTTCACCTTTTAAAGTATTATCCCTTCCTATTCAATTGATCCAGTACCCTCTATGTATACATATACACACACATGCTCAGATATGTATTCATATGCATAGATGCCCTCCTATATAGACATATATATAGGCGTACATATATATACACACATTTGTATTCCCTTCACCTATCCTCATACTAAGAAAAGTTTCATAAGTTACTATTATGGAAAAACGATATTGGCGTGTAAATAGTTCAACTTTGATAAGTTCCTTATGATTTCTTTCCCATGTTTACCTTCTCATGCTTTTTGTGTTTGAATGTCAAATTTTCTTTTCAGTTCTGGTTTTTTTCAGCAAGAATGCTTGAACGTACTCCACCTCACTGAATGACCATGTTTTCCCCTGTAACATTATACTCAATTTTGTTGGATAGGTGATTCTTGGTTTTAATCCTAGCTCCCTTGATCTCCGGAATATCATATTCCAGGCCCTTCGATTCCTCAGCGTAGAAGCTGATAGATCCTGGATTATCCTAATTGTGGTTCCACAGTATTCAAATTGTTTCCTCCTGGCAGTCTGTAATATTTTCTCTTTGATGAGGGGGTTCTGAAACCTGGCTATAACATTTCTAGGAGTTTTCTTTTGGAGATCTTTTTCAAGAGGTGATTGGTGAATTCTTTCAAGTTCTATTTTGCCCTCTGATTCTAAAACATCGGGGCAATTTTCCTTGAGAATTTCTTGAAGGATGCTTTCCAAGTTCTTATTTTGATCATGGCTTTCAGGTAAACCAATAATTTTCAAATTGTCTCTCCTGGATCTATTTTCCAGGTCAGTGGTTTTTTCAAGAGATAGTTCACATTGCTTTCTATTTTTTTGTTTGTTTGTAACTGTTAATAGAATCTTGGTTTCTCATTAAGTCATTTGCTTCCACTTGCTCCACTCTAATTCAGAACAAATTATTGCCTTCAGAATGCTTTTGAGATTCTTTTTCCATCTGGGAAATTTGACTTTTTAAGGTATTCTTCTCCTCATTGGCTCTTTGGGCCTCCTTTGCCATTTGAGTTAATCTGTTTTTTAAGGTGTTATTCTCTTCAGTCAGGTTGTTGACTCTTTCTTACATTATTCTCATTTCTCTTCCCAATTTTTCTTCCGCTTCTCTTATTTGGTTTTCAAAGTCCTTTTTAAGTTGATCTATGGCTTGTAGGCAATCTTCATGTTTCTTGGAAGCATTTGGTGTGGGAGTTCTGACTGTGTTGTCTTCCTCCTTTTCCATGCTTTGGTCCTTTTTGTCCCCAAAAAAGGATTCTAGAGTTTTATTGCTGTTCTTAGTTTGCTTCCTTTTCTTCATGTTGGCCAGTCAATTAATTGCTTGATTTTTTAGCTCTGTGGAACTCTGCTTCCAGGGGGAAAGCTCTGTCCCAAATTGCTGGGGTTTTCACAGCTGCCAGAGCTATTGGGGGTGCTGTAGCCCCCACCAGCTTTGGCTTGCTGAAAGCACATCCCAGGACCACCGCCCAAGACCACGATATCCAGGCCGCTCAACGCAAGAGCACTTGGCCTCTGAATGATAGCCTGCCCTCCCTGCAATCTGTAGCTCTGAAGCAGCAGGGTTGGGCTGCTTCCTTGCCTTGGGGGCAGTTTGGCTGGACCACTTTTTTCCCCCCAAATTTAGCTTGAATTCCACTGACCTTTCTTTTAGCTTTGTTTCTTCTGGCTTGATAAATGTGGAGACTGTCCCAGGAACTGCTGATCCACTCTGCTGTAGACTCCAGCTGTGGCTTCTCCTGACCATCCTGGGGCCAGGCCGCAGTTTTCAGACTTGGCTGGCCTCAGCTCCCAGCCTGCTGTGATGAGCCCAACCTGCCAAGCTACCTTCAGCCACAGATGCGTTTTCTGTATTTTTGTGAATTTTGGAGCCCTAAAATTTGTTTAGAATCGTATTTTCTGGGTATTTAAGGTGGCTGTGTGGTAGCTGTGAAACTTTGCTGCTTCTATGCCGCCATCTTGTCTCCGCCCCCAATTTATTAATTTTTGCATAAAAATAAGGACTCAGACTTAAATATGAGGTGTGTCTATAAACTAAGAGGCTGCTTTTTAAATGACTAGAGTAGAAGTTAAGCATGCAAGTGGATGTTTTTCTTCAAAGTCACATTGGGAATTAATATACTTATTCCAGTCATAACTGTCATCACCAAAAATTGTGGAATTCCTTTTTTGGACTTGCCTTCGGAACAGCTTATGAGCCATACAAGAAAAGTCTCATTGTTTTATGGGCATACCTCCTTTTTGAATCAAGATGGCATTACTTAGTTTTGATCCAATCCACCTTATTTACCAGACTTGGCTCCAAAGGACTTTGGCTTTTTCCAAAAATTAAATCTGCCATCAAATGATGAAGATTTGCCACCGTTGAAAATATTCAAAAGACTGTGTCATGGGCTCTGAAGAAAGTACCAAAAAAGGAAGGCCAAACATATTTTGAACAGTGATAACATCGTTGAAATAAGTATAATTTCTCCTATTTTGACTCCTTTGAAGGGGAAAATACTCATTTGGATGTACAAATTTTGGTAGGTGTGTTTTTAAAAATCAGTAACGTTACTTTCTTGTCACAATTCATATACCATAAACTTTCAGTTTTTCACATGAATATAAGGGGGTGTGGTATGGATATGGAATAGAAGATAACCCCCAAATCTTTTGTACTTAGCTTTGAAATGGGTCGTCGTGTTTTTTCACCAGATTTAGTTTCCTGTTCATTTCCTTTAATTAGCATTATTTTTATTTCCCCATATTTTGTTAATATGTATTGACCAGGCAACAGAATGAGATAACCTAGAAAAATAATTGATGTCAAGTATGAAGATGAGGGGATAGAAATTTTAAATTTTTTAGAGATAACCTCCACATAGATAATCAAAATTTGAGTGTATAAGGAAGTCAAGGCAGCTAATTGGCAAGTCTTTCTGCTTAAGATTTCTCATTTGTAAAATGGGGCTAATAATTGCACCAGCTTTACTGCGTTATTGTGAGGATAAATGGGAGAACATATTTAAAGTGCCTTGGAAACCTTAAAAGTGCTGTATAAATGATAGCTGTTGTTATTTTCTTAAGAGAATAGCTTTTCCTACTCCCTTTTGCTTCCTGACTTGAAGTTTTCATCAGAAGGAGAACTTGGCAAATAGGAAAAAATACCTAATTAGTAAACATCATAAAATATTGTATATTGGGAAAGTACTGTGATTTGTCAGAGTAATTTTTTAGGATTATAGGAGATTTCAGTTTTCAGGAAGCTTCATGCTTCTCAGTCTTGGCATCAGTTTGAGATTTGACTATTTAATTGCTGAGATATTAACTATATAAAATACTGCATCATGATTTTTAATTTTTATTAATTGTTTTAATAATAATATTACTAATTTTATACCTCCTCTTTTGTCTCATTTTAGTTCACCAATAAGTGATTTTGATGTATTTAAAGAATCAAAAGACCAGAATTTCTTTGAATCACAGGAAGCTATCAAGTCTTTATGCAATTACCTACAAGAGTTAAAAAAAAGAATTGAAAACCTAGATGAAAATCAACTGAAAGATGAGTTTTTTAAACTCTTGCAGGTAAATGTTAAATTATTCTCTCTTCTTTCTCTCTGTCTTTGTGTGTGTGTATGTGTAATATTGTATTTATAAAAAGTTAATTTTTTTTTACATATATTTCTTTACATTTGTCAAGTCATTTAAGGCTAATCTTATATATTTCTTTACATTTGTCAAGTCATTTAAGGCTAATCTTACATACTTGCAGTGGATTTTTTTTTTGTAATAACATTGTTCAAGGAATAAAATTCATTTTAATGCTTGGAAATAAATTTTTAGGTCCACTTAGATTCCCCCTCCCCAATAATACTTTAAATACAAGTAGATCTTGAGCAGTGAGCCAACTCATAGATGTTTCCTTGACTCTGTGAAACACTATACTTTTTTTTTTTTTATATTTCTTTGCTTATTCTCTTTTCCCTTGTCTCATTCAAAACACCCATAAATATTATTAGTATTGTTCTTCTGAGAACTTACTGGAACTGTGTTCTGGTCCATTTGACTTAGAGAATGGGTTCAGAGGTCAAAGAGTCAAAAAATTAAAAAAACATAATATTTGAAGGAGAAACCAGAAGAGGTAAAATATAAAAGGTATGAATATGAAGCAGAGAACTTTTTCAAGTCAAAATTTATTGAGATTCTTCCTTGTCCAAGCCATTGAAATAGATATTTTGAGGAGATACACAGAACTGTTGTACTTACGTCAATCTTTTTTCCTCAACTTAAGGAATTTTTCTAGTTTGGGAAAAAAATACATTAACATGTGAAAAGTAAAATAAGAGATTAAAGTGACAGTTCAAGATTATAATAGGAAATATTTTGAGGTACTAATATTGATAAATTAATTTTGTAGGCATTAATTGGCTTAATATCAGTCTTACATCCAAACAAAAGGGAAAAGGACCTATTTGTACAAAAATATTTATAGCACCTCTTTTTGTGGTAGCTAAGACTTGAACATCGAAGGGATGCCTATCAATTGGGCAATGGCTAAACAAGCTGTGGCATGTAATTATAATGGAATATTATTGTGCTATAAGAAATGACAAGCAGGATGATTTCAGAAATATCAACTGATGGCAAAGTAAAGTGAATGGAACCAGGAGAATGTTATACATGGTAACAGCAATATTGTTTGACGAAGAACTGTGAATGACTTAGCTATTCTCAGCAATACAATGATCCAAGACAATCCCAAAAGATTAATGATGAAGCCTACTATCCACCTCATATTGTTTGAGAAAGAACTGATGTTGTTTGAATAGAGACTGCTCTTTTCACTTTCTTTCATTCTTTTTTATTTTTTGAACCTTGTACAAAATGTTATACATGTGATTGCACATGTATAACCTATATCTGATTGCTTACTGTGTGGGGTAAGGAGAAGGGAGGGAAAGACAGAATGTGGAACTCAAAACTTTATAAGAAAAACAAATGTTAAAAAATTGTTGTAGGGACGGCTAGGTGGCAGAGCAGATAGAGCACCGACCCTGGAGTTAGGAGGACCTGAATTAAAATCCTGCCTCAGACATGACACTTACTAGCTGTGTGACCATTGGCAAGTCACTTGGTGCTGATTGCCTTGCTTTCCCTCCCCTCCACAATTGTTTTAACATGTAATTGGGGAGGGCCAGCTAGGTGCTGCAATGAATAGAGCACTGGTCCTGGAGTCAGGAGGACCAGAGTTCAAATCTGGCCTCAGACACTTAATACTCACTAGCCCTGTGACCTTGGGCAAGTGGCTTAACCCTAGTTGCCCTCCAAAAAGCAAAAACAAATATGTAATTGGGGAAGAAAATAAAATATATGTTTTAAAAAAAATCAGTCTTGGTAGAATATATTTTATATTTACTGTGGAGTTCATTTTCCGTTTTTACCTTTTCAGATTAATGTGCATGTATGTATATGTGAATATGTATGTAGATACACAATTTCTTTACTAGATAACATGATTTCATCAGTGTGGGTATTTTTTCTATTAGTGCATATTACAACCTACGCATATATTGTTATCACATATAATTTTTACTCGTATCTTCTCTTAAATCCTCTGTAGAGGAGGCTTCTACCCCTTTTTTCATCTTTTAGTATAGTACTTAGGCTTGTTTTTAAATCCATCACTTTTGTTACATGAATTTTTTCATTTTTGAGGCATTTGTTTTTTCCAATTTCAAAAAAATTGGTTCAAAAGTGAAAAATCCCATCAAGCTGAAATAGTATCTATGGGATAACAAAATGATTTTTCATTTTCAATATTTAATATTACCTTTGAGTTGTAAAGGGAAACAGTTTTAAATGGAAATTACATATGACTTTGGCCACTAAAGATGTAGCCTTTGGAGTATTTCATTTGTTTATAGGTAATGATCACTGATTATTTTGTACTTTCTTTCAGGTTGTGTTATGGGGAAATAAATGTGATCTGGCAGTTTCACCTGATGAGAGTGTCCCTCAGACATCTAGTCCACTAGCCAGTTTGGAAGACCTGAAACCTTTCATTTTAGTGAATGATTTGGACCACCTTTGGTCACTGCTTATAAACAAAAAGAAAATGAGGCAGGAGACATTTTCTGTTATTAGAGTGGATTTTATCATGGATAATGCAGGGTTTGAACTTGTTACAGATTTGGTAATGGCAGACTTCCTGTTAGTATCTAAGCTGGCTACTGAGATCCACTTCCATGGAAAAAGTATTCCCTGGTTTGTTTCAGATACCAATAAAAAGGACATGGACTGGGTGATTGAACAGTTAAAAGCTGCCGATACCAAGTGCATGTCAGAGTGTGGGATTAGCTGGGAGCACTATCTTAAGCATACATGGATTTACCAAGATCATATGTTTTGGACTCTGCCTCATGAGTATTGTGCTATGTCTCAGGTTGCTCCTGACTTGTATGCCGAACTACAGAAGTCAAATTTAATTCTTTTCAAAGGTGATTTGAACTATAGGAAATTAGTAGGAGATAGAAAATGGGAGCTTACAGTTCCATTTCATCAGGCTCTGAACGGCTTCTATCCTGCACCTCTCTGTAGCATAAGAACAATAAAAACTGATGCTTTAGTTGGTCTGGCACCTGGACAAGGGGAACAGGTTGCAGTTATTGATCCTCAGTGGAGGACCAGTGGAAAATTTGGTATATTTCAGTGTGATGGGGCACCTTGATTTGACTTAGGGGCTTTTTAAATATTTAAAGAGAAGCTTAACATGGCTCATTTCCCCTACAGAAAGTAATTTTGAAATTTAATTTAACTACTTTGAAGTTTTGGGGTTACATTTTGAAAGCCTCCACTTTTGATACCAGTTGTCTTTAATTATGTACTGATGTTGGTCATTAAGGGTTTTTAGTTTCAGCTGTTTTGGGAGTCTTACTGACATTTCATTTCTTAGTATTCATTGAAGTTTTATGTCCAACATTTGAATTGGCTCAAAGAAGTTACTGAGATAAATGTAAAAAGTATATTTATAATAAATTATACTTATATTTCTATTTAATTTTTGCCATTTAAAAGTGTAGCAAGCTAGCTACATGATATGTAATATTTTGGGAAATAATAAAATTATTTTAACTTCATTTTGTACTGCTTGCAACATTAATCTTAAGGTGGCATAAATTCTAATTTATCCACCGTTAGGACACATATCTTAAAACTGTGATGTTTGAACTATAGGGAAGTAGAAAATTAACTTGATAGTGTTCATAATTCAGGAATTGCCTTTTTTGTACTTGAATTTCTTAATGATAGTAGCATGCATTCATAAGCATTCTGCATTCCTTTATATATATGTTTACTTTTTTGAATGGTTTGTTAAATTGCAAAAAAAAACAAGAAAAATTAAACAGACTAGAAGGATATATGTTGTTGAAGAATGAGCTATTTCTTTCATGTTTATGAATTCTATCCATAGAAAATAAAAGATGGTTTGATCAAATTGTCTTTAGAAATGAACAAATTCCTTTTCTGGAATTTTAGGTACTATGTGCTTGAGAGAATTTAGGTTATAATAGACTTAACCCCTGACTGAAACGCATTTATTTTCATACTTTGAATTTGGAATGATATCTTTCCACCATGGATCAGCTTTGAACCTGAGTGGTTTTAGAAAGTACAACTACTATGTCACCTTGTTTTGAAAAATATATATAACTGAATATGCTAATAAAATAAAGCACATTAAAATTCCATTTGGTTTTTTTCATCCTAGAGTTTAAAATAGACAATTGAAAGAATCGATTTGTACAATTAATGCATCAGTAACACAAAAGCAATTTACATATGAAACTGTTTTAGCTTCCTTTCTTACTACTTAGCTGAAAAAAAAGTTTGGTAGTGACAATGAATATGTAAAATATCAGCTAATTTATTTACTTCTATATATAATTTATTCATGGATGATTCTTTTCAAACATAAATTATTCTGCTATCAAAACAAATACGAGGTTATTCACAGCACAGTGTAATGGAATAAAAGCATTTGTATGGACTGTTCAAGTATGGTGCAGCCTCTTGTGTAGATAGTACATTTTGTTAGAGAATAAAACAATAGGTATTAGTAATTCTGTTAAATGAAGTACAACACCCACAAAGAACTTGAAAATTGTGAAGTTGTTTTTCACTTCACAAACTTTTCAATTCAAGTTTTCCAGTTTTTAAATAGTATGGTTAAATTGCTGTAATAAAATTTGCATTAAAAAAAATTTCAAACACCTTGTTCCTAAATTATGTAGCATGTGACTCTTGGTCCTTTTTAAAAAAATAGTTCATCAGTGCTCTTTTTCCTTTTTTCACAACACTATCTTTTCCCGCTAATTCTTCTATCCTTCTTTGGTTGGCATCCACTTTTGTCAGTATAGTCTAGCAAAACAAATCAATACATTGGATATATCTGAATATGTGTACCTTATTCTATATGTCTGTATTTTTTAGAGAGGCACGCTTTACCATCAGTCTTTTCAAGTCATGATTTTGATACTTGTTTTAAAACTTGATAAACAATTTTTACATTAAAAATCCAAAAAGGATTGTATATGAATTTATGACTCTATTAATACAATTTTGGGATGTATCAACACTCACTCTCTTGCTTGTCTGTTTCCCTTCTGAATTTCTCACTTTTGTATGTATGTTTTATTGACAACCTTTCACATCACTATCATCAACCTTCCCCATATTCTCTCCAAAACACTCCCTCCTTCTCCCCCAAAAGCCCTCTCATAACAGGTTTAATGAAGCAAAACAAATGCATACCTTAACCAAGTCTAAAAATGGACTTTTTATTCTATGTCTCTAATCCAGGGAAATATAAAATTTTTGAGCATATATTCTTGATATGTGTATATTTGCTTAAAATTTATATATACATTTATAGTAGTTGTGCACATTTAAAAACAAGTGAGATGATGAAAGTATTTGATCTTATGTAGGTAGTGATCAGTTTATTGAGTATTAGGAAATTCACTGACAGCTGTATAGGGCAGTAGATTAGAGTGGGGAAGAGTAGGAGCCTTGGAGTGGTCCAGGTGAGAAGTTAGGAGAAACTAGCCTGGAGTAGTGGCTATGTGAGTGGAGAGTGACAGAAAGAGATGTGGCATCTGATTAGATATGTGAAGATATGATAAGATGAGAGAAAGTGTGAAGTCAAAGATGACAGGTTATGAAAACCTCCGCCATAAGGATTGGTAGTGACTTTAACAGCATTGGAGACATTTGGAAATAGGAAGGAGTGATGACTGCGGGGGGGGGGGGGAGAGGGGGGAAGAGAGGCTGATGCAATGTTATCTGTGACCTAATTCACAATCCCATCAGTGGCTGGTTATCATTTATGACTCCACAAATAAAAAGAGACCATGCCTCTTACCAGTTGCTGCCCCTAAGGCGGAACTCATCCCAGAGGATGTCTGATGGAGCCAGGAGGTGATGTAGGGCATAGTGATCAATGAGACTAGAACTATCCTGAGGGATCAACTCCCATCCATAATGAAGACTGGGAATTTGCACTGTAGAGAAAGGATATTGTAGGAGAACAGTATAGGAGAAGATCAGTGTGATTTGTGTTAAAGATAAGAGCCACAGTTGGAAGAGGGTGGTGGTGGGACATGTCTTCTCAAAATCCGACTAGTTGATCGCACCTCTTCGTGTTGGGATGGGGCAGCCCTAAATTTGGAGTAGTTCATTATTATTGACTATTCTACTGATAATAGAATGAAAACTTTGGAGCTGGAAAGGATGTTGGCGATCATCTAGTCACCTTGACTTTGCAAATGAGTTAAATGACCGATGCCACAGAAGGAGTTAAGTAGCAGAATAAGACTGGCACCCGAATTCTTTGACTAAATCTAGTATGCTTTCTGTCACGCTGTGTTGTCTCTCTTAGTTGTGGCAGAAGAATAAACACAAGAAAAGTTATACCTTGAATTTAGGACCTCTGGATTATTTTCATTTTCTTTTCGTAAACCTTTATTCTAGTCTTCTAAGTCAGTACTTACTGAAATAAATATCTGGGCATGGTTAATTTTTGTTGTTAAATTATTTTCAACTGTGGCCCCATTTGAGGTTTTCGTGGTAAAGATACTTGAGTCCTTCGTCATTTCCTTCTCCAGCTCATTGTACAGAGGAGGAAACTGAAGCAAACAGGGTTAAGTCACTTGTCCAGGGTCACACAACTAGTAAGTGTCAGGCTATATTTGAATTCGGGTCTTACTTATTCCAGACCTGGCACTCTATCCAGTGCCATCCAACTGCTTTGCATATTTATTCCTGATTCTAGTTCTCTTATTAGCTGTGACTTTATAGTTCCCTTTTCCTAATTTTACTGGAAATCAGAAAGTTATTTCTCATGTACTTGAAAACTTTGATTCCTGGTCTCGAAAACCCTTGGGAGGCTGGGTTTGTTCCAAAAAGCATTTGACATTCCAGCATCCCCTAGGGGACACCAGAATATCTTAGTATTTACCCAAATTGTTTAATGATGGGAAAGTATTGAGCTATTTATATAGGTCTCTCTAGGAATGTGGATTTGAACTGACTGCTTAGGGAAACTGTTCTGGTCTAGATCTAATCTGAGTATTTTTCCGGAGAAATGTTCAAAGAGCCACATGGACTCTAAGAGACCTCTTCTTGAAGTTCTGTTGAGAAAGTAGTTTTAGAGAAGAATTCATACTATTGATTCAGTCTCCTTTAGGTCTGTTTTTAACTGGGTTCTTTGATCAGGTTCTTTGTCCCCATTTTGGAGTGGGACTCCTAGATTCCAAATGGTTTTAGATATTACACTTTCTAGAAGTGAACTAGAGGACTCCAAAGCTCTCTGTGGTTTGAGGGAACTGAAATCTACTGCTACCAATGACCATTCCTACCCAGCTGAAAGCAGACCATCACCCACTGCATTTTCCATTTAGTTTGGCCATTTGAAAAAGAAAATGGAGTAGTTATATCAGGGGTTTCTCATCATATGTCTATTTCTCTGATCTCTTGAGATGACCCTTTTTGGTTGATTTAACATTGCTTCATCTTATATTCAGGCTCTTGGGGAAACAACAAAAAGAAAAAGTGGTTGATGTGAGGGAAATGTGTGCATATTTGAATCCCATTATCTGTAATGTTACTTTTTTTGTATGTTTAAGGCATTATTCTGACTTCACAAACTATCTGGGGAACAGTACATAGTGAGTTATAGAATGTTATGAAAGAACGCTGTAAATTTTTAATTATTTATATTGAACTTTGTGTTTACAGAGCCCTTAACAATTAGAGATTGCCCATGAAAGAGAGTAATGGCCTCCAAAATGGCCCATCATGAGTATTGTCTTCAGTATACCCACATCTAACCCTTGTGTCCCTTCCGCAACTCCAGTCTTTAGCCTTTTATTCTGGCTTTTGGTCCCTCAAGGCAGTAAAACAAAACAAAACCCTGATATCCTGCTTAGGTTTGATTCAGTCCATTGTTTTGAAAAAAGAAATAGCACATCTAGAGCATTTTCTTTGGGCAGTGGAGGATGAATTTGAGGCTCAGGAGAGAAAGACTGGAGGTAGAGAAACCATTTAGGTAATTGCAATAATTCAGGCAAAATGCATAAGGACTGAAACTAGGATGGTTACAGTAGGAATAAAAAGGAAGGGACAGATGCATTGAGAAAACTGGAACCCAGATGAAAAGATGATAAAGCTGAAAATATATTTAAATCAAATTATAAATGCTAGACTCATAAGTGATTAGTGGAAACTAGGGTTGTTTGGGAGTATATTCCCAAGATTTTAAAATTGTTATCCGCTAAGACATTAGGCATTGAGATATGTCTTGAATGTATATATGGAGAGGAGTGAAGGAGTGAATCAATGAATGAATAAGAATAGCTATACCTTTCCACAAAATGACTCTTGGATCTGTTGTCAGAAACCAAATACTGGCTTGGGTGAACTACAGGTGTGATCTAATGTGACAGTTTTGTTGTTTAATTCTTGAAGTTCTGTCCTTAAAAGTTCTGTTTAGGATTCACCTCCTCCGAGACATTTTCAGTGACTAATCCCAATTGACTTCAGTTACCCTGTC
Organism: Pseudocheirus occidentalis; assembly: GCA_028646575.1. Taxonomy (NCBI): domain Eukaryota; kingdom Metazoa; phylum Chordata; class Mammalia; order Diprotodontia; family Pseudocheiridae; genus Pseudocheirus; species Pseudocheirus occidentalis. The sequence goes on from CM053593.1 coordinate 309,914,367, forward strand.
CATTATTTTATCATATTTTATACATATTTTTCTTGTAATAACTAGTTTTGTGTATTTTGTGTTGTGGTTTTATGTTCGTTTATGTTTATTCAATTTTATTCCATAAATTGTGAGCCTTTTGAGAATAAAAACTGTCTTTTGCCATGTTTTTGGTAACAAATAAGCATAATTTTAACAAAAATCCTCCTCACATTTTCTGTATCCAAAAATGTGTGTCCCATTGTGTACCTTGAGTTCATCACTTCTCTGTCAGAGACATTCATCAGTTCTCTGGAGTTGTGGTTACATTCCATCCTTCTCACTCAGAGTCATAGAATGATGGAGCTTAGAAGAGACTTTAGAAGTTATCTTGTCCTGCACTTCCTCATTTTGCAATTGGGGGAATTGAGGCACAGAGAAGTTAAACAATCTGTCCAAGGTCACAGAAGGTTGGAGCTTTTGGTTCCCATGCCAGCTTTCTCTGCCCCTTATAGCACGTTGCCTAAGAAAAGTGCATAATAAATACAGAGAGATAAAATAGCTATAAAAGCAATCTACAAAGCTAATTTATTCATACATTGTACCATCTCAAAACTTACAGGAAGGGTATCCTGAAACACAGTTTTCACAAGGGAAAGAATGATCTATTGGTTGCTTCTTTTACCTCCTTTGGGAAAAAAAATGGTGGAGAGAGGGGAAAGAGGGAAACTGAACTGAACTGTTTTTAAACAGTTTATTTTAGTTGAGGCCAAATTTGTGAATCACCAGAAGATAAAAATCTCTTTCCCAAAAAACTAATGGGATAAATTTATTTTTATGACATTGCTAGTAGAATTAGATGAGGATCATTCCTTATATAGTTTTGGATGCACCTCGATTTGTAATAAAATCTAGCATGGTCTGAATTTGAAAAATCATCAAACGTGTTTTAGTTTTTTTTCCCCCTGAACCTCAGCAAGATGTTACAATCAACATTAAGATGTCAGAGCAATACATAGGAGGAACAAAGACTTTTTCCCCAACACCTCTTTTAATTTTTTTTATTAACAAGAATTATTGCTGCCATTTGAAAGGAAGTTGGCATGCTTTTAAAAGAAATCCAAAGCATGTCTAAGAGAGGGTCAGACAAATCCCACACTCCCCGCTCATCCTTTCCTGCCCCCCCTGCAATCCTGAAGGATTAAAAATAAAGAGAATAGTATCTGTTCATTTAAATTGAGTGGGTTTCCTCCCTATTTGAAAAACAGAAATTGCTTTTTGAACATGACAGTGAATTATAATTTTCAAATGAAGCTTTTGGCAAATTGTCCTATGTTTTTTGAGAAGTTTTAGCATTGGTCCCTCAGGACCTGGGACACAAGTACTGATGAAATAATCTGGAAGCAGTATTAATTTCTTGCAGCTGTTCTTAAATTTAAAACTGCTTTGCATTAGGGTGGTTGAGAAATTAGCCTCTTCCATTGTGTTCTTCCTTCTTTTCCTGGTTCCTTCTAAAATTTTTTGTTTTGAATTGTTAAATAAATAAATGTTTCTCTTTTTAGTAATTTAAAGTGGAAGAGGTGCCCATAATATTTTCAGTTTCAGGGTAATTTAAAGGTAAAAACAAAAATAAATTTAGCTTTTCCAGTACTTTTCTCAAGAATATTTATTGATGCTTTGTACTCAGTTTTGTAAATATATTTTCTTTAATTTTTATGTAAAGAATACACTTAAGAAAACTTGATGATAGGTGTAAGTAAACAACATGACTACAAGGCAAGAAGTTCTGCAATCAAAATGACCCATATATATATATACAAATATGTATACACACATATCTATACATACATACATACATACATATTGTAGCTCTTGTAGTGGCAAAGAACTAAAAATTAAGGGGATGCCCATCAGTTGGGGAATGGCTAAACAAATTGTGGTATATAAATGTAATGGAATACTACTATGTTGTAAGAAATGATGGAAGAGATGGTTTCAGAAAATTCTGGGAAAATTTTAAAGAAGTGATAAAGAGTCAAATTAACAGAACCAGAAGAACAATTTATATGGTGAAATTTTATAAAGACAGAAAACTTTGAAATGCTGAAAAACTCTGATTGACATATGTCTAATCATGCTTGCAAAGAACCTACTTCCTGACAAAGAAGTGATGATTCAGGATGCAGAATGAGACATACATTTGTGGGCATGACCAATGTAAGAATTTGTTTTGTTTGATTATGTGTGTTTGTCGCAATGGCTTTTTTTCTTTTTAATTGGTGGAGGGGAAGGAAGGAGGAAAAAAAATACTTGTAATTGAAAAATAAAAGGAAAGGGAAAAAAGAAAGATAAGAAGAAACCAATTCTTCATCGACATAATGAAATTATAGGACTTTGGCCATTAGGTGAAGTTAGGTGAAGAACATAGAGAAGCTCCAATGATTAACTGAGAACATCAGTCACACTCTTTTTGACTTAGAGAAAAAGCAAGCTTACCCTGGAAATATTTCATTCTTCACCTTTTTACTTGTATCCGTTGGAGAGCGTAGTGATGGAGGGAAGGATTTCCTCCTTCATTTTCCTTCCCTCCTCCCCCCCCACCCCCATCTTACAGCAGCTACACCTGTTAACATCCAGTGGAGGAGAGTCCAGCTGTGGAGCTGAGTCAAGGTGATTAGAGGAGTTAAGAGTGGAATCCTGTTCAGTAGATGGTAGACCCTAGAACCCTCATATCCTGTTGCTCCCAGGATATAAGCTCAAATGCTTTTCACAAGTGTGTGGCTTCACAGCTGTTTAGCAGCAGCTCAAGGTAGGATGTCAGCTGAGCCCCAAATTAGGGACAGTGATGACTCTAGTGAGTGATGACAAGGAGCAGTGAGACAGACACTGGCAGTGACTAGTTGGGCAGTATGTGGCAAAGACTTAGGGACCTAGGTCAGTGGGAACAGTATAAGGACTTAAGTGTCCACCTGTGCTGCAGCACTGGAAGCATGTGCTTCCTCTCCTCTTACTTTACTCTCCTTGGCCACATGTGTTCACTGTATGTGTACTTTTCTGCTTTGAGCTCTGTGTCTACTGTTCTCACTGAGATTTTGTGTATTTAGGGGAAAATGTATCTCAAGTTTATCAGGCTGTTTCAGTAAGTAAAACAGCCATGAAAATTGAAATGAAAATGAAAACTTTAGAAATTTTCAGATGAAAATTGCTTGAAGCAAATTATATCATTTGGCTGACTACAGGCAGCCTTAATATACCAGTAGGGGCTTATGACTACAGTTTTAGGTGTTGAATCTTAAAACTAGACCAGTCTTCCCCCAGGTGACTCAGCCTGTATATTTTACTGGGGGCAAGTTTACCCTGGAAGGGGTTCTACCTATAATAGTTTCAGGGGGAAAAATTATAGAATATTATATCAGAGCCATATCTATGAGCTTTCCTTATTTAAAATTGTGTGTGTGTGTGTGTGTGTGTGTGTGTGTGTATAAGAGCTCCCATGCAGGAGTAAACTTTCTAAGTAGCTTCCCCCCCCACTTTTCTATACGTTACCCAAAGTATGTAGTGGAGGTTAGTTTAGATGTAGAGTACTCCCCTTCAGGAAAGTGAATGAAATTGATTCTCTCTAAGAATATTTTACTTCATCCACTCAGAGATCTATTCTCCCTCTCCTCTCTTATAGAAATTGAAGTGCAGAAAAGGGCCCTTTATCTCTAATCTGGGAGATAAAAAGATTAGCTCAGTCTGGGGCAAGGGTCCCAACTCCTTATGTTTTTTTTTTCAACAAAGTTAGAAAACTTAAAAATGCAGATTATTAATAAAGTTCATGTAGTTCTGAGTCTCTAGTGATTTTTTTAAATCACTAAGCTGGGAGATTTCCCAGCCAGTTGAATTTGTTGTAATTAATTATCCATAGACTTTGCCTCAATCCTACTCTCTCCTTATGCCAAAATAAATAAACTCTCTCCCCCACACCTCTAGCCCCAACTCAGGATGAATTAAAAAGATCTTATTTATTAGGGTTGTTTGAAAGTTTTCTGTTTCATTAAATGTCCATTTCCCTGCCTTGTAGGATTATAGTCAGTATTGCTGGGTAGACTATTCTTGATGTTCATCCTAGCTTTTTTGCTTTTAAGAAGGTTATATTCCAAGTTCTCCCCTCTTTTCGAGGTGTAGCTGCTAAATCTTGTGTGATCCCGACTGTGGCTTCACAGAGCTGATGCATTTGTTCTCTCTTCTCTCCCACTGTCCTGAAAGCAAGGCCTTATAAACTTTTATGAGTAAATCACCTATGAGCTCAGCAAAGTCTTTTCCTTTGAGGGAAACCTTTATGTCTTGAGGTGTTCCCTGTCACTATATATGACATCTTCTGTATGGCCCTGGGTAAGTAGCTTCTGAGCCCCAGTAGAACAAGTGAACTTATGGAGGGACATTGATAAGAGTCTCCTAGAATGGACAGGTTGGGATGTGCTTCTTTCAAGGAAATTCCCACATGTATAATGTCACAGCTCCTTTGAAGAATGAGTATTAAATACTCATAAAGGTAAAAAAAATTCTCAGTATTGCATGAAACAAAATAAGACTATGTCTGTTTAAAATCTGTATGAAACAGTACGGGGGTGGGGGAGGCAGTTAAGTGGTACAACGGGCAAAGCATTGAGCCTGGAGTCAGGAAGACCTGGATTAAAATCTGGCCTCAGATGCTTACTAGCTGTATGACTCTGGTCACTTAACCCTGTCTGTCTTAATCCACTAAAGAAGGAGATGGCAAACCACTCCATTAACGTTTGCCATAAAGACCTCATGGACAGTGTTGGTGTGTTATGGTCAACAGGGTCATGAAGAGTCACAACTGAGTGAACAACAACAACAACATCAGACAGTCCTCAGAAAATAGATGAAGAAAAAAGAAGATATTCCATTGGGAAAAAAGAAGGTATTCCATTGAATATTCAATTGTATTATATTAGTTAACATTTGTTAGCCAAATCTATCAAACTTTCCCTTATCTCCTCAAAGAAGGACAAATTAATCAAGTTGTTAGTTAATCATATCCAATACTATTCTTTTCCTTAAACAGGATTTTCCCTCCGCCCAGTCATTTCCTGGTAGTACAGAAAGAAGTATTTTCTTAGGCCACACTTCCAACAAGTGGCAACTTAATGACCTGAAAGAATTAAATATATTTTCTTTGAGAATTTGTAGTAGTACCATGTAGAATTGTCCTGTGTAAACCTGCAACATTTACATTGTAGACTGGAGAGTTAGACCAAGGGATTTTTTCTTTTTTACCTTTGCATAAATAGATCAATGTTGAAAGTATTGTTATTATAATACGTAATTTGTAGCTTTACAATTTCATACTGTCTACCCCACTTTCCAAGAAGAAGAAGAAGAAGAGTTGGGATCAACAAGTCTTCTGCCACCTCAAAACACCATGTGGAGATAAATAGACCTTTTCTGTATTGTGACACAAAAGGATGAATGGTTAAGCAACTTACTACAGATTCATAATTCCAGACTGGGGCACTGGAGAACCTTTTTTTTTTATGACATAATGTGCTTTATGACAAATGGACTTACACAATTGAGGGTGGTATATTAAAATGACTCAGAATGTTGATGCGTATTTTATTGCTACAAGAATTTGCTAGGTTAATCTAGTCCTTGACAATGTTGAAGGGGTTTTCCTGAGGGTTTCCATCTTGATCAGTTGATATAAAAATATAAAAATACCAGAAAGATAATTTCTCCTGTGTATATAGTTGACTGGTTGAGGAATTAGAACCTGACCCAATATTCCTTGTTGATTTCAGTTCTGTAAATAGATAATCTAAAAAATGTAATCCATAAAGTTACTACATTGTGATCAGGGTGTGTCCAGGCCCAGCCTCTGGAGGTATCTCAGCAGTCAGCTGATTGGTAGGATTTTTACCTTCCTTGAGGACTGAAGGGGGCAGGTGGTCCCACAGCTACTATGTGCCAGTGGTAGATCTTGAGCTTATGTCTCCCTGACAAGAGTAGCTCTCTCTCTACCACACCCATGTCACAGGGATAGGAACTCAACTTATTATTTCATTGGTGTAGGGAGTTCCCAGTGAGGGACATCTCATAACAATGCACCCACTTTCTCTGCAACTTATGGTCTTAGAGAGTTGACTTGAATACTAGGAGAGTGAGTGACTTGCCTAAGGTCACATACCCAGTATGTATCAGAGGTGGCACTTGAACTCAGATCTTCCTAACAAGGGCCAGCTAATCTATTATCATATAGAAAGTGAAAGCTGAATCATGACTCCAACATGAAATCTTATGTCAGCTCACCACAAGGTAGGCTGGGTACCAGAAACACTAATGCCTGATAGGTAGATCAAAAAGTTACTTTTCCCTTTCGTCAATTCTCTGACTTATAGTAATGCCTTCTCAGGAGAGCTTTAGTGTTCAGGGACTAAACTCTAATTGCTTTGATTTTAAGAACAATTTCCAAGGGAGTAGAAGATATTTTAGCTAGGTAGTGCGGTAGAAAGAGTGCCAAGCCTGGAATCAGAAAGACTCATCTTTATGAGCTCAAATCTGGCCTCACACAATAGTTGTGTGACCCTGGACAAGTCACCTAACCCTGCCTGCCTCAATTTTCTCATCTGTAAAATGAGAGTGAAATGGCAAACCACTCTAGTATCTTTGCCTAGAAAACTCCAAATGGGGTCATGAAGAGTTGGACATGATTGAAAACAACTGAACAACAAAAAACAGAAGATACAGTCCTTGATCTTAAGGTAATAGTCTTGCTTTATCTATTTTTCCTAGAAAATGTTCTTGCTACATTGTCTATTTTTGAAACTTTGTTTATTTGATTTCAGACTGAGCAATACAGATAAAAGCAATAAATCTAATACAGAGTTCAATGTTTTCAGATGATATAAACAGCAGCTGTTTGGTCACTGAGGTCCTTTCAAAGCTCAAAACTGTTTATATGGCTGAAGTGTACTGTCACCAGTATTTGTTATTTAAAGCGCTGTCATCCATTTTTATTAGTTAAATGGTAATTGGACAATAAATTAGAAAGAAAATATGCTAGCAAAAATAATCTTACAATCATACTGAAAAATTTATATTTTAAAGTTGAAATGATTTCCTTAATTCTTCTCCCCAGGGAGTAGGAACTAATCCATATGGATGCAAGTACAATAATTTAATGTAGTTTCATAATTTGGATAAACATTTAGGCCTATAAATTAATTTGTTTCATAGGTGTCATGAGAGAAAAGAAGCCAAAGACAGGATGTGGCTGTCCCACTGTAATGGAAGGGAGGAGAGGAACCTCATGGAAGCAGAGGGAGTCTTGAGAAGAAGTAGCAACAGATACAAGTTTTGGGCTTAGTGGGCATTTGGAAAATTTCTAGTACCTTTGAAAGAATAAGTGTTGTTTTCCACTCAGCTGTTTTCACATGGAAGCACCATGATCTTTGTAATCTTCTACACTCCATTTCAAACTGCCCCTTCCCCATTATTTTTTTGACGGCTCCTACCAGTCTTAGAGAGTTGACTTTTGAGTATTAGGAGAGTGACTTGTATACTAGTATATAGCATACTAGTATAGAGAAACTCACTATGAAGAAGCTACCAATACACATGTAATTTGCATGTAATTTATGATCCTAGAGTTGTAGTTATCAAAGTGTGGGTAGGGGAATCCTGATGGATCCCCAAGAGACCATTTCAGGAAGTCTTCAAAGCCAAAACTATTTTCCTAATACTATGATGATTTAATTTCTAATATGGCAAATACTGATAGATATAACCTAGTGTGTGCTGATAAATGTTTAGCAAGACCTTTTTAAAAAAATGTACATAGGGCACACTTTTAAGTTTAATTTACATGATTAATATTTTTCTTCCTCATTTCTTAAAGTCTAGAAATCAACAGTACAACAAATTAATCCCTGATTTGTAATATGCTCATTTCTGCGGTATAAACGCTCACATTGAAATTTAACAGCTGGTTAGTAAGCATGTTTTCGATGGTTCCAATGTGCTCCTGGATATAATCTACACAAATAAAAGCCCATTGTGGGGGAGTCCTCAATTATTTGAGTATAAAGAGGTCCTGACACCCCAAAGTTTGAAAATGTCTTAAAGAATTTCTTAGTGTTAATCAGACATTCAGTGGCCAGAGTTATATAACCCTTGGGACAAGATGTATATTATTCCTTCCTTTATGTGTGTTATTTCCCTTATGAAAATGTAGCTCCTTGAAAGTAAAGATTGTCTTTGAGTTTGTAGTGAGAGTTGTTCACTGATTTTAGGGTTGGAGGTAGCCTCTCATCTAGCTAATTTTGTCGCAGCCCCTCCCCTCCCCCATCATGAAATGATGTTCTCATACTTGGTCATTGTTTGGACCCTGATTGACTCAGAATGGATGTAAATAATAATTATTTCTGTTTTGGCCAGAAACCCTGAGGGTCTTCCCCTCCCAAGATCAATTTTGTTTTGACTGGGTAGAAAGGCTTTTCTCCGCCGTATTTCTTGTTGAGCCTTAATCACTGAATGGGCATTGCCGCCAGTCAAACTGAGACCTGTTAAAGACCTTAGCTCAAAAAGAGCAAGGTCCCCACTGCACCTTGGGCCATCTCCAGTTATCCTGATGTATATCAGATGGCTCCAGAGAAGAAAGTGAGGTTGGTGACTTTGCATAGCTCTGCCTCACTTAAATCCAATTCACTTACATGTCATGGCATCACTTCCCTGATATCATGGTCCTTTTAGAGAATGGACAAACAGCAGCAGCAACAACAGCAGTGTTCTCATACTAATGGCATAGCATACTTTGGATAAAGGTTTTCTTTTAATTAATTTATTGATGATCTAATAACGTGGTGTAGAACATTGATTTGGGGCATCTAGGTGGCACTGTGGTGGTGGTCAGATGGTAGTCAGACCCATAGTCATGAAGACTTGAGTTCAAATATTGCCTCAGATACCTTCTAGCTGTGTGACTCTGGGGAAGTCACTTAACCCTGTTTGCCTCATTTTCCTCATCTGGAAAATGAGCTGGAGAAGGAAATGGCAAACTAATCTAGGACCTTTGCCAAGACCCCAAATGGGGTCACAAAGAAACAATTGAACAAGAAAAAGAACATAGATTAGTTTGGCTTATAAAACCATATTGCCTAGCTTACTATCACTGAGTCTGTTTCCCTTCAGATTTATGCTTCTGTTATTTTTACTTATTTTGTCTTTGGTATGCTATAATCCTAATAAGTGGATTGTTTTTTTATCACGAAGAGTCACTTGATAAGGTGGTTGTTGATTCTCAGCTAAAAATATTAGCCAATATAGAAAAACATTAATATTGACTATAAATATCACTAAAATAATTCCCTAAAGAATAAAGCTATTTAAAAATCATGGTTCTATAACTGAATTAGGTACTTTAAATAAGGAGTGAGAGATATTGTCTTGGGGTGTTCTTTGGCACATTCTCACTGTACATTGTAACATTATCTAACATCCTGTTATAATAATTAGTTTATGTTAAGCTTAGGAACACTATAATATCACCTAATATACATGTGGTTCCCTTCCCCCCTTTGCAGCTTTAGGGAGTTTATTTTAGATGAGAAGTTATAAGTTCAAGCAAAATTATTGAGCTTCTAATTTGAAAAGTTCCTAATATATATGCAGAGGCTGGACCCTTTGCCTTCATGTTATACTTATATGTAACTCTAGTTAGTTCCTGACTTCTTTGTAATTGGGGCAAAATTTAGGTTCCTAGAAACATTTAGTTAAGAGAATGGCTGTGGGGGAGGGGAGTAGGGGAGTCTCTTTTCTTGAGATTTTTTTCAATCCTTGTGTAGTTGAATTTTCTATTCTGAGATGTCTGTAGAGCTGATGACTCTTTTCAGTATCTCCCTTCTTTGCCACAACTCAACTCCACTTTCTCTTTCTCCTTTCACTGGTTATTCCAGATCTGATTATTCTTGGTTTAGTTCTCGATGATACCCCCACCCTCTTCCTTATATTCCTCTTACTTCCAGCCTGCAAAATCTCTGTATAGTTCCAAGATAGCTCCTCCCTCTTTATTTAGAGTGTTGTACTTTGTCAAAGACATTTTCTGCATCTGTTGAGATAATTATGTGATTTTTGATGTTTAGGTTTTTAACATGATTAATTATATTGATTGTTTTCCTAAAATTGAACCATCCTTGCATCCCTGGCATTAATCCCATTTGGTCATAATGAATGATTTCTTGGATAAATTGTCTGTTTGATAATATTTTGTTTAAAATGAGTCAATCAATACTCATCAATGATATTGACTTATAATTTTCCTTCTGTCTTTTATCTTCCCACAATTTAGGTATTAGGACCATATTTGTCTCATGAAAGAATTCTAGTAGGTTATTTTCTTTCTCAATTTCTGAGAATAATTTTTGAAGTATGGGTACCAATTGTTCTCTAAAAGTTTGATAGAATTTTCCTGTGACTCTATCAGAATCAGTAGTTTTATTTCCTTTGATAGTTCCTTTATAGCTACATCTATTTCCTTTTCTGAGATTGGATTATATAAGCTCTGTAGCTGGTCTTCTGATAAATTGGGTATTTTGTATTTTTGAAGATGTTCTCTCTTTGTGTTCTTTGATTTTTTAGTACATAATTGTGCATAATATGTTCTGATTATTATTTTTCTTTCTTCTGGTTTGTTGTGATTTTGCCTGCCATTTATTGATTTGGTTTTATGTCCTTTTCTTTTTAATCAGACAAACTAAAGGTTTATCCAATTTTATTAGTCATTTCAAAGAACCAGATTTTAGTTTTAATTATAATTTCTATTTTTTGTTTCTGATTTATCATTTCCCTCTAATTTTTAATATTTTTCTTTCATGCTTATTTTCATATTGTTTATTTGTTGGCTTCCTAATTTTTAAAATTTTTATTCAGTTCATTTGTCCTCTTTTTCTATTTTGCTAATGTACGTTTGTAAGAATCTGATTTCCTCCTTGCTTCAGTTGCATCCCAGAAATGCTGGCATGTTGTTGTACCGTTATTATTTTCTTTCATGTAATCATTAGTCATCTCCATGATTTGTTCTTTGACCTACTTGTTATTCATGATTTTATTTTAAAATCTCCATTTCAGTAGGTGTCTTTTCTTTGTGGTTCCTGAACCGACTCTTTTTTTTGGGAGGGGGAGGCAATTGGGGTTAAATGACTTGCCCAGGTTACCAATGACTATTTTTTTTTATTGCATTATGGTTTATATAGATTGTATTAAATGTTTCTGCTTTTTACATTAGTTTGGACTATCTCTATGCCCTAATCCATGGTCAATTTTTATAAAGAGTTTCCATATCGTCCTGAGAAATATTTATATTTTTTTGCTGTCCTATTTAAAAGCTCTCATGTCCTTTAATTGTAGTTTTCTCTACCAATTTGTTCAGTTCCACACTTTCATTTTAATCTTTTTGTTAGACCAGAGGTATCCAAAACTGAGACAGATATTGAAGTCTCTTGTTAGTGTTGTTACTGCCTGAATCTTCTTATAGCTCAATTAATGTTTCCTTTATGAATTTAGATGCTAAGAAGCATTCATTACTAATATTAGTTTGTTGTCGGAGGTTCCTTTTAGCATAATGCAGTTTCCTTGTTTAACCCTTTTTATTTTTTTGAATGTTTGTTTTTTCTTTGTCAGATAGCATGATTTCAACTTTGGCTTTTTTGGATTCACTTGATATATAGTAAATATTTTTCTCTCCAACCCTACAGTTTAATTTTATGTATGTCTTTACTTTAAATGTGTTTTGTATAAACAACAGATTGTAGGGTTTTTGTTTGCTTACCCAAACTGTAACTCTTTTTTTTTGTTTGTTTTATTGTATTGGTTAATCCATTCACATTCAAAGTGATGAGACATTTATATTTTCCTTCATTTGTCTCTTTTTTTCCCTAAGTTATAATCCCTCCCCCCATTTTTTTTTTTGCTTTTATTTTAGGAGGGCAACTGGGGTTAAGTGACTTGCCCAAAGTCACAGGGCAAGTAAGTGTATCAAGTGTCTGAGGCTGTATTTGAACTCAGGTCCTTCTGACTCCAGGGCCAGTGTTCTGTTCACTGAGCCACCTAGCTGCCCTTCTTCCCCATCTTATATAATAAACATAGTACTATGTTTCTTTAGTTACTTTAGCTTATTTTTTTAAAGTGACCCCATTCCCTTTAGCTTTCTTCCTCTCCCTCATGTCACCTCCCATTTACTATTCCTTTTTCTTTGGGGTTTTGCTTATTAGTCACCTTTTCTTTCCTATTTTTATCTGGTTATTTGTCAGCCTCTTCACTCTTATTTTCACCGGACATCCTCCTTCATCCCTGTTACTTGTGTACATTTAGAAAAAAAGTATCTCACTCATTTCTCTCCTGTCATTATATTGCTGTTGTTTAGCTGCTGAATAAATGTAGCATTTGCTCACCCTTCCTGTATTTCTGTTGTCTGGGGTGTTTGAGAAACAAATAATCTCTATAGGTCTGGTTTTCTTTCTAGGAATATTTCAGATACAAGAACTTATAACAATTCCAAAGGATTCATGATGGAAAATGCCATCCACATCCAGAGAAAGAACTATGGAGTCAGAATGCAGAGTGAAGCAGGCTATTTTCTTTTTTTGTTTTGTTTTGCTTTTTCTTTCTCATGTTCTCTCCCATTTGTTATAATTCTATGCAAATGACTAATGTGAAAATGTGTTTAACATATGTGTAGATGTATGTGTAGAGCCATATCATATTGCATGCTATCTTGGGGATGGAGGGAGAGGAAATTTAAAACTTACGGAAGTAAATGTTGAAAACTAAAAATAAATAAATACAATAAGAATATTCCAGATACCACTTATTGCTTGTTTATTTTTTTCCTTTATGACTCTGGTCATATTTTCAGGGTAGGTCACCCTGGGGCTGCATCCTGAACTCCATTGCTCTTTCAAACATATTATTCCATTTCCCCCTGCATTTTCTGGTGGGTGCAGAATAATCTTGTGCTCTTTTTCCTTTGTATTTGAAGGTCTTTCTCCTGATCACTTGTAGAACTTATTTCTGAATTGAATAATTATATATTTAACTATTATGTTTCTGGGAGTTGAAAACTTTGGATTTTTCTCTGGAGGTGATCTATAAATTCTCTCAAAATAAGATCACTTTTTGTAGTAGCAAAAACAGAGAAAGAAAATAAAGTAGATTGCCATCAACAGGCAAATAGCTAGTTAAGTTGTGGTTCATGGGATGTTACCATTTTGTAGGAAACAGTGAATATAATGAATACAGAGAAGCATGGGAAGACATATAAACTAATATGAAGTAAAATAGGAATGAGAGAATAATATACACAACTATATCAATGTTAATGGAAAGAATGATAACAAAACTTAATGCTACAAGACTATAATGACAAAGCTTGACCCCAAAGAAGAAATATGAAAAGCCAACTCTGGGGAAGTAGAACACTTGATATAATGCCAGACTTTTTTTTTTTTAATATATTGGTTAATTTTGCTGAATTGTTTTACCTCCTCTTTTTATTCTTATAAGAGATTGCTCTTGTACTTTGGGAAATAATAATAAGAACTAATATTTGTATTGTATTGTATTTTAAAGTTTGCAAAGTACTTTGCATGTTAGTTCATTTATTCCTTACAACAACCTTTAAGATAAGTGTCATCATTATCTTACAACTTTATTACTAAATCCAGATGCTAGTGGCTATTATTTATTGATCCTCAGAACCCTGGCTCACAGTTTCCCCCCCACAACTTCTGTTGTTATAGAGATAGCTGAGATAGCTGTTGTAGAGAGAGAGCTGAACTTGAAATCAGGATGATTTGAGTTCAAACCCCACCTCAGAAACTTAGCTGCATGACCCTGAGCAAATCATTTAACCTCTGTCAGTTTCAACCTCTATAAAAATGGGTGTAATAAAGGATATGAACAGACAATTTTCAGAGGCAGAAATTAAAGATAT
>CM053593.1:309928820-309946913 GCA_028646575.1 Pseudocheirus occidentalis
CTCCCTTTTGAGAAAGTGCTTGGTGCTAATGGATGGTATTGTAATTACTTTGAGTCCAGAGGTGGGAAACCTTGGGCCTTTTTGTGATCATTGGAAACTGATCTCCATTTGAGAAGAACTCTCTCCATTTGAGAAGAGACTTTGACTAAAAGCAAGTACTACTGGACTGAATTAAGAACTTACTTGTGAAATGAATGAATTATACTGTATTTTGATTTTCCCTGTTCTATGAATGTTTGCTGAATAAATGGAGTTTGCTATCCTGGTAATCCAAACCTTGGAAGTTGCCTTTGCTTGGCATTACATGTGGCTACATGTGTTTCTTATGAACACATATGTATATGTGTATCCATGTGTGCATACCTTGTATTATGCATCTATTTGTATATTACATGTATATTGTGTGTGTTTCTACATGTGTGCATTGTGCATGTGTGTCCATGTACATGTGTATATTGTACATTGTGTACGTACATGCATTTCTTATGAACATGTGTTTGTCTATATATACACAAGTATTGTTGTATACATATAAATATCTATATATAAAATACATTTTAAAATAAATACAAGGTAGTATTGAGGAAGAGACACTAGTAATCAGAGATATCAAAGAAGACCCACTTGGGTAGGCAATGCTTGAGCTAAGATATGAAGGAAATTAAGGTTTCTTTGAAGTATAGGGGAGGAGAGAGTGCCTTCCAGGCATAGGGACAGGCTGTGGAAATGCAAGGACATGGAAGACGCTGCGAACAACAAGAAGGTCAGTTTGACTAGACCATTGAAGGTATGAATGGGGAGCATCACATAATAATTCTGGAAGTGTAGACTGGAGCCAGACTTTAAGGGACTTTAAAATCCAAATAGTGTGTTTTATTCTAGGGGCAATGTAGAACCACTGATGCTTTTTGAGCAAGGAAGTGACATGGCCAGAGCTGCACTTTGAAATGTCATTTTTAGCAACTGAGTAAAGAGTAGAGAAAGCCAAGGTAGAGAATCCAATTAGGAAGCCATTGTAATAGTCCAGGCAAGAAATGATGAAGGCCTGAATTATAGTATTGGCCCTACTAGTACAAAGACAGGGACATACGCGAGAGATATGATGGAGGCAAAATCAATAGGACTGGTATTTACTGAATAGAATAGCTAATAATAAATGTATCAATTAATAATAGTTATTAATAATAAATGTCATCAATATAATTATAGTTATATATAATTATAAAATATATAGTTATATTATTTTAAATGACTTATTAATAGTTAATAATAGCTAACATTTATGTAGCGCTTACTCTGTGCCAAGCACTGAACTAAGCACCTGACGACTATGATCTCATTTGGCCCTCACTACAACCCTGGGAGGTAGATGCTATTATCACCCCCATTTTACAAATGAGGAAGCTGAAGCAGAGCATAAGTGACTTTCCCAGGGTCACATAGCTACTAAACATCTGAGATGAGATTTAAACTCAAGTTTCTCCTGACCTGGAGTTCTGCCTACTGTTCCTCTCTATCTACCATTCTAACTGTAAAGAGTAGAGGAAAACCCTGAGGCTGTAAATTTGATTAATAATGGTATCTACAACAGGAATGGGGAAGTTTGGAAGGAGGATAGATTTGGTGTAAAAAATGATGCTTCGTAGTCATCCTTACTTCCTTTCCTAAAAGCTTTGAGTGATCCACTCAATTAACAATTACACCAGAATTTTGCTACAATCAGCATAAAGTTCACTATCTGTGACTTGCACTTTATATTTTTTTCCTTTCAAAAACTACTCCTTTCCACTGTCCTATCTTCTGGCATCTCTCCTATTTCCCAGGATTCCTTAAAGATAGGAATTCTTTGAGGAACTACTGATAGGTGGTTGAACAATAACACCTCCAATTTTTTTCAGTGCCTTGTAATGTAATTCACATAACTCAAGAAATCTGAAACTTACTTAGAGTCAATAAGTTGACTTACCTATCTTTGACTGTAAAACTTGTTCTGTTCTATCCTTTCTAGTTTGGAGATCATTCTCCCTGACAGAGAAAGAATCAAAACAGCATTTAGTTAGTTCCTCTTTCTGTAACGTCAGCCACACCCAAGGGGCCTCTCCTTTCTTCCTCTTCATAATCTAAAAATAGTGATAAGTGTCCTTTTTGTTTTCCCTATTATTTTTTCACTATCCTCAGTTCATGTTTGGCTTTATCTTTCTTGACACTATTCTTAAAAGTTTATGAGAACATTACTTATGGAAGTGGAAGGGGCTTCAATGGATATATAATTTGTTGGCTTACAATTTCTATAGAATGTGCTCTTTCCTCCCATAAAATAATTTATTATAAATCACTCATTGTTTTCAACTAAAATTAATTAATTTTTAATTCATTAACTTGAATTAACAAATTAATGAAATTTTGGTTACTTCTAAAGAAAGTGTAATCATTAAGAAGAAAGACTGAGAAGACTGAAGAAAGAGATTATTATTATTGTCATTATAGTTAATGGTCCTCATCTCCTTAATTGGGATCCAAGTAAAAAGGAATTGATGCTGAATATAGAGAAAAATTGATTATCTGGATAGAACCTGGGAAGAAAATGTCATCCAATTTTCCTTTCTTAATGGCAGTGATATTATAGTATAAAATATCCCTAATGTTATAATGATTGTGATATAAAAAAGGCACTACTACCTTAGTTTCCTGGTAGATTAATCCATATTTCCCTATTTCTTTCTAAGAAATAACCACCATGATTTCCACCCTTTCTTCTTTTCATGTTTGAATGAGAAGGCAGCTCTTTTTTTCATTCTGCACTAACATAATCACCATCCTTCTAAATTTAAGATGAGAAATTACATTTTAGAATTAATTAAATCAATTAAAACAAAACTAGCAATCCCACGAAATTCCTACTCTAATGTTTCAGCACAGTAAGGAAGCTACCCTGACTTCTCAAAAAGAAAACAAGTTCTGACAGACCCTACAAAGCTGGGAAGATTTCCAACACAAGCCTCTTACTAGAATAAGTGTCTGCCATCCATGAACTAGTTTCACTAATTGGGGAGAGGCTCATCACCAGCACACTGGGCAGCAGGTGATAATTTTTTCTTTTTCCACAGCAATTCATGAAGACCTTGTAATAACTATTACCCACTTCACGCGATAACCACTACCCACTTCTGTATTTCACACAAGAACAAATGAGAGTGCCAAAAGGAGTCTACAAGACATAACGAAGAATTATGAAATCTTGAGTTAAGACTTCAAGTTCAGGATGACACTTAGGAAGCCCTTAGGAACACAGGTGGTATTTTCATTAGTGTTGCTGACCAAAGGCAAGGGCTTCAGATGAGAAAAGCAGATTTGAGAAATTAATGGCTGATTAATAAGATGGTATCTGAGAATAGGGTTTGGATTTCTGACCCATGGCTTAAAATATAGGACTGATAGGTTCTTGGCCCAGGATGAAGCGTGCCTAACAAACCACAAAGTATAAAAGCATAAAAGAATGGTTTTACATCAAAGCATGAAGCCATATTTGACTGAATGAATTTTTTTAAAAAACATTTATTAAGCACCCATTTGCCAGGCACTATGCAGAATACTGGGGATACAAATGCTTTAAAAGTGAGGCATTCCCTATTAAAATTAATTAATTAATTTTAAATTAATTACATTCTAATACATTCTATATATTCTAATGGAGGAAATAAAACATTTAAGGCAATGGTGGCCAAGAAAGGAAGTTTTGGTTTGGGAGGTCACAGAAATGGCGAATGGAGCTGTAACTATTTTACCTTTTCTGAAAATAGTAGTAATACTAATTTGATGCTGTTTCCAAAAGAAGTGGTAGGAGAATAGAGGAGGCCTCAATGTGTGTGGCAGAAGGGAAGATGGTAAGGTGCCAGATGTGGATGAATGAACTGATGGATACATGGATGAATGGATAGGATGTAAAGCATGACCTGAAGCCTGCTAGATATAGGGGATTAGGTAACTTTGCACTCATCCACTATATTCAAATCCCTATCATCCCTTAGGTACTACAAAAGGTAAATGAAGCACACTGAAGTTTCAAGAGTCAGAATGCACCATTTTTACAGAGATGTGAAGGATTTCCAGTCTATTAGTGGAGATAGTATTTATACAGACATCTGGAAGTAGCAAAGAAGTATATATTGGCCAAAACTAGCAATAATTACTGATAAATATGGAGTGAACTTTTTTTTTACAACATTTGGAATCCCCCAGAAATTGATTTCTTGTTTCCAGCAAGGCTGAGACAGGCCACCTTCTTACCTTTCTCTGTAAGTTATGGGCCATGGTCTTGTTTTCAATAACTGCATTGCTCTCAAGACGGACCAGCTGCTCTGCACGAGCTAAAACTGCATCCAACCGCATGTCAAAGCCAAGTTCAGCAGCCATCTGGTCTAGCTTCATCTTTTCTGAAAGCTGATCTACAAATTTAAGATACTAAACCCCAAAACAAAAATTAAATTGATAGAGAAAACACAGTTAATAAGTGGCTTTGTCAGGTTTTCCTCTTTCTCTCAAGCAGAGACCTAAGCGCTAGTTACTTTTCAATGCTTGGACTAAGAAGAACGTTGCAATATTAACATATTCCACAAGAAACCAACAGGATGGAAACAAACAATAAACACACATTAATTTTAAAAGCTGAGATAGCTATAATAAATATATATTTGCTATTATTCTTTTAGTAATATCAGAGTAGATCAATTATAAAATAAGGATGGGAAAAACATATGGACAGTGTGGAATACACATATATGTGTGTTGTATCACATATACACATATATTTATATATATAAATATATACACAGATACAGAAGAAGAGTGAAAGAGAGAGGGAGAAGGAAGAAAAGAGAAAGAGGAGAAAGAGAGGAGGGAAATAGAGAGAGAAGAGCAAAAGAAGAGAGAAAGATAGAGAGAGAAACAGAGAAAAAAGAGACAGTGACAGATTGAGATGACTGCAATGGTAATTAGAGGGACAGAGTTGGATTCAAGGAGAACCAGGGCTCAAATCTGGTCACTAGCCAAGTAATCAGGACAACTCATTTAGCCTTTCATTGTCCTCAGGCAATTCTAGTCTCTAAAAAAAGATAAGTTACAAAACTGTAGTCAATCTGCATCAACTGAAGAGTCTTGAGGAAGTTTCCAACTAGGAATTCCTTATATTGATGAAATAATAGATCTAGACCACATGCATGTATACATATGTAAAATAGAGTCAATTGTCCCTAAGGGAAGGCAAAAGAGATCATTAATTTCAATGTATGGATTTTATGATAGCTCTTTGAGACACTTTAGTGTCCTTTTATGTTTATTTCTAGGTCTTGGTTATTCTAGAAGCCTCACTATTGCTGGAAGCCTCACCCCTGGATGAGTGGGGCATTACTGTATAAACTTCTTTGTTTACATGTGAGATCATAAGGTCCAACATATGACTCAGAAAATCAATAGACATAGAACTTGGACAGGATATTGGCAGTCATCTAGTTGCCAATATAGATAATGACTACGACAATGTAGAAAGAACAGCAACAACTGAAAACAGATGCTATGAAATTATGGTGACTAACTGCAGCCCCAGAGAAAGGATATGAGAAGCCACCTCCTTTCCTCTTTGCAGAAGTAGGGGCACTAGGGCTATGAAACATTATGGCTAAATGTCACAGTTTTTCAATATGTTGGTTAATTTTGCTGAATTAGTTTTCTTTTTTTCCTCTCTTCTATTCTTTGTTATAAGAAGGACTCTCTGAGAGCAGGAGGAAAGAAAGATAAATTGGAAAATGTAGGTGATGTTAGAAAAAGATGTCAAATAAATTATTTTAAAAATAAATAATAGGCAGCATGGAATAATAGAAGGAAAAATATATCTGCTAATAAAAAAGAAAGAAAGAAACTGAGGCCGAAAAGGATTGATTTGCCCAAGGTCACAAAGACATTAAGTTGCAGAGCTGATAACTGCACCCCAGAACTGTAACTCTGAAAGCAACATTCTTTCCATAGCACATTACTATTTCACTGCATGATCAACATTTTAAAAAAATAGTTCAACGACAATATCTCTATTTAGATATGCAATCTGGGGACCTCCAATACACCCAGAGAAAGTAAACTGCTATCTTCAATGCTAGGGAATGGAGCATAATTTTAGAAAATTCTAGTCAGTTTTCTTTTGGAGAGAGAAAGAAAATTAAGCTTAAATTTTTACTAAAAGTGTTAATCTAGTCATTTAAGGTAGCACAAGCGTTCAAATAAATATATTTAGCACCAAAATAAGGTAGAACTTTTCTTCATATTTTAATATGCAATTAATTCTATGCTCCTTAAATATTAAATTTCATGGGTAACCTGAAACCACAGATCTAGAACTAGAAGGAATTTTAGAAGGCATTTCATACAACCTACTCATTTCATTGATGAGGAAACTGAGACCCAAATATAAAGTGACTCACTGAACAGTTAAGCAACTGAATTTGGTTTTGAACTCAAGTCTGGTAACTCCAATTTCACTGCTCCTCCCACTGTGTATTATTTGAGAATCCATATAATTTCTGAGAACCATAAGAATAGAGTATTAACTAAAATATTGTTTTTAATTTACTCTATTGTCACAATACCCAATACAAAAAATTAAAACAATCCAAATGAAATCCTTGCCTCTAAATCTTTTTTTTTCTACTTTATCCTGTTAATAATGAGTAGTATAAATCTAAAACAAAGAGCCAGTATTATATGTAATTATATTATATATATATAGTGGACTTTCCAATAAGATCAGAGGTAAAGTGTGCCCATTATTACCACTATTATTTGACCTAATGCCTTAAATGCAAATATATATCATTGCTATAATGAGAGAAATTATATTGCTATATATACATATATGGGTGGCTAGGTGACACAGTGGATAGAGTGCCCGGCCTGGAGTCAGGAAGACTTATCTTCCTGAATTCAAATATGGCCTCAGAGACTTAGCAGTTGTGTGACCCTGGGCAAGTCACTTATCCCTTTGTCTCAGTTTCCTCGTCTGTAAAATGAACTGGAGAAGGAAATGGCAAAACTACTCCAGTATCTTTGCCAAGAAAACTCCAAAAGGGAGTCACAAAAAAATCAGATATGACTGAAAAACAACATAAATGCAACTACATATATATATGTACATATATTTACACACACACACATATACACTATACATGTACATACATGTATATATAATTGCCATATATAAAATTATACTGCTATATATAAATATGTGTACATATGCATATAAATAGCAATAAGACTACCAAAAATTGCAAGAATAATAATAGGTGAAAAAGAAACAAAATTACTACTTTCTGCAAATGGTATAATATTATACTTAGAGACCCATAGAAAATAAACCGAAAAACTAATCGAAATAGCTAATAACTGTAGTAAAGTTGCAAATCTATGTAGACCACTTTAAGCTGTTAAGCAATGAATCCATTTCTCTCCAGCAAGTTCAGGGTGGCCCAAACAACACCTCAGAGGTTGTTGTTCAGTCATTTTTGGTTGTGTCCAACTCTTCATGCCCCCATTTGGGTTTGGGGGTTTTTTGGCAGAGGTACTGGCCTAGTCTGTAATTTCCTTCTCCAGCTCATTTTACAGATGAGGAAACTGAGGCAAACAGGGTTAAGTTACTTGCCCAGGGTCACACCACTAAGAGCCTAAGGCCATATTTGAACTCAGGAAGATGGGTCTATCTGACTAGGCCCAGGGCTCTATCCATTGCACCACCTAGCTGCCTCATCTCCTCAGGTGCTAAATGGAAACTCTCCAGAGTGGCTAAATGTTTGTCACTCTTGAGAGTACTCTTCAAGATATATGACTAAAATCAAAGAGTGATATTGCTTTTCTTCTAGACTGAAAGGGGAAGGAGATTTTAAAAAGGAGGAAAAGAAAAAAAAGAGGAAAAGGTAAATAAGATTCTGTTAGAACAGCCTCAGAGAGGTTATTGTGGGAATGAAACCAGGAGGTAAAACTGGTTGCTACCTTGTTTCTGCAAGTCTTGTGATGTCTGTTCTGTTCTCAGATATGCAGAGAGACTGAATATAGTAAATTCTGTACCTAGGTAATAGGTAATTCTGTACCTAGTGGCTGACTAACTCTATCAGTTGTACAGAAATTCAGAAATCATTCTAAGTATTGATTATTCAATGCTTAATAATGCAAGCTCCAAGTATTATCTAGTCATTAGCTAGTTAAAGACTAGCAACATGCTTTCTATTTCTGTCCCTTTCTAACACATCACTATTAATACAACCTGGTACAATGAAAAAAATTGAAGTTAAAGGACTTGGGTTCAAATCTCAGCTTTGCTACTTATAATCTAAGTGACCTTAAACAAGTGACTTCTCACCAAAACCTCTCAGTTTCCCTACCTGTAAAATGATGGGGTTGGCTCAACTACAAAACTACAATCAAATCTGAAAGACCCGTGGAATCCCCCTTCCATCCCTACTCCATCACCCTCTGACTTGTCCATTGGAATCTTCTCTTCCCCTAATCCAGCAATCTGAAAGAAAATCCCATAATGCTATTTCCTGTTCATTTAATTCAACAAAAATACATACTTTGTAATAATTTATTTGACCTTTTGGAAGCAAAATAACCCACCTAGAGGGGAATTTTCATATTTCTACAAGACAAAATTTGTTAGTACTTTGTGTTTGGGAGCAATTTTTTTTCTTGCTCCATTTTTTTACTGGAAATTAATATCTGACCTTGTTATAGTCCAATGAGTTCTGAAAACCAGTAACTGTTCCCTTCTCCAACCATGTCACCTGCTGCTTGAGATTTTTCAGGTGAACTAGGATTTAGGACTCAATCTCTAAGTAAAGTATATATTGGATGATTTTTCAGACATATTTCTATCTCATAATAGATATTTCCATTAAGTGAAATACCCCTAGGTTATTACTTTTTGTTTCTCAAGGCTCAAACTGTCTAGCAGAACATCTTCAGACACCAGCTCCCCCTCCAGGTGCGTCAATTGACCCTGAAGATTCTCAAAATGCTTTTCTGCTTTCTGGGCCCTTTGCAGAGCTTTCTGGTGAAGTCCAGTCTCATTCTCCAATTGTTCAGTCAGTTTAGCTATCTGGGTTTCAAGCTGGGAAACCATCTGGAAAGAAAGAAACAGAATAGTGTTGAGCTTCATTTGAAATGCAAGAAAGTGTTAAAAAAAAAATGAGTGCTGAACTGCTCCAGCAAAACTATTTATATTATCGCCTGACAGATTCAGATCACTTGATTGCTTATACAAAATCTAAAACAAAACACTAATCATATTTACCTCTGATGCAAAGACAAACTCTGTTTTCACTATCTAACAAAATCTTTTTATATTATCCACCATAGACTGACATTCAGCCTGAGACATTGAGACATTGAGTCATTTAAGTGACTTAACCAAGGTCACATAGCCAGTAATTAATGAATCAAGTCTATGTAGTGACTCAAACTTATAATACCTTCCACTAAGAGAGGGTGAAGCTGATGGATCTCTTGAGTTTAGGAATTCTGAACTAGGAGCTAACGCTGATCAACCAGGTGTCCATTACATCCAGCACCAACATGCTAAGTGTTATTGGTATGGAGATAAGCCTGAGTTCCCAAAGATCTTAAAGATCAAGAGAGAATGTGGGGAGATGGAAAATTCACTGGCTCTGGAGTTAGAGGACCTGAATTCAAATCCTGCCCTTGATTTTTTACTATCTGTTTGACTTTGTACAAACTGCAAAATCTCTCTGAGTCTATGTTTCCTCATCTAGAAAATGAAGGATTTGAACTGCATGGCCTCTAACAATTCTTCAAGTCCTAGATTTGTGGTCTGATATCACCTTCCTACTTTTCAGATGGAAAAACTAAGGCACAACTTGCCAGGATTATGGAATTCAACCCAGGTCCTCAGATTCCAAAGGCTATGCCAAAAGAACTCAAGCTCTGACAAGTTCTAATGTTATCATTTCCCCATTAAAGGAAAAACTTCAAATATAGTCCTGGTGACTGATTTGAGATGCGCCGTCCTAGGACCCAATAGATAAATTGATAGAAGCTTGTCACCTGACTGAAAGGAAGGAAATAAGCATTTATGAAGTGCCTCCTGTGTGCCCAGCACTGCACTAAATGTTTTACAAATATTATCTCATCTGATTCATAACAACCCTGGGAGGTTGGGGCTTTCATTATCCTCAACTTACAATTGAAGAAACTGAGGCAGACAGAAGTTAAGTGACTTACCCAGAGTCACACAGCTCCTAAGGCTAAATTTGAACTCAGGTCTTTCTGACTCCAGACCCAGTCTGCTTTCTAGGTAATGAACTGTTTGTTTTTGCTACAACTCAGTAAACAGTTGACCAAGGTTTGGAAGGGCTATAATCCACCATTAGCAGAGGCTATACACATCTGGATGAAATCACAGACCCCTAAACTGTTAAAGTACTTGAGATGTCTTTGATGTGCATGCAGGCTCTCAATGGAACTCCCTACAAGTCATGCTTTAGTTGTTCTTGTCAAGAAGAGCAATGGACAAACCCAGGTTCACTGCAAGCCACATTGAGGCTTCAAAGCAGGGCTTGGTGGGTGACCATAACATAAGAAATAAATCCACTTCTGTTCATCCTCCTTCTCCCCCACTCCTGCTCTCCAAAAAAGAGTTCCCAGTTCAACACAATTACAAGTGTGAAAGCACGGAACTCAAAGTGAACACACGGATAACAGAGAGCAGAAATTCTCCACTAGAACTCAAAGAAAAGGAGATGAGGTTCTCTCCCACCCAGCGAGCCTTGTCTCCTAAGGTTTACAGAAAGAAAATCAGGTCTCAAAGTCAACCTAAGGTTTCCTCCTGGTCTTGTTAAAGAGTTTCATTAAAGGTAATTAAGGGTTTCCACAAAGACAAATGCTCTATTTTATCTCATATTCATGAATGCTACTCAAAAGCTTCTGGGCATCCTGGAATTTCCAGTAAGAATGTCAGCTCTGGGGGTGGCTAGGTGGCACAGTGAAGAGAGCACTAACCCTGGAGTCAGGACAACATGAGTTCAAATTTGGCTTCAGACACTTAATACTTACAAGCTGCATGACCTTGGGCAAGTCACTTAACCCCAATTGCCCTGCCTACCCCCTGCAAAAAAAAAAAGCATGTCAGTTCTTCTAATAATAACTCTTAAACAACTTTCATTTACTCCATTTAAATCTTACTCATTTAAAATAATTTAGCTCACTCTAAAAGTAGAGCTTCTTTTGATGCTTACCTATTTCTCTATGTACTTTGCCCAGGAGTAGAAGGCTCCCCCATGAACCACTTCTTGGGTTTCTCAGTATCCCCTCACAGTACCTAACATCACACTATATATTTATACAGGCATTCAATGAATATGCATTTAATAACTGCCAAATCACCATCACTATTTTGCACAGAATTAGAAAGAGTTCTTCATTTTTCTCCTACATATTCATTTGATTCAATGACAAGACCACAAAAGGAATCCAGAACTCCTTTGGGGAAAGGCTATCATATAAAGAATGCTCAACCTTTAAATATTAAGGAAAGAAAATGTAAGGAATGAATGTAATCAAAGCCAAGAGGTTTTCTCCAGTTTACCCTCAGTAAGTAATTTCACATGGCATAGCATAGGGAATAGGAAGCTAACTTTAAAACCACCAAGACCAGGTCCTTCCTCTGAAACATACTTTTGTGTGATCCTAGGCAAGTCATTTGTCTCAATTCTCTAGGTAAATCTAAGATGTTAAGTTGTAGAGAAGGTGCCAGACTGAATTCACTGGTAGAAAGTTTTTTGGGTTTTTTTTAATTAAGGCATTCTATAGAACAGTAGTGTCAAACTCAAAAAGAAACAGAACCAGTAAACTAGACATAAACATCTCTGCCAACCTCCTATTAATTTAGAAAACCACACAGAACACATTATCTGTATTCTATTGCATTTTAATTTATTTTGTTAAATATTTCCTAATTACATTTTAATTTGGTTCTGGCTATACTCATGGAGTGTATAGCCTGTGGACCACATATTAGACACCTCTGTTATGGAATGATGAAATCATAGGCCTAGTCCCTCTCCCTATCTCTAAATACTTTCCCACGTGATTGCTAGTTAATCTAGGCTATTACAGCTTGGAGATCATTTATTTAGGAATTGAAAAGAAGGCTGAAGAAATTGTACCGGAGCCAGCTCCAAATGAGTTGAGTCAATTGTTAAATTTTCAACCTGAGCATTTTTACTCAGAAATTGGCAAATACTGCAAATCAGGGTTTGATTTATTGCTCTGTTGGTTGTAAAGAATAAAAAGTGATGAAAATATTAGTACTATAGAAGAAGATTAAACTTAAATGTATCAAGTAGACAATTTTTAGAGAGCCAATTGCTAAATACATATCAACATTTACCTCTTACTACTATGCAATAGCTACCAAATTTATATCTCTAGCTCCCGTATGGTAGACTTACAGTTGATCCTCATTATTCACAGGTTCCATATCTGTAAATTAACCTACTCATTAACTTTTAATTGATTATAATTAATTAATACTAGAAAATTAAACAAAATTAATACTAGAGGCACTTTTGCAATCATTCAGGGACATGAACATAGTAGCGAAAAACTTGAGGGCATACGTGTTCCTAGCTGAGGTCAAACAAGGTAATGCTCTTAACCATTTTCATTATTACAAGTAAGGGGTGAAAGGAGAGTTAGGAAATGACTATGGTATAGAAATTAAAAGAATCAATAAAACTTTTTTTTAAAAGAAGAAGAAATTAGGGGTAGGATTCAGACCACCTACTCATCATTTGATGGAAAAGAACAAAGTAAGTTAATGGAAACAACCCCATTAAAACACCATCCACTGCAAGTTTTATAAATTTATTTTTAACATCAGAGATGAAAAATAAATCACTATTGGTGGTTTCTCAATAGCATAAATAATTTTTCAGCCTGGTTGAATAGCCATTTAAAAAACAACCAAAAAGGAAGAAAATATTTTCTCTAGATAATATCTACACTCATTTCTTAAGGTGTTGCAACTTAACACCTCATGTCTCATCGTACAAGTAGCCATAATTTCAAAAACACCTGCTACAGGTGCCCTGAACTTTCAAGGTTAAACAACACCTAGGACCCAATTCAAATTCATGGTTACTTATCAGTGACTATTATAAGAAAATAACCTTAAAAAGGGGGGGGGGGAATATTTGCCATGGCAGAAAGATAATGAATATGCAGAAATAATTTACAGGAAAAGTGGGGCTCTCCTAGGTTCTTCCAAGAATTCTCGAGGTAGGAGACTAAGAGTGATGACTGGCAAACTACAAAGGATAAATGAAAGGGAATATTCTGGAAATGGAAGGACACCTGAGTTGATTTCACCAAGCCAAGTCTGATTCTGCCTTTCAGCCTTCAAACGGGTATCACTCAACTATTTACAGTATGCTTTGCCACATCAGCTGGAAGTGAGCACGTTGCCTTTTCTATGAATAGATTTATCAAGTTGTAAAAGTACCAATTTTCCAGAAATACTTTTAAAACAATGTGGGAGACCTATTTTCTTCCAATGTTGCCTAAGTATGAGTCACACAGGGGAGCAGCAACTATATGCTTGATTTTGGTTTTTAGGAAGAAAAAGGAGCTATTGAAAAAGATTAGTGGGTAGGAAAGTCAGATAAAAGCATAAAAAAGACTGAGTCATTCTCATTTTTATGGGGGTAAGAGAGGGCGGAACCAGCTTAACCAATTTACATAATTTGCTTTAGCAAATAAACAAATATATCATGCTGACAATTTTATGTTGTTTCACATGCTAGAATTAAAATAGTTTTGGGTAAAGCATTTGGAAGGAAATAGGGAAGGGAAACAAAAACATGGATGCAGGAACAACTTCATTAGCTAGTGAAGGTCATCCACTTCCACTTAAGAAAAAGAATTAAATCATTTTTCACAATAAAGATATATTTCAAGAAGAAAGATGTTATTAGCATAAACCTTTCTTAAAATAACTTCCTTTATTCAACTAAGCAACTATATTAAGGTATTCCATAAGCAAATAGCTAAAATGAATATAGTACTGTAACTTCAGTAATGATATCATATGATGTCACATTTTCTAATGTCACATTTTGCCACATCAGTGGCACTGACCTCCTTGTTGTCACTTTATACAACTACAGCATTGTAAAAGAAAACAACATTGAAAGATATAAACTCTAATCAGTTTTTACAGTCAGAACTCTAGAAGATTAAAAATAAAGAATTCTTCCAATCTCTTATGAGGAGACAATAGGTGAAATGAAACTTACATTTTCATATGTGACCAATATGTGAATTTATATTACATAGTTTTATGCTCGTTTATTCTGTGGGGTGACCTTTGGATTTTTTTGGTGGGAAGAAGGGTTGTAAGAGGGAGGGAACAGAATGAAAATACTGTCAAAAAAGAAAAAAAGGAAAAAAGCATCAATTAAACATTTTTACAGTGTATAGAGGAGAGCAAAGGGAAGTATAGAAGAGCACTCAGATAAGCAGAACAGTGTGTTAAATTTAATATATACTTTTAAAAATCAAATTATGTGTAATAAAATTTCAGGTTTTATATACGGATTCTCTTTCCCATTTACATGAAAATCTGATGTTTTTGTTTTTTTGAAGTTTTTTAAACTTTTTTAAAAAGAGACATAAGAGGCTCCATAAAGAAAGAAAAGAAAGAAGGACGGGGAGGGAAAGAAGAAGGAAGGAAAGAAGAAGGAATAAAAGACAAAGAAGAAAATATGCTTCAATCTACAGTCTGAGCCAATAACCTCTCTAGCTGGAGGTGGATAAGTCCTTTGGAATTGTGTTGATCATTGTGTTGACCAGAGTCCGTAAATCTTTTAAAGTTGACTATTTTTACAATATTTTCACAATATTGCTGCTGTTGTATAAATTGTTCTCCTGGTTCTGCTCATTTCAGTTTGTATCAATTCACTTAAGTCTTCCTAGGTTTTTCTCAAATCACTCCCTTCATCATCTCTTACAACACAACCATATTCCATTATGTTCACATACCATTACTTGTTCAGTTATTCCCCAAATTGATAGGCATTCCCTCCGTTTCCATTTCTTTGTTACCATAAAAAAACTGTTCTCAATATTTTTGTACATTTTCTTCTGTCTCTGATCTTTTGAGGGTATGGACCTACTAATGGTATCACTGGGTCAACGGGTGGGTGCACTTTAAAACTGCTTTCCAGAATGGTTGGCCACCAACAGTACATAAATATACCCATTTTCCCACAGCTTCACCACCATTTATCACTTTTGTTTCATGCCATTTTAACCGATCTGACACATGTGGGGTAGTATCTCAGATAACTAACTCAGATTTTAAGAAGTTATGTGCAGAAAATGAAAGCAAAAGCAGGTAACTGATAAAAACAGCAAAATAATGACAGATGATAGAGGAAAGGTAAAAGAACAACTCATATTTTCTGTTTTCTTCTTCAAAGATCCAGAAAGTATATTAGTCAGCAAACATCAGACTTCATTGCTAGAGAGAAGTGAGCGCCAAAAGCAACCAAGTTAGAATATAAATTCATTTACAAAATCTTATAAGAAAGGATGATCAACAGCTATGAGCAGCATTATCTCATAAATTCAAGAGAAGTAGTAAAGGGAAAAATTAGTATACAGACAACTTAGCAAGATATCCGACTAAATAAAGCCATCCCAAGGGTATTCTGGGATGAAAATGGAAGGAGTACATACAGAAGAAAAGAGAGAGAGGAGATTTGCAAAAAAAAAATCATTTTATCAAAATGCTTCTTCCATGGTTAATAGAGTCAAATACTTGGACTCTATTACCATAGTCATTGAAGTACTTATTGGAAAGGTAGAAATGGTACTAGTGAGAAGATAGGAAAAAAAACCAAACTGAACAATTATATATAAGGGAGATCAGTGCTAGAGGTAATGAAATTGTGAGGGCATTGAGGAAACCCGCATGCAAGGTGTCTGAAGGAGATGATACCAAAGGCATGAAAAAAAAAACTGCAGACCTTATTAATACCTCCCCCCCAAAAAAAGCTGACCAGCAGAACATCAATAATTACCAACCCATATGCCTTCTCCCATCTATACAAAATCTTTATGAGAGTTACACACAAATTAAGAACATCCTTAATTAAAGTATTAAAAGAGAATAAATAGGCTTTTGAAAATTATATACAACAGGTCACATCTTTAAAATCTCAGTTAATTGAAAGCTATAGAGGTCTGTGAGATCCTATTGTGCTTATTATTTTCTATTAATTACCAAAAAAAAGAGAAAAGGGGGGGGGAAGTATTTGATTCAACAGAACAAAATACTCCCTTCAGTATCTCCCATCCACACATCAAGATCTTTCAGGATTCTTTGGAAGATATAATAAAAGAAATAAAGCTATTCAATGGCCTTTTGATGATAAACACCAGAAAAGACACAAAACATGAAGATATATGCTTGCCAGAGATATTTGACACTGCAGTGGAGAAAATCCAGCATAGAATCCAGATCAAGAAGAGATTCCCTGTGCCTGATGAAGTCCTCCAGATACTCCTGTTTGTAGATTAAATTGAACTGATTGCAGCAAGCCCCAGGACATTTCAGGACATTCTGGAATACATCTATAATTACTCAAAAGAGTTTCCTTTTTCCATCCACATAAGAAAGACAAAGTGGATAAAGACGTGGCTAGTTAATGTAGTTGGTAGAATGCTGGACTTGGAATCAAAGAGACCTGAGTTCAAATCTTGCCTCAGAAACTTACCAGCTGTGTGACCCTGTGCAAGTCATTTAACCTCACTCAGGCTCAGTTTTCTCATCTGTCAAATGAAAATGGCCTAACCAGTCCCTTCCAGCTCTAAATCTCAGATTTCAATATGCATTTGAATGGTTATACCATAGAGTTTATACAACAGTATGTACAACTGGAACAGGCAGCACAAAGAGACCATGAGCTGTGTCCAGAGTTGAAAGGGAGAAGAGTGGGCTAGATTAACTTTGGGAGATTGCAAAGTTCTTCTACTAAGCTCAAACTTACCATGAAAGCAAAGATCCAGACTTTCAATCTTGTCATTTTGCTGATTTTGACCTAGGGTGATTGAGATATGGAGCCCCACTGCCTCCAAATACCTTTCTAAGGATTATTAGCCCACAGAGGACAATGGAGAAGACACCACGGGTATAAGTAGACTACAATATATGACCAGTCATGAACCCCAAAGAACAGTACTAAAGGACATCATCAAAGAATATAATGGCAAGAAAAGTCAAGAGCAAGAAATGACAATAGACCAGGTACTCCACCAGTAACCTTGTGATGTTAGGACAAAGTGAGGAAGACCACCAGCACCTTAAGTGGGACTCTTGTGGCAAACTTGTGGAAGGTCAGGGAGCCTCTCAAGTCCTCTGTGACACCCTCCTCCTTTCTTAGCAGATAACCTCATCTTTGTTTCTTAGTGACACAATTAGGATCAACCATCACAATCTCCTTTTCTTCTCTACACATCAAAACTCTGAGTCTTTATCCATCCTCACTTCCTGGGCCCTAACCTGAGAAAGAAGACGTGCTTCTGAAACTTTCCCAAGACTAAATGTTCTCCCTGTGTCCTTGATCACATTTCCTTTCCAAGTTGTTACTGCTCTCTCCTTCAAATTACCTTGCAGTTGCTTACTGTTGTGTGTCTTATCCTCCAAGTTAAATGTAAAGCTCTTTGAAAATAGAGATTGTTTTATTTTTGTCTTTGAATGCCCAGCACCTACTATAGTGCCTTAAATATAGTAGAAATTCAGTAAATGCTTCAGTTGAATTTGGAGATAAGTGTCCAGGACAGTGCCACGATGCTCTATCCTTGGCTAAATTATTTTTTTTTCTTTTTGGAGGGGAGAAGGCAGGGCAATTGGGGTTAAATGACTTGCCCAAGGTCACACAGCTAGTAAGTATTAAGTGTCTGAGACTGGATTTGAACTCAGGTCCTCCAGACTCCAGAGCCAGTGCTCTATTCACACCACCACCTAGCCAACCC
>CM053593.1:309947413-309960505 GCA_028646575.1 Pseudocheirus occidentalis
AAGGATGGCTGCTAGCACAGGTTCTTAGATCTGCTTTTCTAAAGGAAAGAAACTCAAAATGGGTTAAGAGTCTTACTTTAATCAATCAAACACATATAATTTACCTAGTTCAGGGGGAAAAGGCAGCATCCTAAACTTCAGAGAATGCAAACAGAATACAAGCAGAAGTTACAAGCAGACAAAGAAACAGATCAGCAGACAGGCTTCCACCCATGTGACCATTACATCCATACCTAGTCAGTTACCAGAGAGGGAAGCACCAACATCTGGGTTTTTTCAAAGCCGGGAGGTTCAACAGCTTCCCAGAGTCTCATCTGGCCAAATCACACAACTCTTTTCAAGGTGAACCCCAAAGCAAAACCTCACATCAGAGTATATATAGCCTTCTCCTGGATCAGAGAATGTCACAGCCCTCTTGACCCACTGCCCAATCACAAAGACATGAGCATTCTTGAAGAACAAACCTCCCACCACAGGATCCATGTGACCACATCCAGCCTATTAGGGGGCAGAGTATACTTTAAAATCAGGGAATGTTCTCAGAGCCACTTAAGTCTATCAAAGGGCCTAGGGGCAGGGAAGATCTTCAGATTCCCATAACAACAGGACACCAGGACAAGATATTGGGGGGGCCCAAGGGCCAGTGGGGAGGAGAGATGCTGTGAAGCACTACACTGAGTGAGGGAAAAGAGTACATTATCCAGCTGGGGCAGTTCTGATCACCCCAGAATCACTTAGGACAAAAGCTGGTGAACAGTGAATTGCCCAGCATGGAAAGAGTCTGAGATGTTTCCCCAAGGAAACCACCATCAGAGGAGACACAATCAGAAAATAAACAGAGGATCATGGCAGCAGAGGGGGTGGGAGGGGGGGATTGAAATTACCAAAGATCTCAAGAGAAGAAAATTCCAAGAACTTAAACATTAAAAAGATAAATCATCAGGGAAAACATTAACAACAGAAAGAGATGTGGCCTCCAGATCTAGTAAATAAGTTCAGATATCCATGGAGAAATGTTGCAAAACAAAAGAAAAAAATCTAATTTTCGATGAGACAGAAGACCCTGTGGAATATAAAAACACAGAACCACAATACACTATTACTGAGGAGTTCAAAAGAGAAATGGAAAATATTAGAGTAGAATTTATAGCCTGCACAGCCAAAATAATGAGCAGAACAAAAAAAGGAGAAATCTGCAATGGCAAGTCTTCACCAAAGGAAACAAAAAAGAGAAAAAAAATAGACTGGGAATTCAAATAAGCAGAAGTGAAAGACAATCTGAAAAAAGAAACAATAACATTAAAAGAAACTATACAAGTAAAACATCCTGATCTCAAAGACAGGACTCATAGAAACAATTTAAGGATCACAGGTCTCCTAGAAGGTCTCCTAGACAGGACAAAAACCTTAGCATCAAAATGAAGGAAGTAATACAAGTAAACTGGCCAAAATTTCTGGACAAATAAAATGAAATACCAATTAAAAGAATTCATTGATCACCTTCAGAAAAACAAACAAAAAATCACAAGAAATATGGTGGTTAGATTTAACAATTCAAATCAGAAACAACTTGTATAAGCAATCAAAAGAAAGACCATCAAGCACCAAGAAAACGAAATTCAAATAATGCTAGACTATTCTGCACCTACTAGAAAATGCAAGTGGGAACAAAAAAATGTATTGCAAAGAGCAATGGAAGTCAAGATGCAACTCGTGGTGACCTACCATGCAAATCTAGGCTTCACTATAAATGAAAAAAGATAAACAATCAATAATAAAGAGGTGCTTGAAACATGTTTAGAAAGAAAAACATAACTGAAGAGAAAGACTTAACCCAAAAATCCTAAATAATGAGTGGGTAAAAGAATAAGTCATAGAAACAATGAGTAATTACGTAAAAGAAAATAATGATGATAAAACAACATGCAAAAATTTCTGGGATACAACCAAAGTAGTCTTTAGGGGAAAAATTATATCTCTACTACTAACATACATAAAGAAAATATTAAAAGATTGATTAATTGAATATATATTTTTAAAAATTAAAAAGTCAACAAATACACAAATCTAAAATAAGTACAAAAGAAGAGATATTAAAAATTAAAGGGGAAATGGGCAAATTAGAACAAAAAAAGCCTTGAAATTGATTGATACAATTAAAAGCTGGCTCTTTGAAAAACTAATAAAGTTGCTAAGCATTTATTAATCTGATTAAAACAAAGAGAGCAGAATATCAGGTTATTAAAATCATGTGAGGAAGATAAAATCATGGCAAAACCAGAAGAAATAAAAAGAATAAACAACATATTGTGTATAGTTATATGCTAACAAAGCTAAGAACACAAAAGAAATAAACTAATGCCTCCAAACATGCCTCAAAATATCAGAAGACCAGGTAGAGATCTTAAATAACCCAATCCCAGACAATCAAATATATCTAGCTATAAAGGAACTATCAAAGGAAAAAAACTACTGGTCTTGATAGAATTACAGGAGAAATCTATCAAACTTTTAAAGAACAGTTATTACCTATACTTCACAAATTATTCTCAGAAATTGAGAAAGTAACCTACCAGAATTCTTTCATCAGACAAATATAGTCCTACAACCTAAATCAGGGAAAGATAAAACACAGAAAGAAAACCATATGCCAATATCGTTAAGGAATATTGACTCAAAAACATTAAACATATTCTGCCAAACAGACTACAGTGATTTATCAAAGAAATTATTCATTATAACCAAGTGGAATTTATACCAGAGATTCAAGGATGACTCGATATTAGGAATACAATCAATATAATTAATCATATTAAAAGCCAAAATATCCAAAACCACATGATCATCTCAATGGATGCAGAAAAGGATTCCAACACAACACAACACTTTTATTCTTTAAAAAAAAATCCTGCAAAAGATTTTAAATAATTACAACAATTTACATAAAGAGTCCTTTGTTAAAAGGGGTATCCAGATGATGAGGTTAATGTTTCTTATGCTGCAAAGAGGTCAAGACTGAGGAAAGATTATTAAGTTTGGCAATTAAGAGACCACTGGTAACTTGGAGATACTTGGAGTAAACGGTGTGAAGTGAACGATGAGTTAAGAAACAAGACTACAGAGGCTTCAGATACTAGTGAAAGGAGAAAAAAGAGGAGATACCTAGTATAAATGACTTTCTCAAGAAATTTAATTTAGAAAGGGAGAAAAGGTATAGGACAATAACTAACATGAACAATTAGATCAAGTGAGGGCTTTTTAAGGTTGAGGGAAGACATGTTTGTAGGAACCACGGAAGAAGCTAGTAGAGAAAGGCAGAAGATTAGAGAGTAAGGATGATAAAAAGAGAAATCTTCTGGAAAAGATAGGAGGGAATGTGAGATGGGACCAAAGATGAGTTTGCCTTGGCAAGAAAAAGGCAGACTTCTTCAACAGATATAGGGGCAATAGAGGAGGTAGTAGAGAAATATGTCTGTGAAGTGCAATATGAAAACGAATAGAGAAGAGTGAGTTGTTGGTGAATGACCTTAAATTTTTTTTGTGAAATATGAAGCAAGGTTCTCAGCTGAGAGGGAAATATAAGGGGTAACGACCAGAACCCCTCACATGGACTTTGGGGTCACACTCAAACCTGATCTGGTGAGATTCACAAAGATACAATATACTATATATTCACAAAATATATATTCACAATACTATATAACCAGAAAAAACATTTGTATTAATAATAATATTAATAAGTTCACATAATTAGTATCATGTTTGTTGGGTTTGTAATTAGCATCATGTTTGCTTTAATGATATACACATCAATAGTCTATGCATCAGTTCAAGGATAGCAGACAAAGTATCCTGCTCAATTCAGAGGTTATCATGTATATCATCAATTCTCAGCCATCTTGGATCCTTTATCTGTAATTTACAATAATAAGAAAAGAGGAAATGCTAATGTGTTGTAGAACTATTGTTCTCTGGCCTAGTCCACACCATGTTCTACTTTCATTATGAGTTCTACCACCTCCCCACTGATAACTTGGGCTCTGCCCCTGAGTCCATCAGCTCTTACAAGTAAACATTTTCTTTTTTCCTTTTTTTTTTTGTTGGTGGGCAATTGGGGTTAAGTGACTTGCCCAAACTCACAAGGCTGGTAAGTGTGTCAAGCATCTGAGGCAGGATTTGAACCCAGGTCCTCCTGATTCCAGGGCCAGTGCTCTATTCACTGCATCACCTAGCCACCACAAGTAAGCATTTTCTTTATCTTGCCAGGTTCCTAGCTTCCTTGTCACTTCCTGTCTAACTCTACACCATGCCAATTGGCAGGTATCCTACCTCTTTTTCCTTCCAGTTCCCCTTTAGGTTCTGCCTTTCCTCCTAGAATATAAGTTCCTTGATGGCAGAAACTGTATCACACAGCTTGTATTTTTATCCCACTTAGAGCAATACCTGGAATATAGGGAGCACTTAATAAATGCTTCATCTATCCAACTATCAATGAACTACTGTATCTAAATCTCTGGTTACCACTGATCATCCTGTCTCAACTGAATTTCACTGCTCAACATGGAGACACCCAAAGCTCAATGTTTATCCCACATTGTCTGTGGACATCACTGTCTTTACCCTTCACTCAGCTTTTGAAATATAACCTCTCTCATAAAGTAGAACTGCCTTTAAGTTTGCCTCATTTCTCCTAGTGATTTATATTTAAATATGGCCTCCTTTGAGTACAATTTAATTTTCTCTATGGTTTCACTGCTTCAAAGGTTCAATCCAGTCTATTTTTTTGCTTTGTAGACACTAATCATATTAATAGTATACAGTTATTGGTTTACACAAAATAATTTGCTGTCTCAGGATTTTAAAATTCAATGTTGAAGATACAGAGTTAAAATACTGCACACATTTAATTCTCATTTTCAAACAGATCAGACAAAACAAATCTGGTAGATGAGATGATTTCTTTTGCCTGGATAATATTTAGAACTAAATATTCTTTCTCTACAATGTCACTAAAAAAGCATATTTTATCAGAAGCATTTGCTTTTCATTGATACACATTAGTATGAAATAAAGGGTATATTCAGTTCCATCAGGGCCATACAGCTCACCAAAGCTAGTTCTAAGGAGATGCTTGCTTTTTTTCCCCTCATTTAAGTCAGTCTTCTCAGAACAATGACCCTGCTTCATTGGCCAACTCTACTTTACAAATGTGAACCCCAGAAGCACACATGCGCATATGTGCATGCATACACACACACACACACACACACTTCGCATACTGTACCTTGTTCAGCATTTCTTTCTCTTCAATGAAGGAGGCAGTTTTTTTCTGCTCTTTGTTTACTTCTGAAACCAATCGCATGATGGTCTGTCTGCTGGCTTTTGCCTCCATCTCATGGACATTTATAGTCTCTTCAAGAGTAACAATCTGTTCTTTCTTAAGTGCATTTTCCTTATGTAGCTCCCTAACCTGAAGAGAATAAATAAAAATGAGCAACTTTTTACACAGCTTTCTATGAACAAGTACTGATCTTTATACGATTCACTGGGCTAACTGATGGAGTAAAAATGACAAATGCTACACTGGCCTGAAAGGTCACATTTTCAAAGACAACCTCTAAATTATGCAGATATGAATCTACTAAGCAGTCAAGTTAATATTAATCCAAAAGGAGCCTTAGGGAAATAGTGGCAGGAGTCACTGTGACATTTTCAAAATTATAAAATAAAGCATATACTTATCAAATGTGGCAGCAGTACGACAGGCACAGAAATTATCTTAAGGCAATGAGGTAAGAGGAGACGACAACAGTAGGAATGAACATCAAGTATTTATAAGAAGACTTTTAATTGGGAATTGCATGCATCACAGAATGCATGCAATTATATAGTAGTAGGAGTAGTAGATGCTAGCATTTATATAGCACTTCATGATTTGCAAAGTTCTTTACAAATATTACTTCACTTTATCTTTACAACTCTGAGAAGTAGGTGTTATTATTATCCCCATTTTACAGAAGAGAAAACTGAGGCAGACAGAGGTTAAGTGACTTGCCCAGGGTCACACAGCTAATAAGCATCTGAGGCCAAATTTGAACTCAGGACTTCCTGACTCCAAGCTCAGAGCTCTGTACACTATGCTACTATGTCAACCCTATCCATGTGAAATGTACTTTGTTGACATTTCAGTAAGAGGTACTTTTGAAAAATCAATTTTTTAAAAAAAAGCTCCTAGTTTTATTTATTAATTCAAGTTTTTTTCTTTTTTTCCGTTCAATTCTTAGTCTCTTTTTTGATCTTCTGAATTTCTATTAAGTACCAATGACAAAGAATGCTACCAACCTCTTAACAAAAAAGTGACTGACTCAAGATGCAGAATAACGGATACATTTTTGAACATGACCAATGTGGAAATTTGCTTTGCTTGACTATGGTTCAAAGCACTGGGTTTTTAAGACTTAGGTCCTTGAAACTATAATCACTAAACTTAGCCTAATGAGAAAATGTGTATCTCTCCCTTCTTTGTGGAAGTAATGGGGTATAGGTATGGAACCAGCAGGTGCTGGTTAATAGGCAAGTGGGAGATTCTACTTAGGATATGTATAGTCTAGATTCCTGACAGAGACCAAAGGCAAAGAAAGCTTAAAAGAAACAAGATACCATTTCTACAAGGCCCAGTGAATGTTAGAGACTCTTACCAGGGGATGTTGTATATATTAAGTTATTTTAAGTTTTCTAGATAAATCCTAAAGGATCATGGGCATTATTTATTTGAAGTAAATAATCTTTCATTTTAATTATACTGACCATGTTTAAACACCTGTAACCTGATGTTAAAATGTTTTTATATAAAAGGCTCAGGCTGACTTTAAGCAACCTATACTCCCACTTTTATAAAAGATCCAAAATGAAATGTTAATGTCTTTGAGATCAATTTTTCCTTTGCTTTTGTTTCTAACTGGAAGGGTAGGCAATGTAACTTTAAAACACATGGGTAGCCAAATACATACATACGTGTATGTATATATGCATGTGTTGTGTGTATGTATGTGTACATCTGTTGCATATAGCTATGCATTTACGTGTTATCTCCTGCACTAGAATGTAAATTCCTTGAGGACAAGGACCTATTGCTATTATTTCTTATTTGTGTCAAGA
The DNA here is from genome assembly GCA_028646575.1 of Pseudocheirus occidentalis. Taxonomy (NCBI): domain Eukaryota; kingdom Metazoa; phylum Chordata; class Mammalia; order Diprotodontia; family Pseudocheiridae; genus Pseudocheirus; species Pseudocheirus occidentalis. The sequence goes on from CM053593.1 coordinate 309,954,572, forward strand.
GTGTTTAGCACAGTGCCTGTGCTATTGTTGCTGTTGTTATTCTCAAAGAGGACCTTGACAACAGGGAGGTGATGCCATGACATGGAAGTGAATTGTATTTAAGTGAGGGAGGGCTGTGCAAAGTCACCAGCCTCTTTTTCTCCTCCGAAGCCATCTGATCCAATAGCAAGATATAATTCGGGACACCTGGAGATGGCCCTCAGCTCAGTGTCTTCCCCTCCCAGACTGATTTCTTTTCTTTTCTTTTTGACCTAGTCTTTTTTGTTTGTTTGTTTGTTTGTTTTTGGGGGGAGGGCAGTTGGGGTTAAGTGACTTGCCCAAGGTCACACGGCTAGTTTTTTGTGTTAAGTGTCTGAGGCCAGATTTGAACTCAGGTACTCCTGACTCCAGGGCCGGTGCTCTATTCACTGTGCCACCTAGCCGCCCTTGACCTAGTCTTAATCACTGAATAGGCATTGCCTCAGTCAAACTGAGACCCGGGAAAGACCTTAGCTTAAAAAGGCCAAGGTCTCCCACTCTATCTGAGACCTGACATAAAAAGCACTTAATAAAAGCACATTGTTTGATGTATTGTTGATTTAATTTACCAACTTACAGATATATTTAAAAACAATTAAGTAGTCAGTATAATCCTACTAAAGTCAAATGAACTGAAAAAGACCTTCAAAATCATGTTGTCTAACTCCTTCATTTAATATATGAGGAAAATTTGGCCAAGAGATATAAAGTGATTTCATCAAGATCACTCAGCTGGTTATGACAGGTCTCCTGATTTGAGTTCAATTTTATTCCCCCATAATTTCTTACCATTTCTGTAGAAAGTAAATTTTGTTAAATTTGCAACAAGCACCTTTGAAATTAAATGCTCCTGAAATTCCTCTTCATTCTTCATGTCCGTTTCTAAGCAGTCAGAAAGTTGTATTAGAAATTCCTTAAGTTTCCTGCTGTTCTTAGCTGCTTGATTCTTGTTTTCTTCATTTTCTTTTAAACACTTTCTAAGCAACAAATAACAAATAAATGAAGATTAACAATATTGGAATGTATTGTTTCACAAGCAAAACTGAGACTTGTAAACTTGTAAACAAGCCAATTTATTGTTCTCATATAGACTTCAACAAGAATGCTCTTTGCTAAAAAGAAATTGTTAGCTAGGGTTAGGAACCAGTCTTCTTTTGTTTCTGTTTTAGTTTTGGATTTGGAGGGTTTTTTTGGAGGGAGAAAGGTGAGGCAACTGGGGTTAAGTGACTTGCCCAAAGGTCACAGAACTAGTAAGTGTCAAGTGTCTGAGGCAGGATTTGAACTCAGGTCTTCCTGACTTCAGGCCTGTGTTCTATTCACTGTGCCACCTAGCTGCACCCAGACTTTTTTGTAAGCTAGTAAATCGCCTGTTTTGACTAGAGACTACAACCCAATGTGAAACCAGAAAGAACAATAATTAAAGACATGCATAGTCTTCTTCCCTAGGCCTTTGTAACAGTAATTAATTTAGCAGGTACTTGGTCCTTCGTAACCAAGGGCTAATTACTTCTGTGAAAGAAGCAGAAGGTATGAACTCTGTCTCCTGTTGCTGACATGGCAGGAGGAAGTTAGCTGAGACAGGGGGCCAGTGCAAGCGTGTGTGCGTGTGCGTGTGCGTGTGTGTGCGTGTGTGTGTGTGTGTGTGTGTGTGTGTGTGTGTGTGTGTGTAAGAAGAATTCCAGAGACAGAGAATCAGAGTCAGGGATGTTCCTCCTGGTGGCTCCTGGTGGAGGAAGAATCATGAAGACTGAAGCCAGCTGAGAGAGAGAGATAGAGAAAGACAGAGAGAGAGGGAGGGAGGGAGAGAGAGAGAGCTTCTCTCCTAGCTTCTGGGAACTGAGCTTGCTGGACTGAGAAATGAATTGGAGTTTTCTATGAGACCAGGGTGAAGGCTAAAGTTGCTGCTGCCTGGAAGGCTGCCTGGAAAGCTGAGATTCCTTCTGGGTCCTAGGGTCAGCTGAACTGCTGGAGGACTGAAGAAGCATGACCAGGATAAGACTTTGTTTGTGGCTTGGTGGATCCTTGAGTTCCCAGCAACAGAAGCGGTAAAGGGTCTGAGATGTGCTAGATCCTGTGAACTTCAGTGTGTAACAAGAACTGCCCAGAGGACTGGACAAGAACCTTTGAGCTGTCTGCCTCTGAATCCAGGTGACTGTTTGGTGAATTCAGGTAGGAGCTGGGACCATAGAAGGGGATTCAGGGAATCTGAGAGACCATCCAGAGTCAAGATGAGGAAAAGGCCTCCCCTTGGGCACATGATTAAAATGAAGTGTACTAGACACTGAGGGATAGAGAGTTTGTGTAATTTTCTAATGATTGTATTTTGTGGTTAATGATACTTAGTGACTGATTGCTAGATAAGTGATTGATTTAATCTATGATTGCCCCATGAGTGGAAGATTGATGATTGTATTGTGAAATGACTGAATGATTAAGTAAAGGAAGGTTTCCCCCTTAGGGAAACCAGATGATTATTCTTTTGTTCTTTGTTCTAAATATTGTGACCACTGTAGTGAAAACTATGTGGCCATTCTAATGTTAAGTTGTTGTGAACACTATATTGTGATTTTTTATGATAATATGTAATGTTGTGGATATTATATTGTGATTTTTTGTGAATATTTACCTTGATTTGTAATGGAATAAATGGAGTGTTCACTACACTGTGTAATCAGAACCTTAAAAGCTAGCATTCTTTTGGGAAGCTGCTCGTGCATGGTGTTACAGTCTTGTACAAAATGTTTTTCACAGGTACCTTCCCCCACCACTAATTCTTTTCAGTCATGGTCCAGCACAAAATCAATAGTGAATCTGAGTTCAAATATATGCATTGTAGATTTAAAATTTATTTAAAATAAGATACTTATTATTGTGCAGTTATAAGATCATAGGCCCTAAAACAATGGATGCTTTCTCATCTTAGCAGCCTAGAATTTTCCTGTCTTTCTGCCCAGAAGGCTAGAAGAAGGACCATAAACCTCCTCCTAAAGCTTCCCTTTAAAGAGAGCCAAGAAGTTCAACCAACTCTTCATTTTCCACCGGTTGACCTGCTTGGCTTTACTCTGCCATCATTGTGCCCCTGTCTTATACCCTCTATCCTCCACCTTCCAGCTTTCCATAGTATGCAGACTTCCACCATTAGATTATAAGCTACTTGAAGACAGGAAATTTCTTTCTTTTTCTTAATTATATCTCCAGAACTTAATACAGTGCTTGGCACATTGTAGGTACTTAACAAATGTTTATTTCATTATTGAATTATAGAACTTAATGATGGAAGAGACCTGAGAAATCACCTAATCTAACCTCCCCATTTTAAAAATAAGAAAGCCAAGGTCCCAACCGATAAAGTAACTTGCTTGGGGGTGGCTAGGTGGCGCAGCGAATAGAGCACCGGCCCTGGAGTCAGGAGGAACTGAGTTCAAATCCAGCCTCAGACACTTAACACACAAAAAACTAGTCGTGTGACCGTGGGCAAGTCACTTAACCCCCAACTGCCCTCCAAAAAGCAAAAATATAAAAAATAAAAAAATAAAGTGACTTCCCTGTCATTACATAGAACTAGGATAAGAACCAAGATATTCCCTCTCCTCTTAATATAATTTAAAATAAAATATTTTAAATTTTTCAATATTATTTGCTGATTTTTTTTTACTTCTTGTTTTCATTGGAGTAGCAACAAATATTTTTGGGAACCAAGGGGGAAGCTGCTTCTTTGTACAGGAAGATAGAGATATTTTGCACTAGAAGGAACAAAATATAAAATTTAGACCTTTGTTGCTGGAATAAAGAGCAACTAAGCTGGTACAGTGGAAAAAGGGACTGGAATTAGAAAGATTCATCTTCATGAGTTCAAATTTAGCCTCAGATACTTATTAGCTGTGTGACCCTGGGCAAGTCACTTAATCCTGTTTGCCTCAGTTTCCTCATCTGTAAAATGAGATGGAGAAGGAAATGGCAAACCACTGCAGTATCTTTGCCAAGAAAATCAAAAATGCATGACAAAGAGTTGGACACAACAGAACAACAGGAAGCTGAACAAAATATATAGCAAAGGCAGAAATGTAGGCCTAAAGCACGGAGGGCAGTTAAATTTTTTTCTTGCCCAACTTCATTTACATTCATATACAAGAAGACTATGAGAGTAAAGTAGGCTTCCAGGTACCTCCAGTCTCCATCTAAGCCTGTGGATTGTTGTATTTGGAGGGAGAGAGAGTTAGGGGACAGGGAAGTAAGAAAGACTTGATCTGGGTTGTTGAGAATCGGATCACTACAGGATGTTTAAAGGAAGGTGCTGTTAATGTCTAACCCTAAATCAGATAGCTGTCTGGGACTACAGACTTTAAATAGAACCTAAACTCAAATAGTTACACACACACACACACAGAGTTAGCTGACTTCTGTTGGCTGCCCTTAGCTAAGTTCAGTGATTCATAACCTCACCTATGGACTAAAGAGCTATTAGCTTGTCTTTGTCAGCTGAGAGAGTTTTGTAGTCATTCCACTTTAATCAGTCAGTGCCAAGAACCTAAGCGATGGCCCTGAGGAACTGAATAATAATCATAATCATAATATGTAGCACTCTAAGGTTAGCAAAGTACTTTAAAACAAATCTGCTCGTCACAACAGCCTATGACAGCAGAGGAAAGATTGAGTATGAGATCAGAGATGTCTAGCTGAATGAAGAAGACTGGGCAGCCATCAGATAGAAGAAAGTGTGATCACCAGAGGATATCAGCATCTCCACAGCATCAGATACATTAGCTATCCTAGACAGGCCCATGAGCACATGCCTTCCACATATGTGCCCTGAACATACAAATTCTTAACATGTGTCCCTTCATGTATGCTCTTTGGATTACTCCCTCAATATGTGCTACCTATTCACTCATGGTCTATGTGTATGCCTGTGTGTTTTCTCTGCCTCTAGTAACATCATAGCCCATGGAGAATACACCTTATATGTGAGTAAGGTCATTCCTCAAAGCCCCTCTAAATATAAAAGGATCAGGAATGGACCTGAGTAGACAGACAATTATCTCATCTACTGTGCTTGGCATTGTCTCTGCCTTCCCCACCCTCTCATCTACATAAGAGAATGGAAAAAATTTAGGGTTGGAAAACTGGAAAACTTCTGAGCTGTTTGGTAGTTTGAGGACAAATAACTAATCCCTGATTTATAGTCTTGCATTCACAGTTTAAATGGAAAACTCATCAGTAAGTAGGGTGAGATCTCTAACAGAAGAATCTATGCCTCTGGATCAGGAAGAGAAGTTCAAAAAAAAAGACTAAGCCCGAGAGCATTAGTTACCTGAAAGACCCCTTCTCTTTGAACCAGATGTTCTTCATCTTTTTTGTGTCATGCACTTCATGGACAGTGTAATGGAGCGTACAGACCCCTTCTCAGAATAATGCTCTTAAATAAACAAAATAAGATACATAGGATTTCAAAGAAAACCGGTGATGTTGAAATAGGGTTGTTGTTGTATTTTTTTTATTTAAGTTTGAAATTTTTAAAAAATATTTATCAAAATATTTTTAACACAAGTTATGACTATGTGACTCTGGGCAAGTCACTTAAATTCATAGCACTAGAGACAGCCTCTAAGACTGAAAGTTTGAGGACAGTTACAAACCTACATTAGGAAAGAAAATTTTCCTATAGAAACAAAATCATACCTCTTCCCCATAAAATACATGGAATGCAATGTTTTAAAATAAGAATCAAAGGGGAAAATGTTTTAAATGATGAGAAGTCTTAAACACTTGCAGGTGCAGAAACCTACAGTTTTTAATCTTTCTGGGGCACAGTTTTAACACAAGTGCCCCTTTTCCTGGCCATATATCATGGAGGTAACCTACTCTCCCTTCCAGCACCCTATGTATATCATCTTTCCCAATCATAATGCAAGTTCT
>CM053593.1:309967014-310007421 GCA_028646575.1 Pseudocheirus occidentalis
CTTCTCTTATTTGGTTTTCAAAATCCTTTTTAAGTCAATCTATGACTTGTAGGCAATCTTCATGTTTCTTGGAAGCATTTGGTGTGGGAGTTCTGACTGTGTCGTCTTCCATTGCATCCTTTGATCCTTTTTGTCCCCAAAAAAAGGATTCTAGAGTTTGGTTGTTGTTCTTACTTTGCTTTCTTTTCCTACTCATATTGGCCAGTCAATTAATTGCTTGATTGTTTAGCTCTGTGGAACTCTGCTTCCAGGAGGGACAGTTCTGTCCTAAAATCGCTGGGGTTTTCACAACTGCCAGAGCTATTAGGGGGGTGCTGCAGCCCCCACCAGCTTTGGATCACTGAAAGGGCACCCCAGAACCACCACCCAAGACCACAATCTGGATCTAGGCCGCTCAATACAAGAGCTTCCTTTCTACTGGAGTTTAGGGTAGAATACAACATGTAGAGAAGCAAGGATAACAAAATGGTTTTTTGATAACACCAATTGAATTAATAGAACATCAGTTGATTTACTGAAAAAAAGAGAGAGGGGTAAACCAAATTGCCAAGATCAAAAAATAGAAAGTACATTCAAAATAAATAGAGAAATAAAGGAAATTATTACTCTGTTGGTTCATTAACAATCACTTGTGCCAGGTGCTAAAGCTACATAAAGAAAAGTGAAAACAGATGCATCCCCTCAGAGAGTTCATATCCTAAGACAGGAAACAACATGCAAATGGTGCACATTGTATGTATGTATATATGTGCACTGTTTGCATGTTGCATTATATTGTTTATATATATTTATATTATATATATATACACACACACAAACACACACACATAAATGTGTATGTATATGAGAGAAAAGGAAGAGGAGGAAGAGGAGGAGGAAGAAGAAGAAGAAAACAATAAAGTAATCCCAGAGGAAAAAAGCACTAGAAGACCAGGAAAGTCTTCCTTCAGAAAGTGGGGCTATTTTTTGTGGGGGGGAGGGGAGCTAGGCTGCCCAGTGAATAGAGCAGGGCCCTGGAGTCAGGAGGACCTGAGTTCAAATCCAGCCTCAGACACTTAACATTTCCTAGCTATGTGACCTTGGGCAAGTCACAACCCCAATTGCCCTCCATTACCCCCTCCAAAAAGAAAAAAGAAAAAAAAGTGGGATTTAAGCTATTTATTAAAAGAAGCAAGGAAATCTCTGAGGCAGATATAAAAAAAAGAGCACTTCAGGGTTAGGGGCCAACCAAAATGTTTATCATCAGGAAATAGAATATTCTGTTTTCAAGGAACAGAAAGTAGGTTGGTATTGCTGGCTCTTGTAGAATGGGAAGGGGAATACAGTGTGTTTTTACAGAAAGACAAGAAAGGGAAAGGTTATAAAAGACTTTAATTGGATTTTGGTTTTCATCCTGAGGGTAACAGGGAACCACTAGAGTTTATTGAATCTGATAGAGTTAAGGTTGGACATACCTTAATTACATGTAGAAAACTTGAAATGCTAATTAAATGGGTGAATATTTTAAAATAAGTCCATTTACAAAGCAGGAAATACAGACTCTAAGCCAGCAGACCTCTAAAAGAGACATAAAATAAGCTATAAATGGGAGGGGAAAACCTGGTCCATGTGGATTTGCAATTGCATGCTAGGAAGTGTTTAAATAGCAAAAAAGTCTACCAGCTGGTTGTAAAAGTAAAGAATGAAGGCACTTTGCCAACTCCTTCTACAACATAGATATGATTCTCTGACCCAAACCAGAGAGATATAAATCACACAAAGAAAATTGTAGACAATATCTTTAATTAATAGTGGTAAAAATAGTAAAGTATTAGTAGAAAGGTTTTAGTCAAATATTTTAAAATTGCATATTATTAGCAAAATTGCATTTACACTATTGAGAATACAAGGATGGCTCAAGCTAAGACAGTGTGTTAAAACTGAATCATATTAATGACAAAAAATTTAATATATGATTATACCAATGGATGCAGGAAAAGCTTTTGACAAAATAAAGTACCAATTTGTGGGGGTTTTTTAAAAATGCTTAAAAGCACAAGAATAAAAACTTTTTCCTTAATAGGATAAATTATCTATCTAAAGTTAAATGTTTGCATTACATGAAATGGTGAAATACTGGAAACTTTCCCAATGAGTTCAAGGATAAAATGTGGAAACTGTCTCCACTAATATTTAACAGTGCACTGAATGCTAGCTATCACTGTCTCCTAACTCTAAGTTTAGCACACACTATTCAATACACTGTTTTGTGGGGACTAGGTATTTAATTTTATCAATATAGAGAGCTCAAAGTAAGGAAGTTCTAAACCAAGCTGCTTTTCAATTTTTATACATAACTAAGTTTTCAGTTTTGTTGGCATGTAATTAGGTATAGTAGTATCTTGTGATTTTCTTTATTCCATCTCCATCCATTTTGTCTTTGTTCTTGGTTGTTTTGGAGGCAATTAGGGTTAAGTGACTTGCCCAGGATTACACAGCTAGACTCAGGTCTCCCTGACTCCATGGGCAATTACTCTATCCACCAAGCCACCTAGTAACCTCTCCATCCATTTTGAGAGGTAATATGTTGTAGCAGACAGCTAACCAGTCTCAGAAGCAGGAAAACCTAAATTCAAGTCTTGACACTAGCTGGGCATGTTTTCCGTGAGAGACAAATTGCCAATCTGGACAAGTTAATTAAACTAATTCACTTTCAGTTAAAGACATGTGGCCAATCTGCTTTGATGAGGGAATTTCCATAACAGATATCTCTGTGATAAAATCACAAGTCTCCACCAAAAAAATAGAATTCAAATTCCATTTCACAAAATAGTTCTGTCTTTATGTACCAGAAATAATGGCCTTAATCCATTATTAAAGACCAAAAAATAATCATTTTTAGATCTATATGCAATGTATCAGATACTTTTTGCCATTTTGTGAATTGCTACATGCAAAAATGAGTAACTATGTTTAATCTTGTTTCTAAAATTATCACCATTTAACAGGATAATAAGATTTTGCATCTACTCTCCAAATGAAATGTAATAGGTGTTTTTATGCCTTACAGTTAACATATTTATGGACTTCAGTCCCAAGAAAATACGGATAGAGAAATCTTGATCTTTCTTTTATATTGTAGATATCAGCTCTTGATAAAGTTCACAACCCCACATAAAGAGCCAAAAAGAAATTTTGGCGCAAGGGACAGCATCAAGAAACATGAAACAATGTTAATGAAGATTATACCTGACCTTCTGTGAGATCAGGATCAGATTCATACTTGATTTTGTTGGCATAGGAAACTCCCAGGTGAGGAACCTCCCTCTAACAATGTAGTTTGGTAGTTTGTCTGTAATTTATACTCTTATCAAGTTGCCTTAGCCACTGAGAAGTTGTCAGTCAGTAAATAAGCATTTATTAAGCACCTATTGTATGCCAGACACTGTGCTAAATGTAGGTTAAGTGACTTGCTTAGGGTCACACAATCAATATGAGTCAGACTGTGTCAGAGGTGGTAAATGAACCAAGATCTTACTGTGTTCCTTTAGTGGAAGCTGGTGGCACAGTAAATAGAATTCTGGATCTAGAGTCAGGAAGACCCGAGTTCAAATTTTACTTTACACTTACTAGCTGTGTGACCCTGTGCAAGTCACTTAACCACTGCCTGCCTCAGTTTACTCAGCTTTAAAATGAGGGTAATAACAGCTCCTACCTGGCAGGATTGTCATGAGAATCAAAGGAGAAAATATATGTAAAGTGTTCAGCAGAGTGCCTGGCACATAGCAAATACCATATAAAAACTTATTCCCTCCAAATCCACTTAGAAGGCAGGTCTCTAACCATGGGGCCTTTCAAATTTGATATGGGGCATAATATCAGTCCCAAAGCCCATTGCTATGTAACTCTCCTCTCACTGGTGGAAATCAGTGCCTTGTGCCTGTGTGAGGGGGAGAGAGAGACAGGGAGAGACAGAGACAGAGAGACAAAGACAGAGAGACAGACAGAGAGAGAGACAGAGAGAGAGAGAGAGAGAGAGAGAGAGAGAGAGAGAGAGAGAGAGAGAGAGAGAGAGAGAAAGGGAGAGAGAGGAGCCTATCAGTTCTCTTGAAGCTTCTGTGTAATTCATATCCAGGCCTGCAGTCACTTGGGGTACTTTTTGGGTTTTGCCTTTCTTTATAACCCCAGAGCTTAGCACAGTATCCAGGACATAATAGGGTCAGAATAAATTCTTATTTACTGACTAATGGTACTTACACTAAAGATTGAATAAGTGGCAACCATTCTTCATCTTTGCGAAAGTGAAATAACCCTACATCATATGTACTATTACTGGGGTTCAGAACAGGCTTATGGATCCAAAACTCATACTTCAAATTAGGGACAAGAAAAGAGACAGTCTTAAGAGGAGAACAGCAATGTGCCAAAAGATGAAAACAGGTTAACACACTCAGGCACCAGCAGATGTTGGTCTCTTTGACACTGGATCACTTTTAACTCTTATGTTTTTTGTTTAATTGACTTTTTAATCACCTTACTGTTACATCTACAAGTATTATATTGATATGATCAGTTAGTGGTTGAACTACAGATTCTTACTATCTGTGTGACCTGGACAAGTCACTTACTCTCATTGGGCCTCAGGGTCTTCATCTATAAAATAAGAAAATTGGATTAGACGCCCTCTCAGGTCTCTTATTTCCAGCTCAATTCAAAGATTTGGGGATTATCTAGTAGGAAAAGCCCTTGAAGGTGTGAAGATTGCCAAAGGTTCTCTACCTAGCTGAAAGGGCCTTTAAATCCTGCTCTTTGAAAAGAGGTAGTCACTCCAGACTTCATCACAACAATTGCCTTAACTGTTCACACATCCCCTTCTCTGTGACCTAACCCTAGCATCCTGGGTTATTCTGACCTTATCTTTGGACAATGACCCCCAGAGAGTCCTGGCTCTGGCTTTTGATCTTTGACTTCCTGTGCCAAAGCTGCCTGTCATCTGTCTGTTCAAACAGTATATTCGCTCTTGCCTCATTTATCTGGATAATGACCCTATTCTGTCCTTCAACTTCTAACAACTGGATCCAGACTCATGCTCCTGCTAGGACTCTGACAAATCGTGCTAGGTAGTTCCATCCCAACTGCTGATCCTGGGGCATCTATCCTTGGTTTTTGGCTGTCCTCCAATGCCTACTTTCCATACAATCCACTGAACAGCACATTGACCCTTTGTGAAATGGAAGTAAAGACCTTAGACTAGATCCCAGGGTGCCATGCCTATGCTTTCTTCAAATTTTACCAACCAAATACTACAGGTTGGCTCTTTTCTTTGAAATAAAAAATTTGTCTGTAGCATTGGTAGATTCCCCAATCTCAGAAGAAGCTGCTGTAAAGGCCTGCAGGATAAATAGAGGCCTGGAATAAGGTTGAAGTGTAACCACCCACTAAACCACTCAAATGGGTTAGAGCCATCAGAAGAGTCAAAGCAGAGGAAGGACTATTTCTTAAGGAGTGTGTTTTTTCTATTTATTCAGGCACAAAGAGGTCCTTCCTTTCAACCAGCAAGGGGAAATGATCAGTTATATAATACTGGGGAAGAAGAGAAGGAGGCTTTTTCCTCCCAAGAAGTATACATTTGTAAAAGGATCCAGGAATAGTCTCCAGCCTCCTTTTCCCCAAAAGGTTTCTTTATCACAGGATCAATTAAAAAACCAATTCAGAGGGCTAGTCTGATGTGCAAATCTCTCTCAAACATAGAAACCTTGGAGTCTTAAAAACCAGAAAGAGAAATAGCCAATAGAGACCATATATGCCCTCAAACCTGATAAAAAAGATGTCTTCTTTTCCCTCTCCCTACTATAATTACAACAAATCAAGAGAATGGAAAATTTTTGCCATACTATCCTCAACAACCTGTTCAAAATATACTCATCCCAAGTCTCTTTCTACCTTCTCACACTTCAGTGCAATAGAAAGAATTTATCTTTTATCTGTCCTTCTGCCCAGGATTGGACCTAAGCACAACAAAAAAGTGGGCTCAGGTGATGGGGTGATGATTGGGTTGAGTCAGGCAAAGGCCAGCTATCTGAATTTGGGAACAAAGTCAAAGATCAGTTATTCTAGAGATTCAGATGTGGGAATATGAGACCAAGGGGAGGTCTGAAACTAAGAGATGATTCCCTAGGGAGAAGGATAAGTAATAACTGACTACCATTAGAAAAGAGCCAAACTGAGTTCAAGGTTCAAAGTACAAAGTACAAAGCTGCATGATGCAGAGTTCAAACCCTACCTGTGCACTTACGGGCAAGACACAATTTCTCTGAGCCTCTGTTTCCTCTACTATAAAAGGAGAGGGTTGGATTAGAAGATCCTAAGGTTCCTTTCAACTCAAAACCTGTGATACTGTGAGGATATACTTCTTGAGACAATTAGGTAATACTGGGCCTGAAGTCAGGAAAGCCTGAGTTCAAATCCAGCCTTAGTCACTTACTGGCTGTGTGGTTCTCAGCAAGTCACTTAACCTCTGTTTATCTCAGTTTTCTTATCTGTAAAATAGAATTTATCTATCCTTAATACTATATAATATTATTACTATATTAATAATATTTTAATTAATAATATATTAACATTAATAATATATTAATATTATGTAACATTAATACTATATAATATAATTATAATATAATACTGTATAACATAATACTATCTACCTTGCAAGGTTGTTTTGAGGATCAAATGAGACAATAACTTGAAAGTGGTTACACAGAGCCCGGCGTATGGTGGTTGGTTGGTTGTTGTCTTTGGTTCTCCAAGAGGACCCAAAGGACATCACTATGTTAGAGTCAAGTTACGGCGTGTCCAACTGTGGCTGATCAGACCAATACAAGCTCCAAGTGCTCTATCACACGTTGGGAACAGATAGTCCGTGTAAAAGTTTGGGGTGGATTCTCTAAATCTGCATGTCTCCAATTCCTTTTGAGCTACTTCAGTTCTGCTTTGCTCAGAGAGGACCGCACCTTCTCTGAAGCAGGCAGGCTTCCTATGCCACACAATCAAGTCACACAAAATTCTTAGAAGAGACCTTGAGAGTGTCCTTGTAATGTTTTTTCTGAGCACCGTGTGGTCACTTGCCCTGTATGAGCTCTCCATAAAATAGTCATTTTGGCAAACTTACATTTGGCATTCGAACGACGTAGCCAGCCCAACAGAATTTTGTGTATAGTAGGTACTAAGATGCATAGTAGATACTACATAAGTGCTTACTCCCTTCCTTTCCCTTGTGTGATATAAAAGGTTAGGATATCAAGAAAGGTGCAGATGGCAGGTAACAAGCAAGAGAGCTAAACAGCCAGGGAGCACTAGGAAGATCAAATAATCTATCCTATTAGTCACAGAGAGGCTAGGAGCGAAATACTACATATCTGAGAATTAATGCCCAGATCTGAGGGTTCATGGGGCACCAGGCAGGGATTCAGTCTTCTATGGATAAAAAACCCTCTTAGAATATTAGAAGTTAGGTAACAACTTGAGGATCATTTAGATTAGCCCTTAATTTTAAAGACGAGAGAAATGAGACACAAAGAAGGTAAATGATTTCCCCAAGATCATATAGCTAAGAAGAGACAAGTCAAAATCAGAACTTCTGTTTGCTAACTCCAGTGATCCTTCTTCTGCTCATAGGATATTTGGTTAAAAGGGTGAAAGGCAGGAGGCCGAATATTGGTTTACCAAGGCCAAAACGAGACAGTCAAAGCAAATAATATTAATACTGAGCCATTGGTACACTGACCTAGGATTCCTCAAGGAAATCCTGGGGTGAAGTTTGACCTATAGAAAAAGGTTAAGTGACCACCACGTCAAGGAGGAGACCTCAGAGATAGAGGCCCAGATATGTCTTGTTCATATATAAACTTGTTTGTGATGTTGTCTCCCCCATTCCACTCTAATTTCCTTGAGAACCAGAACTGAATTATACCTTTCTCTCAATTCCCTCTTTTTAACATAGTGTCTATCACATTGTAGGCACTTTGTTTTTCGAACAGTATTTTTTTTTCAGTCACATCCAACTCTTCATGACCCCATTTGGAGTTTTCTTGGCAAAGATACTGGAGTGGTCTGCCATCTTCTTCTCCAGATCATTTTACAAATGAGGAACCTAAGGTAAACAGGGTTAAGTGACTGCTTCTAAGTGTCTGAAATCAAATTTGAGCTCAGAAAGATGAGTCTTCCTGACTCCAGGCCCAGCATTCTATCTATTTCGCCACCTAGCTGCTTCAAAAGGCACTTAGTAATTGTTTATTAACTGGATGACTGTCAAACGTTACATGAAATAAGCAAAATTTGTTTTAAGTGTCTGTCCCCCACACCAGCCTCTTTGTATCTTTGTTATTTTCTGGTTGTCTCTGGTGTCCCACAGCAGTGCTTCTAGCCAGGTCTGTCTTCATGGGGCATGAAGACATGGTCTATACATTTACCTCATTCTCCTTCATCAAAATTTGCTTTTCCTATATCCTCACCTCTTGGAACCCTGTCTTCTGATAGATAACAGCTAACCAGTCTAATAAATTAATGCATATTAATGTATTAACTCTCCAAGTAAAAAATAACAATATTCATCTTCAGTAGAAATAATAATAATAATAATGACTTTTATATGGCACTTTATAGTTTACAAAGTATTTACATACACAATGTGCCATCTAGCAGGGAATTTCTAAGGTTTTAAACACATGCCTTGACCCCAGTGACTGAAATGCTGAGGATGCCAGAGTAGAAACGGCCAAGGTAAAGCTAAGCCAGGGAAGGAGCAGTAATAAAAACTTTAGGAGAATCACTCAAAGCATATAATATGGGCAGTTGGCCCTATCGCTGACCTAGGCACCTTTGAGGGAAGAAACAAATAGGTCATTGAGAGAGAAAAAGATAGATAGAGGAGGGAGAGTTTTCATTAGCAAAACAAGGTACCCTGTAAATTTCCACAGCCATATCAATGCCAACTCTACTTTTATGTCTCTGTGTCATCCCCCTAGTACTGTTGCCAACCTAGGAAAGGATAAAGTGCAGATAACCATGCACAAAAATGCTTAGTATTCATTCCATAGCACTAATCCTAAGAATTAATGCCAAAAGGCAAAAGCTCACATCACTGCAATATGTGATTTTGGTTAGGGCCTCAGACCAATGGGCCTCATAAATGCTGGAATTTGTTGAATGGATTGGCTTGGATTATTAAGAGAGGAAGAGAGGAAAAGAGAGTTAGTGATATTTATTTATCCTGCTTTTCTCCATGTAAGCTGTTTACTGTTTTTGTAGCACACTTAGGCAGCCAAATCAGTTTTCCTCTTGATCTGTGGTGCTGTTCAACTTGTTTTTTAAACAGACTAGTGACCACAGAGCTATTGACTTCAGATTTCCAATACCACAAGGCTTAAGGACAGAATCTTGGGGAGAGGGGAGCTCTGGAAGACAACGCAGAGCTAAATTCTTCTGTCAAGACGTGCTCAATTAGGGCACTTTAAGACGTTTACAAAGTACTTTCCTCAAAATAACCAGACAAAGTGGACCTCCCCATTTTACTGTGAGCCTTAGAGAGGTTGAGCTATTTGTCCAAGGGCACACAACTAGTAAATACCAAAAACAAGACTCAAACCCAGGAGTTCAGACTCTAAGACCAGGGCCCTTTCTATTCACTACATCATGCTTCCCAAAATAATTATTTATTTCACAAAGCATATTCTTTCAACTATGAGTTTTTTTGTTTTCTTTTTCATTCACCATTTATTTCATTCAGTATTTTGATTGTGGCTGCTAACATAAGTCCTGAATGTTTTACAGCTGATTACAGAAACGTAAGTAAGAAAAAGTAAATCCTCAAAAAGTTAGAAACAGTAAATCAATGATTTCCTATTCAATAATAGAGTCAGTGCCAAAAGAACTGAGGTAGTAGAAGTCAAATCAATTCAAAAGACCAGTGCTGATGTACATTACATGCCAGGCTTTGTGCTAGGCTACGAAGGGGATATGAGGAAATATAACACAGTTTATATTCTCAAGGAGTTTACAATCCAGTTGTAAGGACTTGACTCTGCTAAGCTTCCCTTTCCCAATCATTCTTAGCTATCTACTTCCTTTCACCCCATCCTCTTTGTCCACAGCTGTACATCACATATGCACATATGACCAAGCAAAAAGCCACAGATACCAACAAAGTCCGTTCACCCTGCTAGTTTTTCTGTATTAATGTACTATTCCCAAGTAGCAGTAGTAGTAGTAAGTAGTAGTAGTAGTAGTAGTAGTAGTAGTAGTAGTGGTAGTAGTAGTAATAGTAGTAGTAGTAGCAGTAGTAGTAGTAGTAGTAGTAGCAGCAGTAGTAACAGCAGCAGCAGCAGCAGCAGCAGTAGTAATAGCAGGAGTAGCAGGAGTAGTAGTAGCAGTAGTAGTAGCAGTAGTAGTAGTAGTAGTAGTAGTAGTAGTAGTAGTAGTAGTAGTAGTAGTAGTAGTAGTGGTCATAGTAGTAATGACAATCATCTGATAATATTATATGTAATTATAATTACAATTTAGTTGGTTGTTTGCAGTCACGTATGACTCTTTGTGACCCCATTTGAGGTTTTCTTGGTAAAGATACTAGAATGGTTAACCATTTCCTTTTCCAACTCATTTTACAAACAAGGAACTAAGACAAATAGGGGTAAGTGACTTGTCCAGGGTCATGCAGCTAGTAAGTGTCTGAAGCCAGATTTGAATTCAGGAAGACTAGCCTTGTTGACTCCTGGCCTGGCACTCTGTCCATTCTGCTATCTAATTAGCTGCCCCATAATTATAACAGCTGACACTGTAAGTACTTTATATACATGATAGGGATTGCTTGCTATTTTTGCCCTTCTCTTTCCTATTTTTTAATCAAATTTTCTTTTGATCTGTTTAATACATCTCTTTAAGAAACCACATTTTCATTGAAAAAGATAAGTCCCCAGGAGTGTCTCAGAATCTGAGAAAATAATATTTTCAGCTAAAACAATACAGACACCAAAGAAATCCTCCTTCATTCCTTCATTTGCTGACTTCTCAGTAGAAACTAAATTACAAACCCCATTCCCAGGATAGTTCTATTATTGACAATGTGGGTAGAGAAGCAAACAACCCCCACCCCAAAAAAAGCCATGTTCTTTTCAAGCTGCTGAGAATCAGAGGCCAAAAGAAAAATAAAATCAATCAACCTTTGCCAAGTGGAAAAGAACAAAAAAACAGCATGGAAAGAAGTTATGTATTCAGTTTTTCAAGAGAAGGTTTCAAACAATGGAGAATAAATACCACGTTATCACTGCAAAGATTTATACACGGCCAAAGAGAACAATGAAAACAGAAACAAATCTATTGGGTATCCATTTATTCACCCAAGAAGCTACTGGATATGTTGAACTTCATTAACAAAAATGTTCTCACTCCTTTGCCTTCCTTCACAGTGACCCTCTTGCCTAAAAATCTTTGCAATGGTAATAATATTTTTTTCTTGTATTTCAATTTTTAAAAACAAGGAAGCACTACAAGGAAACCTTGGAAAACTCTACATCCACTGGGGACAAAAACAATAACAACAAAAACAGGAAATTAAGTAATTGGTCCAACATTGTGGCAGTTCCATTGTCATAGGCACAGATGGAAAGTCCAAAGAAGATTCCCAATTGTTGGTATCTGCACCACAATAATTGTTGAATATTTGTACTCTCAGTCATAAGGAAAATCCTTCAGTTAAACATGGACTTCCCTTCTATTTTCCCGTAAGAACTCATCAGCAGCAATAATTTATTTGTGGTTCAGTAGCCAAATCCTCATTTTCCTGACCACGTTCAAGAAATTCTTTCCCCTTCCCTTTTTTTTTCTTTCCTATTTTCTGCCTTTCTCTTTAAATTGCCTTATGTGGGAGAGATCCTGTTGTAATTACCTGTTTGAACATCTTTCATTGTATTGGGATTTGTTTTATCTACTTTTAACCTGAATTAAATGGACTTTGCATTCAGTTAGGGGTAGTTAGGTGATCCAGTGGATAGAGCACCAGGCCTGAGTTCAAATCAGATTTCAGACCCTTACTAAATCTATGACCCTGGGCAAGTCACTTGACTTCTGTTTTCCTCTGTTTCCACATCTACAAAATGATGATAATATCTCAGGATTGTTAGGAATGTCAAAGGAGATAATAATGGTAAAGCATTTAACACAATGCCTGGTACATGGTAAGTGCTATGTACATGTTCGTTATTAGTATTAGTACTGGGGGATCTGGTCATTTTTTTAAATTCTTTGACATGATATCCATACTAATAAAATTTGACCTTCACAATAATCAATTTCTATGCACCATGTCTTTGTAGGTGAATCAAATTGGGATTAAAATAATGGAACAACAGAGAAGCTTCCAGAAAGGGTCTTCAGTCTTCAGTTCGGTGAAGTAGGCTGCCAAATAAGTGATGTGTTGGTTCCACACGCATGCACAAGTGCACACGTGCGTGCACACACACACATACACACACACATCTATTTCAAGTGCAATACTGTGCTATTGAGTAAACAAGAATGCTGAACTTCAGTATTTCCAAACCTAGTATAAAAAAGATTCAAGAAGGAGATGGAGGAAAGAAACCTGTGGGTTTCACTTCTTTCTAGTGATTCAAAGGAAAAACACAAGCAGAACTGCATAACCACCAGACTGACAACTATAAAAACAACCCTTTTTTTTTTCAAAAAAAATGTATTTTCATTAAAAAGTCAGTTCAATAGGGATTGACTATCACCAGCATAAACAAAGCACTTAAGAAATGCTTGTTGAATGAATGACTGAAGACATCTGAATACACAAATATGATTAGAAGGAAGGGGTATGTATGGACAAATGGTTGGAGTAGATAAATGCATGCATACATGCACACATATGTACACACACTTAAATATGTACATATAATAACATAAAATTTCACACATAGGTATATGTCTAGATATTGTATTTTCTTGGATAGGTGTGTGAAGAGGGAAATAGTTGAGCAGGTAACAACGTGGCCCTGTGTATGAGGAAAAGAAAGAAGGAAATAATGACCTCTGAACCATAAAAAGTCTGAGTATTTGGCTACATATCCAAATCCAACATAAAGCACACAGAGATCAAAAACTTAAGTAAGGCCCCCAAAATGGCGCCGAAGGCGAAGAAGGAAGCCGTTGCCCCCCCCAAGACAGAAGCCAAATCCAAGGCCTTGAAGGCCAAGAAGGCGGTGCTGAAGGGAGTCCATAGCCACAAAAAGAAGAAGATCCGAACATCCCCCACCTTCCAACGACCCAAGACACTAAGACTTCGAAGGCAGCCCAAATACCCTTGGAAAAGTGCCCCTCGGAGAAACAAGCTTGATCACTATGCCATCATTAAGTTTCCCTTGACCACTGAGTCTGCTATGAAGAAGATCGAGGACAACAACACCCTAGTTTTCATTGTGGACGTCAAGGCCAATAAGCATCAAATCAAGCAGGCCGTGAAGAAGCTGTATGACATCGATGTGGCCAAAGTCAACACACTTATCCGGCCTGATAGAGAGCAGAAGGCCTATGTTCGTCTTGCTCCAGACTATGATGCATTAGATGTTGCCAACAAAATTGGAATCATCTAACTTACTGTGTCCAGCTGTGTCCCATTCCACCTACAATAAAGAGTTTTCCAGAAAAAAAAAAACTTAAGTAAGCCCTTGGGAAGGACGTTAAGTAAATTGATTTTATATATCATTAAGATTAGTGGTATCAAACTCCAATAGAAATGGGAGCCAGTAATCCATACATAAGGATCTACTCAGGCCATATGTTAACTTAGTTTTTAAATCTATTATTATCTATACCTTATTGTATTTTTCTTTATTTTGTTAAATATTTCCCAATTATATTTAATCTAGTTTTGAGTCACACTGAACCAAATGAATTCAAGTCTGAGATGTGTTGTCTCAAAGATGTGACTTGTAATTGGCCTAACACTCCAATAGAGTGATATTACACTATTTTAATCATATATAATGAAATTATTATTCTTTCCTGCACAGCCAATAGTAGCGGTTAGCTCCCAGAGAAAGACTAGCAAAGAGAAGTAAGAAGGAGTGGAAGCATTAGAGTGGAGTTAAGCATGCCTAACGGTAGCTCCATAGTTTCTATTTGTCCCCTATAGACCTTTAAACTCTAAGCTTGGAGGAAGCGACAAGAGAAAAGAAGAGCAGCCTGACTCAATTGCTTTACAAGACTAATAATAACACATTAAAGAGAAGGAACAATGATGTATTATGGCAATATCTCCTTGAAAGGACAAAGCTGGCTCAATTCAAGTGAAATAAAATTCGATAGCTTGAGAAAAGCTAGATTGTCACTTGGCATTGGGGACTCATTATGATGAGTTTGTTCTTTGGAAGTTAGAAAGCTGATATCTGAAGTTTGTTGAGCTTGCATAGAGTTTTGTGCATGAGTCCACAATTGTTGAGATATCAGGGCTGCATCAACTGGGGAATGGCTGAACAAGTAGTGGTATATGAATGTAATAGAATACTATTGTGCTATAAGAAATGGGAAGGAGATGGACTTCATAATTACCTGGAGAGGCTTATACAAATTGTTGATGCTAAGTAATAAGAGCAGAACCAGGAAAAATTTGTACACAGTCACAGACACATCATATGTGTGACGACCAACCTTGATAAACTGGACTCTTGTCAGCAACACACAGTTAAAAGACAACTCTACAAGTCTCAGAATGGAAGGAGATACCTACACTCAGAAATAGATCTAGAAAGACCAGAGTTTAAATGGAGACTGAAGCAATCTACATGCTTTCGTTCTTTTCCATGTTTGGTTTTGTTTCTTTTTTTTCCATTGGTTACAACCCTTCTTTACAACCAGACTATTGTACAATATGAAAGTATTTGCACATCCTATACATGACTGTACACCACCATGGGGTGGGGGGAAGGGAGGAGAGAAAATCTGAAATTCGAGTGATTCTGGAATGAAACCTTGTAAACTAAAAGTAAATAAACAAGTCAATAAATTTTTTAAAAAGTTATCAGGGCTGGATTTGGGAGGTTTCCTGCCATGGAAACTCTTGACGGACATTTACTATTTGTGCACCACAGATAAGTCACTTCACCTTGGAGCCTGCATTTCCTCATCCATAAAATAACAGGGTTAGACTAGATGACCTCTAATCCTCTTCCAGTCTAAGTCTACAAATTTATGATCAAATTTGATAACATCTGTACATTGCTTTGAAAACGTTAAAGTATTATTTAAATGCTAGCTATGTGATGAGCAACCCAACAAGGCACATACTATAAGCATTTTTGTACTTGTTTTATAGATATAAGTAAACCCATTTGACCAGCTAATAAGCAGTAAAGGAAGGATAAGAGATTCAGTTTCAATGCCACTACACATTGTCTCAAAGTTTCTGATAGCCCACTGGTGCAATAATAGAAAACTGGAGTAGAACAAAAGTAAACAGACAGCCTTCCCATAAGCAACTACCTCAATACCAGCATCAGCATAAGTAGGATCTTGATCACTCAACAATCTGGCTCCACCCATCAACACACACTAGTTTGACTTGCATAATTAGATATTCTATCTCTCAATTCACCACTATTGCTTTAGAAGGGCAACCTTTGCCTATAGTTGTCTCCTATTTTGGATGGCATACATACTTTCTAATAGCAATTGTCTAATCTCCTTCCTTAACTGCCTTAACACTTTATATCATGATATCTATATCATAATATATTCTGACTTTCTATTATGTATTCTAACTTACAAACCACTTTACATGCATAGGAGTCTCAGAATGCCCATTCTATCACGTCAACATCCATCTTACCAAGCATTACTTCATTCTACTAGTGTTTCCCCAAATAAATCAAAAGACTCTAAATCACTAGGGGGATCACACGGTAGAAGGGAAAGAGAAATGGATTGGGAGTCAGAAGACCTAAGCTTAAATCCTAGCTCGGTCATTTACTGGATGACCTTGGGCAAGTCATGTAACTTCTCTGGGCATGCTTCATCAAATAGAAGATGAGGAGGTTAGACCAGATGACCTAGAAGGTCCCTTCCATTTCTGAGTCCATGATCTATTCGACAACAGCAACAAAAATCCATTAAGCACCTGTTACATACAATGTCATATCACATCCAACTATAGCAGCCCCTAGAGATGTTTTAAGTTGCCACTACGAGGACATCTGCACTTTGGACTATAAGTTCTTCTCAGGTATCATTCATGTCCATTTAGAACAAAGGACACACCAAATTTGGTGAGGTTCCACGTAAAGTCATCATAAATGCTATGCTGGTGCTACACTTTGAACAACTTAGAGTCAGCAGGACCAGTGTGTGCTACAGCAGCACCCCCTCCCTGCCATTGCCTGAAATATCAGAGCAACCGGCCACAAGAGAAGGTACTTCTACCTTTGTGGATGTCCGTGCAGTGTGCACCTGCAACCTTTAGGGGGCCCTTGGTAATGACTAGGCCAGTGAAATCACTTCTGACATAGGTTGGCATTATGAACATAAGATCTAATTTCAAAGGCTATGAAGCTGATAATGATTTAAATTAAAGGACAGGATTATCATTCCTTCCATACCAGTTCCACACATTTTCTTAGTTCCCTGACTGGTGGAAGAAAAAACAAAGATTCCATAGCCAATGTTCTTATGAAGTCTGGACATTCTTTTTAAAATCCTTGAGACTTGGGAATGAAATTCTGTTTCTTCTGGGGTAGTTTTTTCTTCCCTACCCCTGCTTTACATCAATTTCAGAATGGCAATTACTTACAACATACACATTTCAACAATTTTCCATGAAAAGCTGAAAGACTGAAATTAGCCGATTTCTTCTGATCACTGTAGTTGTAGTAATGGAATTTTATCTGTAATCCTAGGTTATTCAATGTAATTCTTTAGACCTTTACAAAAATACAATATAATTTTTAAGTGATACAAGAAAAATATAGAAGAAAATAACTATCCAAGAGATTTAACAAAAAAAAATGAAATGAAACCACTATGATTTGAGAACTAGAATGCTATAAAATTCCTGTCTTTGTGTCCTCAGGGTAATAATTCAGAGATAATGCCTACTACAAGCCTAAAGGAGAATATGGAATAAGAATGAATCATTTCTTAATATGCCAATTTATTTTGTGAAATGTGATAAAAACATTTTAAGTTAATAGTCTGAGGTGATTTAGAAATCATTTCTGTAGTTGAAACCATTTAAGCACAGAGAAAGGTGAAGAAAAAGGGGCCTCTAAAGAAAGGACATGTAGTCTCTCTGGAGAACTCTTGACTAAGAGTTAGAAGTCTTATTTCTGTTTGGCAACTAACTAGCCAGGCGACCTTGGTTTTGTCAATAAACTTCTCTAGGCCTCAGTTTTGTCATCTAGAAGATGGGGATAAGGGAGAGACCAGATGATCACTTGAGTTTCTTCCAGCTCTGAAATTCTAGGATTTAGTTTTGTAACTGTCTTTACTTTCTAAAATAATAATCATAATGGGGCCAGTTTAGTGTTAAAATCAAGAATGAACTGAAATAGTGTAATAGATCAACTTTACAACTAAAGCACTGGACTAGATTTGAAAGATTTAGGTCCAGATTCTATTTCTTACCTGCCAAGGCTACTTCTGAGAATCGTTCCCTCATTTTCCTTATTTGTGAAGGTGGGAGGGAGGGGAAGGCAAGGGGAAAAAGGTAGGAGAAAGTTGCACAAACCAGACAAATTAACACAGGCCCAAGATACTGGAGACAGTGTGCTGGATCCATATGAAATTAGGATGCAGGCTACTTACTATTTTAATTTTCACAAAAATTGAATTTTTGCCTTAATATATACTAGATGACTTCTGAGGTCCTTTCCTGAGATTCTAAGAATGACCTGGGCTGATTGCCTTCCTCTGTGGCACTGATTTGACATTGTTACAAAAAGAAATTAGCTCTCATAGAAGTTTGGACATTTAAATAGGTATGTATTTCTAAGCCCTTCTCAACTGAGTTCTCCACAATTGAAGATCAGTGCGGCCATATCTGTACAATATTTGGGTCTAGATGCAATTACATGAAGTAACAGTTCTAGCAAGTAAAAATTGGAATCAGAAGACCTGGGGATCTGGTTTCAGGCCCCAGTTCTAAGGCTTACTAGCTGGGTGACCACAGGCTAAACCCTTAAGCTCACCCTGCCTCAGTTTCCTAACAATGCTTTTATTGCCTACTTTACTTTGCAGTGGTTGTGGTGGGGAAAGCATTTTTTTTAATCTTAAAGCACATTGAGAGGAAGAACTAATGGAATCTAATCACAGATAAAAGCATACTATACTTTATTTTTTGTGTGGGGTTTTTTTTCACAACATGACTATTATGAAGTATGTTTTACATGACTATACATATTTAGCAAATCAAATTGTTTGCCATCTCAAGGAGGGGAAGAAGCAGGGGAAGAGAATTTGACATTAAATTTTTAAATGAATATTAAAACTGTTTTACATGTACCTGGGAAAAAATTAAGTGCATTGAAATGGAAGGAACAATTATTACTTAGTTACATTGTAACAAAGTACTAGTTATTTTTAAGAGGCCTTTTATTTCCTCTTTTTGTTGAATCAAGAATATTTTCAGAATGATTTACAATTTTCCTTTCCCTTTTCCCTCATCAAATTCATATGTACTAGAATTACCACAAGTGCTTAGAATACAAAGTCAAAAAGTGAAAAATAGATGCGTTGTGCAAATCTTCCCTGAGCTTTTGTGATTAAAAAAAAAGATTTATTTGTTTTGGGGGCAGAAAGATCCCACATATAAAATCCAATAGCAAAATTTGTTATTTCTTTTTCAGCAAAAAAATAGTTTTGCATTGAGAAAAAAATAATTTAACTGTTTTAAGCAAGCAGGTATTGCATGTATGAACTTGTTTGGATGTTCAATAGTTGACCTTTATCAGATTGGCTAAGTAACAGTGATTTGGCAGGTCACTTTGTCAATTATAAATCTGTGCCCAGGATTTTTCTCCCTAAAAAAACATATTTTTACATGTTATCTCATGTCTCATCCTAATCATAACTTGATACTTTAAACAGCTATTTCTCCATAGATTGTTGATTTTGGGGTTTTTTTTTATTAAGCTACTGAACTTACCAAAAGATCATAGTTTGTCAAGTCAATTAACCTCAGTGTTTCCTTATCTACCATACTTAACCCACTTGAGAAAATAAATTCAGTGGTAATGTTCCTGTTTGCTGTTACTGAAGGATGGCCAGAATTCTCCAAGTAATTAAAAAAGTAAAAAGAAAAAAAGAGTCCTGAACTCTACATTAGATCCCATCTATTGGTAACAGGAGTACTGAATTTTCCAGCATCTCTTAGTATCTATGGATGTCAATGTCTCCTCACTTTCTCTGTTGCCATTTCAATCTTTTTGACCTTGGCTTATACGTAGATAATAGTACCATGTATCCAGATCTGGAAGGGACCCCAGAGGATGTAGAAGGTTTCAGCTCCTGGTTCTGCAGAAGAGGAAGTCGAGAGGTTAAGTGGTTTGCCCAAGGAGGTAACAGGTACTACGCATCAGAGGCAGCATTTAAACATGTCTTCTATTAGAGAACCAGTGCTCTTAACACTGTCTCAATTTGTCAGAGGTTAGTATTGTTTCTTCATTAAATAAGAGTATGGTCTATGAAGCAAGGAAATCAGGCATTGTGCACAAAGGGCAGCAGTGGCCCTATGACTGAATCCAAACTTCACAAAACAGATCCCCTTAATGAAAGGATTTGTTCTGTAAAACTTGGACTCAGTCAAAAGGCAGCACCCGAGGACCTAGAGGGCCACATGTGTCCTCAAGGCTGCAGGTTCCACACCCCTGCCGTAGTACTTCTAACTGGAAACATACATAAAGACCGTTCATTCACATGCTACCCTGATGCCTAATGTTAGACAGGTAGTGCTGTGGATAAAGTGCTGGATATAGAGTCAGGAAGACCCATTCCTCCTGAGTTCAAATCTTGCTTCAGACACTTACTACCTAGGCAATCCTGGGCAAGTCACTTAATTCTCTTTGCCTCAGTCACCTCATCTATAAAATGAGCTGGAGAAAAAAAATGGTAAACCACTCCAGTGTATTTGCCAAGAAAACCCCAAATTGGGCCTTAAAGACTCAGATATGACTGAAGTAACTGAATGACAACAATTAGAAAACTGATTCATCCCAGTGCAAAGTCAATGCTCAATATGGACTTACATGTTCTAAGAGTGCACCGATGGAAAAATATCATCCTCAAGTCTTTCCTTGAAATTAAAATATTTTAACTTGAAGCATTTACACCGGTGATCTCCTGTTCTGCCCATATCCATAGGATAAGCCCCTACCGTCTGAATCACTTCAGATTTTAATTTATAACAGAAAGTACAAAGAATAGAGCTCTTAATGGAGTCCCTCTAATTATTTTCTGCACAAGTCTATTTTTCCATGGGGCTTTCCTGGCAAAGATCTTGTAATGGTTTGCCATTTCCTTCTCCAATGAACCACTTTTTTTCTTTTTTGTGGTCAGAGCTCTCCACTATGACTCGTCTGATTTGAGTAACTGCATAGCATACCTCATAGTTTCATTGAGATATACCAGCCTCTCTGCCACCACAAGGCAATGATCCCAGAGGAGCTTTTTTAGACAAAAAGACAACGAATGACTCACCCAGGGTCATATAACTAATAAGTGTCTGAGGCTGGATTTGAACTCAGGTCTTACTGTTTCTAAGACCAGCACTCTATCCACTTTGCTACCTAACTGTCCCCCTTTTTTCCATCTGGCAACTTATAATATCTACACAACCATGCAAGAGTCATAAGTATAAAACAATGTGTCCTCATATGTTATCTTCATCACCCTCCTAATCTTAGTGAGTTACCTGAGGCACGGAGAGGATAAGTGACTGGGATATGTGACATGACTAATATGTGTGATAGATGGGAATTGAACCATGTATGACTGGATAAGACTCACTATACCAAAGGTGGGGAACGTGTGGCCTGGAGGCCATATGTGGTCCTCTAGGTCCTCAAGTGCAGCCCTTTGACTGAATCTAAACTTCACAGAACAAATCCCCTTAGTAAAAAGATTTGCTCTGTAAAACTTGGACTCAGTCAAAGAGGCGGCACCCGAGGACCTAGAAGACCACATGTGGCTTCAAGGCAGCAGGTTCCCCACCTCTGCCATAGTACTTCTAACTAGGAACATAGTGTAAATATGAATTGATTTGAACTGAACAAACCATTCAAGTGAGCCTAACACTCATGTCATTAATTCTTCATGCATCCATTCAACTGAACAAACACTTACTAAGGGTTAACTCTGTTCAAGTCATCGTGCTAGGCCAGTGACTAGGAATATACAAGTTTACTAAATATTGAGGACCTCTCCCCCTTACTGAAAGAACTAAGCAAGAATTCAGGAACTCTAATGTGTTCAGAATCAACAGCTAACAATGAGACTTTGGTTTTCATAAGGTGAAAATAAGAAATTTTCACCTCATTGCATTAGAAGGAAAGATTGTGAAACAAAAGGCTCAGTCAAATAGTTTGGAGAACAAAAAAGACTCGAAGTACTTCATGACCACTTCAGTGATTGACCAGGGTAAACACATTAAAGGTCAATTCCTTTTTTAAACACTTCGGTCACTCAACAAACATTTATTCACCATCTACTTTGTACAAGGGAATATGAGAGGAACTGGGAGAGGTATAAATACAATTTAGAATATATTTGTGGCTTCCTGACCCTTATAATTTAGCAGGGAAAGAGCTAGGAACTGTTCAGTTGTTTTTCAGTCATGTCCAACTCTTTGCAACCCTATTTGAGGTTTTCTTGGCAAAGGTACTGGAGCAGTTCGCCATTTCCTTCTCCAGCTAGTTTTACAAATGAGAAAACTGAGGCAAAAAGGGGTAAATTATTTACCCAGGGTCACCCAGGTAATAAGTGTCTGAGGCTAGATTCGAACTCAGGAAGATGAGTCTTCCTGACCCCAGGTCTGACACTCTATCTACTGTGCCACCTAGAATGGTATTTTGTTTAAACTGGGGAAAGCCTGGAAAACTTCTTAGAAGAGATGGTATTTGAGCTATTCCACAAAAGCAAAAGTGAGGATTTAAACAGGTGAAAAAGATGGAAAGAAAATTTAAAATGTAAGCATGTCATGAACAAAGGAGTAGAGGTGAAGAAGCATCAAACTTGTACAAGGTAGAGTGAGCAGTTAAATTTGACTGGAGCACAGAACATCTGGAGAAGAGTGGTATAAGGTAAAATAGAAGAGCTAGGGAGGTACCACTTCAGGCAGAGAGCCTTGAATGCTAGGTTAAGGAATTTGGACTTTATCTGGATAGGCAACAGAGAGATGAAGTTTTGAGGCAAATGAATTAAGTTGTTCATTCTATTTACTTTTTCAAGCCTGAACTATATAAAGAAATTGGGGCAAATCACCCACACAACAGTGGAACAAGCATAGCATAGCTATTAATTCTTTGTGCTTCTGCTTCTTGAGCAGAAAGGCAGTAAAACTAATGTTTGTCACTGCCAAGAACTTAATGATCTATGAATAAAAGGCACTATCCATGAATTAGCAGTATTATTAAAAGTAAGATCAAATTTATGCTATTTTGTATTCATTGTGTTTTGTCATTTGTAATTTTATTTATTATTCATATTTTTGTATTCATTGAAGACAGGGGACCTTAGGCTCTGAATCAGGAGACCTGAGTTCAAGATTTGGATCTTCCACTGACTAGTTATGTGACCTTGAACAAATCCCAATTTCTTTAAATTTGATTGTTCTCATAAAAAAATAAGTGTGATAATGCTTGTACTACCTGCTTCACAGAGTTATTGAGAGTAAAGCATTTTGTAAACTGTTTTGTAAACCCACAAAAATGGAACCTATTATCTAGCTTAAATCTTTAATTCTTTTTTTAGCAAGGGCTTGAGTGTTTCCAGGATTAGAGGAAGTAGGGAAAGGAAAAAGAATGGAAAGCATGTAAAGGGGAAGGAGAAGGATTCCTGTGGCCTTTTCCAAAATTATGACAAAAATTAGCAGCAATATAGATTATAAGCTCCTTGAAGGCAGGAGCTATGTCCCAGGGTGTGCTACTAAATGTTTAATTGCCTGGCTCTCTTCCTCCAAAAAATGTATTTATGAAGCACTGTTAAGTTTAATATGCACTATTAATATTTTCCCCATTACTTTCTAAGTCTAGACAATTCCAAGGTATAGCTACTCACATTGAAAACTGAACAATTTCATTAGCCAGTTCAAGTCAAATCCAACTCACCTCTCCATGTTTCCCACTTCTAATACCTAGCAATGATAAAGTAGGCACAGTTGATTTAAGATAGTGAAAAAGCCATATGGCTTTTTAGCTCCTCGTTATTTCAGGCAAGACCTCCTAAGTTGTTTGCACCTTGGTAGGGGCAACCAAGTGGTACAGTGGATAGAATGCCAGCCCTGGAGTCAGGAAAATCTGAGTTCAAATTCAGCCTCTAGACACTTCCTATGTGTGTGACCCTGGACAAGTCATTTAAGCTCTGTCTGCCTTATTCCTTTGGAGGAGGAAATGGTAAAGTACTCTGGCATCTCCCAAGAAAACCCCAAGTGGAGTTACAAAGACTCAAACCCAACTGAACAACAACAACAAGGGCTCTCCCAGATGCAGCTCTGTCCCCCAAACGTGTCCTGTATTTTTCCCACTTCCACCTCTCTGCTCTTAATATTTACTATGCCTGAAATCCTCTCCCCACCACCACTACTACCCCTCCCAAGTCCTGTCTCTTTCTGGTTTTTTGTTGATTTTCTCCCAATTCCACAAGTTCCTGCTCAAATATCACCACCTTCAGAAAGTCTTCTCTAATCTCCCTCTATCTGGAAATGCTATTTTAGTCACTGGATTTCAAAGTACTGTGCATTCATGTAACTAATCATGTTTGGATTTGTATCCTATTTGTCTGTATATGTCTTAACTTCTCTACTAGATTGCTATCTCCTTGAGGGAAAGGAACGTGTTTTATTTTTGTGTATATCTCTCTCAGTGGCTAGCAAAGTACAGTAAATATAATAGGTGCTCAATAAGAATTTGTTGAATGAATCAATGAATTTCAAGAATTGTTTATTAGTTTACTCAAGAGCAATTGGGGTACTACTAATTCAAACTATTCAAAGTCACAAAAGATTGATACGTAAAACATAAAGTTATTTTTTATGATAAAGGACTATAATATTAAGGAAAGAGGAGAGGGTAATAAGCATAGTGCCTATTACATGCTAAGCACTGTGCTAAGTACTTTCTCCAAATACTATTATATCTTTTGATTCTCATACCCCTGCAATGTAAGTACTACTCTTATCTACATTTTACTGGTAGTAATTGAAATAAACACTTGCCCAAGGTCACAGAGCTATTGATTGTCTAAAGTCAAATTTGAACACAGGTCTCCCTGACCCCAAACTGAGTATTCTATCCACCATGCCATCTAGCCACTTCAAAGTAGCAGGATACCTAAGAATTTGAATGTATCCATAGAAGGTTGCTTGGTGAGCAAAATAACCTGAACAAAGGGAGTTAGTTGAATGGTGTTGTGGGATATTTCATTCAGCATGTTGTGGGTGTCTAAAATTCTGTGATTCTCTGATTTTTATTGTTCACATATTTGAAATTTTTAACCTAGACTGGGCTACTTCTTTAGATGGTTACTGTCATCTATATTGTTGTCTTTGGTTTCAGATGGTAATGTTTCTTTACCCTGTACCTCAAATTTGTAAGGTTGGCACCTCTCTCTCTTTCTTTCTCTCTCTCTCTCTCTCTCTCTCTCTCTCTCTCTCTCTCTCTCTCTCTCTCTCTCTCTCTCTCTGCCCCCCCCTCTCTGATAGAGATGATGTAAATGTAGCTATATGGCACTAGAGTCAGGAAGACCTGAGTGCAAATTTGACTCAGACACTTACTAACTATGTGACCTTTGACAGGTCACTTAACTTCTGTCTGTCTCAGTTTGCTCATCTGTTAAATGGGGAGAGTAAATGGGGAGAGCAATAGCATTTCCTTTCAGAGTTGTGAGGATGAAATAAGGTAATATTTTTAAGTGTTTTGAGATTTTTATAGCGCTAAATATTATTACTTTTGAAATAGCAGTAATATTACTTTCTATTTACACAGCATTTTATCCTTTTTCAAAGTATTTTCACATACCTTCTCATTTCATACTCGAAATAACCCTGTGAAGGAGGACACCAAGGGCAAGATAGTAGAGTGTAAAGAGGGCAGGTTTTGCAATCAAAGGATACGTTTTCAAATTCTAGTTCTGTTCATTTCTACTTATGTAACCTTAAACAAGTCACAACCTCATTGGGCACCAGTTTTCCACAACTGTAAAATGATGAGGTTGTATTCAATGACCTTGAAAGTCTCTTCCAGTTATAATGATTTGGGCCCATGACCATTTGAGTTGGATCACTATGATCCATTTGAAAAGATGGATTGAGTAAGCACCAATTATATACATTGCTTCACCCTAGATGTTAAGACTACAAAGAGGGCTACAATCCAGAACTTGCCGTTCTGTGTCTCTCATCAGACAAGGCGTCTATCATGCAATAATGGGAAAAGACACGCAAATAGAATGCATGGCCAGTGAGGCAAGTTAAAAAAAGGAGGAATCCAGGGAAGATCTATGGGAAATTTAAAGAAAGAATGATTCCTTTCATTGTACAGGGAAGGCAGAATGTTTCATAGAGTCCTTAGCATCTAAACTGGAATTTAAAAAACAAGTCATTTCAACCCAGGAAAGGGATAGTGGGGAGTGGCACAGAGTGGGATAGGGAGGGTTCATTTAAAACATTGGAAACCACATTAGCAAAGACATGGAGCCTGGAGAGAGTAAGACAAGAATAGGGGATAGAAAATAGCCAAGTGATTGAATGAGATAATATATGTGAAGCATTTGGCAAACCTTAAAGTACTATATAAACCTTTGTTGTTCTTGTTCTTGTTGTTGCTGGCCCAGTTTTCTGGAACACATAGTACGTGAAATCTCTTTCTATCTCTTTCATAGCACGAGACAAATTTAGAAGGATTGGTTCAAACCATGATTATGAAAGGGCCTGAATGGTGAGATTCAGTAGTTTAAATATAAACTAACATATATACAAGGTGCACCAAAAGTCTTAGTGCAGTTTTAGCTTTACTAGCTTAATAGAATAATATATAAATAATACTGATGCTAGTATTCTGAAGTTTGTAAAGGGACTTATATTTGATTCTCACAGTTCTGTGAAATTATTATTATTAATTCTGCATTTTATATATGAGGGAATAGACTGAGAGATGTCAAATGATTTGTCCAGATCATCAGATAGCAAGTACCTAAGATAAGATTCATACTAAGTTTATGCTTTATTTGGTAAACTTACTGGTGTCCCTGAAGGTTTATTGAGTGAAGACTGGCAAGATCAGAGCATAACATAAGGAAGAAAACTCAGCCAATGTTATGATAGGTGGTTAAAGAGGATATAGACTAGAGGCAGGAAAATAGTATGAGGGTCCAAAGAAGAGCAATACAATAGGAAATTGAGAGAAGAGGAGCAGGCATGTAAGGGGTTGAGCAGTGGGGTGAAAATGTTAATTACTCCAAGGAGAAAAACTGGGATGAACTGCAAGGTGTAGGTATCATTAGTAGAAATAGATAGAGTCAAGGGCAAGGTTGAGAAGACTATAATGAGATCAATTTGTGGGCATGTTAGATTTGAGGTGCTAATGGGACACGTAGGTAGAAGTATCTAACATGTTGAAAGTGTATGGCTAGAGCTCCAAAGTGGTGCTCAGGGAGGATATCAACTTGAGAAAAATCTGAATATGTGTGATAAATGAATCCATAGGATTTGATGAGACAGACCAGGAAGAGAAGGAAGAGAGAGAAGTCAGAGGAGGCTGATAACAAAATAGGTTGAGAAGGAGTGCTTAGGCAGGTACAGGGAGAACCATGATAATTCAGTGGAATGGAGTATGAAAATGGAGGAAAGTGTTTCCCTTCATTACCTGACTGAAAAGTCAAGAAGGATGAAAATAAAAAGAACTCAAGTGAGTGGATAGTTAAGTATAGTTAAGAATGGGTGCAGATGCTAGCTCGAGCAAGGATTCTTTTTTTTTCTTTTAGTTGTTGCATTTTTATTTTATTTTTTAAATTTATTTTTAATTTTCAACATTCATTTCCACAAGATTTTGAGTTACAAATTTTCTCCCCATCTTTCTCCTACCCCACACCCACCCCAAGATAGCAAGCCTACTGATCCCTTCCCCTAATCTGTAGAGCAAGGATTCTTAATTCTTTATGTGACATGGCCCTCTCTGGAAGTCTGGTAAAGCCTATGAACCACTTCCCAAAAATAATCATTTTAAATGCATAAAATAAAAGACAAAGAATAAAAAAGGAATCAATTATTTTAAAATAGTCATCAAAAACAATTTAAGTTCAAGGATTCCAAGTTATTCATGGTCCTGTTCTAGAAGATGGATAGCACCTGGAAATGCTGACTCTGGAGGATAGAGGAAAGGGAGACAGTTGTCAATCATCAACCAGGGGCTGCCCCAAGGCCGTTGTGAGCATCTAAAGGTTACTGGTATTACAAAACTGGTCAACATCATTTTGTAATGACATTGAGGTGCAATAGGGGTACAAGAGAGATTTGGAAGGAGTCTCCAATGTAGTGAACTGACCAGGTCACATTGATCTATTGAGTCCCATGGTTCTATTTCTTCTACATAAGTTCTCCATGACTTCCTAAGACATCTGTGTATCACCAGGACATATAAATGGCTCCTGTTTTTTTCCGTTTTCCCTATGCCAATTGCCAGGAGAATGCCACTCACCTTGCATGTATGAGGCTGTGAAGGTAATTAATGTGGAGACTAGGGTTGTGAGGAAGAAGGTTCTCATTCAGCTGCTTTTCTGTATTTTTGATGTTCCATTTTACAATACTCCTATCCCCAAGAATACCCTTTTCCTCACTAAGGTGCCTGGGACAGAGGATATGGCCATTGACAAAGAAAAAGGTTCACTATTTTGCCCAAGTTCATACACCTGGCACCAATGGAACTAAGACCTAGGTGCTATATCCACTATGTAGACAAAAGGCATTTAATAAATGCTTGTTAGATTTATACAGCCAAGTAGGTTAGCATCCTAATTATTAATCCAATATTTCTTTAAATGAAGCTTTTCAGATTATAGGGTTTAATCCTAGCATTTTATGTCTCTAATAACACTAACCCTAATGCCACCACCCACCCCAAGAAAATGCAAAGTTTAAAAAAAGAAATGTCTGAATTATTTGTTTTCAGAACAATGCATTAAGGAAATATCAGGCTTTAGAATGAGTTGAGACTTGAGGAAACAAAAATAATTCTCTTCCATTGAGTCCCACTTTCTAATTATAAGTATATATATATATATCACTCAATCTCTGAAGAAAATTGACATCAGTTGTGAAATTTGAAAAATAATATCCAGAAAAAAACTTTTTAAAGGTGTCTTTTATTAGAAAATAAAGACATTGCTTCCAAAATGTGTTTTTTTAATATCATAAGTAATCATAAGCAAAAATTTAGGAATAAGGCTGGAACCTATCCATTGGGATACTTAGAAGTATGACTAAAGTAAGACTTCTTAACTTTTTTTCTGGTGTCCAGAATCCCTTGGGCAAAATGATGAAGCCTGTGAACTACTTCTCAGAAACAAAGGGGGTGGGGATTCATTCATAATCAAAAGAAATGTGAAATTTTAATGAAAGGTTAGTGAAAATAAAGACTTTCTTCCCATCCATAGTTCACAGACCATCCTGACATCACTCTATGGATCCCAGGATAAGAATCTGTTGCAAAAGGTAACAAAATGTCAAGCCATTGTCTCTGAACCCGTGACACCAGTGTCAGAGCCTCCTCAAGCTAGCACCCTTGTCTCTTAGTACCATAGCTCATTCCAGGGAAAAGAGAATAGAGTACCTCTCAGATTCCCCACCCCCAACTCTTTACTCCTCTGTTCTCCAGGAAGTTGAGGTTACTTGTGGAAGATATAAGAAGCTGCTCACCCTCTTCCATCTATTCATGTGGCACCTGCTGCAGCTACTGATCTTCCCTACCCATGGTCCCCATAAGCCAGCTCTTCCTACCCTAGGGGAAGATGAGTATAGCAGGAACAATGCCAGGTATTAGAATTCTGGAAGCCCAAGACCTAATTACAGAAAGCACATAAGGATTCATAAAGAAGTGTTAGACTGAGTTTAAAAATGTGATCATGCTGTTATCCTGTTAGGTCTCTAATACCTCACATGGGGAGGAGACTCCTAAAGAGGGTCGTTGATACTCCACGTGAGATGGACGGGTTGAACTGGTCCTCAGCTAACAGGAGTGCACGTGGTCGATCACCTGGAGGCAGACTGCAAAGGCTGCGTTGGTTCGCTGTGGCGAGGGCATGGCCTGGGGAGGGGCCCTGGAGAAAGGACTTAAATACAGGCTACTCGGAGGCAGGGGCAGTTCAGTGGAACCAGACCAGTCAAGTCCAGCCAGGCCAGTCCAGTCCAGCCACACTAAGATAGAGGATGAACTCTCAGTAAAAGCTAGAAGCAAGTCCTGTGTCCTGAATTTCTCTGTGCAGCTGTTTCTCCCAGAGTGGACCGGGAGCCGGGGACTCCCGAGGCCTGTTGAGGTGGGTATAGGTAAGCCCTATACATCCTGACCCAAAAAGACACCCTCACCTGAATAAAAAACCAGTAACAGTGCTGTTATCCTTTTGTGAAATATGTACAAGCCTATATAGGATCACAGATTCTGAACTGTATTAAAATGCCAAAACCTTCATTTAATAAATGAGGTAACTGAGACCCAGAGAGGTTAAGTAATATTATCAAGGGCACACAGGTAGTAAGTAAGAGAGCTGAGATTTGACTCCACGTCCTTTAACTATAAACTTGACTTTCTTTCCATCATACTGCAATGCCTTTGAAGTCCTTTGAGTCACTTAGAAAAAGAAGACCACCATTGGAAAAAGAATGATTGCTCACACCTCTGGGTAACCCTTAAAAGACAATGGAATGATTCCAATTTCAGTCCAGAAAATTCTTAGAATAATGTTTTTTTGGGGCGGCTAGGTGGCGCAGTGAATAGAGCACCGGCCCTGGAGTCAGGAGTACCTGAGTTCAAATTCGGCCTCAGACACTTAACACAAAAAAACTAGCCGTGTGACCTTGGGCAAGTCACTTAACTCCAACTGCCCTCCAAAAAAAAAAAAGAATAATGTTTTCTTAAGTTTTTAGGGTTTTTTTAATTTTATAATTAAAGGAAATGTGAAATTTCGATTAAAGGCTAATGAAAACAAAGATTTTATTTTTTCCAATCCAAGATCACAGACCCCCTGAAATCAGTCCATTCTATCTCAGTTTAAAAATCTCAACAAGGAACCCAGATCCCTTTGAGACAGGGAGAAGATGTAGGTAGGCAGAAAAGAGGTGGCTTCCCAGCTTCCTCTCTTCCAGTTCCATGTAACTTCTTGCTGTGTTTCATAATTGAAAACGTCCATATTAGCCCCTTACTTTCCATGACTAGGTCCTGGTCTTTCAGAAGCCAACTACCTTGAATTATGTAATGGTGGGTAAAGTGAAAGTAAGGTCTTTCCTTCAAATTCCTGCTACCCCTTCTTCATCAATAGCCCATGCATGATACTGAGGATGAGGAAGCATGAATTAGGGAATAACTAGATAGATAGATAAATAGATAGACAGATAGATGATAGATGGATATGTATGTGTATATATATATGCATATGTGTATGTATATGTGTGTATATATATATATATACTCTATGTGGATACTGCATATGCATATATGTGTATATACACATACATACACACATACATGCACATATATTTATATATCAGATCATATTCTATAATAAATAATGCAACCTATTCTATTATGTTATATTCTATTGTTTTATTATCTTTCCCAGTCTATTTTGTGGAATTTTGAGGATCAAATGTAAGTCTCTTTACAAACTTTAGAGTACTAGCATCAGTATTATTTCTATATTATTATTATTTTTATTACATTAAGCTATTAAACTTTAAAGTGCACTAAGACTTTTGGGACACCCTATATATGTGGATGGATAGATAGATAGATAGATAGATAGATAGATAGATAGATAGATAGATAGATAGATAGATAGACATAGATATATGGAAGCTTATATTTACATTCCTGAATCCTAGCATTCAGGGCCTTTCATAACAGAGTTTGAACCTATCCTTCCAAATTTGTCTCATGCTATGAAATGGAGAGATTTCATGTATGATATGTTCTAGAAAACTGGAGCAGCAACAAGAAGAACAACAAATGTTTATATAGTGCTTTAAGCCCTAAGTGCTGGGATATTATTGCTTTAAGATATTGCTCAGGCACCATGTTCTTCATGAAATTTTTCCTGATCTCCCTCTCAAACTACCTAATATTTCATAATTTTGTATATATTTGTATTTACTAACTTTATATCTGTGCTAAATATGCAAATATGTGTGCATGTGTGTGTATGTACATATATACATACATACATACTTACATATACATATACACTGTCTCCTCCACTGGAAAGTAGGCTCATTAGGAATAGGGATTATTTCCTTTCTCGTATTTGTATCCCCAGAGTTTAGCATAATGACTGGCCCATAGTAGCATTTAATAAAATATTTGCAGATCAGTTGATTGAGACCAAGATAGATACACCTCAGAAGGGGGGTATAATATAAGGCTTCTAGGCCATTGGGTAGATAGGACGTATGGGCATATATGGACAAGAAGATGAATAACAAACAGATGTTACATCCCACGTCACTGAATTGATACAGATAAAAATGTGCATTAAAAAAGTCAAAGTTTGCCAGTCAACTAATCCACACTTAGGTGACACCTGATTAGAGGTTTAAAGTTTTATTTTTTCTCTCAGGGTTATTTGCATTTTAATAGTGGACTCTAGAAGAGTCTCTAAGATCCAAACTATCAAATGTTGCCATTTTAGGCACTGTGATCACTGAGAGCAAAGATATTTTGCTGTGCCTGGCTCTGTCTTTTGAATCACAGCACACTGAACAGCTATTTCCTCTATCCATTCATATGATGGGCCCAGTTCCACTTATTCAACAAGCATTTATTAAATACCCCTTGTATGGGACTAGAAATGCTGCTCAGAAATTAAATACATTGAAGTCTGTTTGGGTTTTTTTTTTACTCTCTAAGGAAGAGAAGCATGTCTTAATGGGAAAAGAATTGGCCTTGAAGTCAGAAAGACTTGAGTTCAAGTCCCACCTTTGACACCACTGGCTTTGTGACTGCAAAACTCTCTTAACTTTTCAGTACTCTAGGCAATTCTTTAAGATCATAAGTTGAAAAGATGACAAATTGCATTGATAGACTCATAGGTTCAGTCTCTATATCTCTCAAGAAGAAAGAAAAGCTGAAGTTAAAAGAAGAAAGAAACAAATATCAAATTGAAGAGTCACAAAGACAAGCAATGTGTTAACTTTCATCAATATACCTCAATAAAGTTTGAAAATATTTCAAATATTATGACACAACTTGATCATTATGGTAGAATTTGAAAAGCAGAGTGGCATATTGGACAGAGAGCTGACCTGGAGTTAGGAAGATATTGGTTAATGTTTTGTCTCTGCCATATACTGGATGTCTGACCCTGGGTAAGAAATGATCGTTGTTTTAAAATGTATGGAATAAAGAGGTAATTGCACATGAAAGTACAAATTTACTGTGTACAACTTGTTATTCCTTTCCAATTCACAACAGTTATCATGTAAATTTCCTTGGTTTTCCCCTTTTTTTTCTTCCCTCTGCCCCTCAGAGATGGCAACCATTAGACACAAATAGGTATACATATGTAAGATTATTCAATACATACTTCTATTTATCAGTTCTCTCTCTGGAAACAGATAGAGTCTTCTTCCTATGTCCTTTATAATTAATTTGGGTATTTATAATAGTCAAAATGGCTTATTTGCTCAAAGTCATTCTTAAAACAATATTACTGTTAATGTATACAATGTTCTCTTGGTTCTACTCATTCCACTCTTCATTATTTCATGCGAATCTTTTCATATTTTTCTAAGACCATTGAGCTCATCATTTCTTATAGCACAATAATATTCCATCACAATCATATACTATAACTTGTTCAGTCATTCCCCAAATGATGAGCATCCTTGAAATTTCCAGGTCTTTACCACAACAACGAGCTGTTATAAACATTTTAGAACATAGAGGTTATTTTCCTTTTTTCTAATCATCTTTGGAAATATATCTAATAGTGGCATTGCTGGGTGAAAGGGAATAGGCAGTTTAAGAACTCTTTGGGCATAATTCCAGATTTCTCTTGAAAATGGTTGGATCTGTTCACAATTCCACCAACAGTGAATTAAGGTCCCTATTTTTCCACATTCCCTCCAACATTTGTCGCTTTCTCTTTCAATTATTTTAATCAGTCTGATGAGTAAATGATAGCTCAAAGTTGTTTTAATTTGCATTTCTCTAATCAGTAATGAGTTAGAGCATTTTTATATAACTATAAATTGTGTTGATTTCTTCATTGGAAAATTGCCTGTTTATATTCTTTGACCATTTATTTGACCATTTGACTATTTATTCATTCTGTGACCATTTATTATCTTTATAATTGGGGAATGACACATTCTTGTAGATTTGACAAACTTCTTTATATAATTGAGAAATGAGAACTTTATCTGAGCAATTATCTATAAAAATTTTGACTTCTCAATTCCTCAGGCAATTCTACCACAAATTGCAAAGGTTTTCAAAAGGAACATCCTCTCCAGGTGTTCAGTTTGTTTTTTTTAAGTAGTATTTATAAGGCTTACGATCTAGACATTGAGTTGTACCTAAGAGAAAAAAAAAAAGTTGAGGCAAGTGAAGAGAAGGGTTTCTGTTATGAAGAATCTCAAACAAAAGAAATCACTAAATAATAATTTATTCCATTCTTGTCAGCACAAATTATTATGCAATATTATTTATTAGGAAAATATATTAATCCAGTTTAACAAAATGGAATTTGTACACATATTGTTTGTGAAGGGGGAAACCAGACCTATGATTTAATTGGTAGAGTCACCCAATTTAAAAATCCTTCTATTAATGCAAATCAGCACACGCTCTGCAATTTATAGTCTTAGAGTATTGCCTGGGACACTAAGAGATTTTGTGACTTGTGTACGGTCAGACAATCAGTATGTGTCAAAGGCAAAATCTGAACTCAGGTCTATTTGACTTTTCAGCCTAATGTCTCTCCACTATGCCCCACAGTATCTATCACATATTGGTTTAGGATTTGTTAAATTTTGAGAGAAAATCAATTAATATTAACATATAATATTACTCCATCAGAGTCCTACTCTGATATCTGACAGTGTAATGAATCAATGAATGAAAATTATTTATGTAGATCTTATTCTGTGTCAAGCACTGTGTTATGTGCTAGGAATACAAATGCAGAGTAAGATTTCCCCTACCCTAAAGAAGATTCTATTCTATTAGACATATATGGAAGGTGGAACAGTAGCTAGGGAAGGGCATTTTGGTCTGTGAGGTCACTGGAATAATGAATAGAGCCATTCAGGAGTCAATTGGCATACCCTCTCCAGAAACAATGGCAGTGTTGATTTGATTATGCAGGTGACCCAGAATTCCCATAGAACCACAGAATCTCAGAATTAGAAAGGACTTCTGAGAACATCTAGTCAAGCAGTACTCAAAATATAATGGAGGAACGCCTGAGCATCTTTGAGATCCCTTCGAGAGCCTGCGAATTCAGAATTAATTTCATAAGAATACTAAGACATTTTAATTTCTAATCTGGTAAGTACTGATACATATAAACCACATAAACAAAAGCTCATAAGAGTAGGAACAGGGTGAGCTCCTAAGATGGTGAAGTAAAAGCAGGAACTTGCTTAAGCCCCTGCACCAACCACCTCCAATGCTTATAAAATGGGACTCTAAATAAATTTTAGAGCTACAGAACACACAAAGTGACAGATAGAAACAAATCTCCCACTGAAGGCAGCCTGGAAGGATGACAAGAAGGGTCTATTGCACCAAATTAGGAGCAATTGCAGTCCTGTGTGAGCCCGGCAGTTCCAGACCTGAGGCAGCCTCAACCAGCAGCACAGACCAGGCAGAGCAGACTTCAAGAGGGTGAATCCCCAGTATCTGGGGTGGTTTCCAGACTTCTCAACCCATAAACACCAAAAAGAAAGTAAAAGTTCAGTAAGGAACTCTGTTGGAACTGGGGAAGAGAAGAGCATGATCTGGCCCCTCCCCCCAGAGCAAGAGGCAGTGGAGGCACTGGTGGCTACAGCTGCTGCTGTGTGGCTGCCTCCAGAGCTTCTGGCCTGCAGATCATAGGGGACCAAGCAACCATTCAGAAGGTAATTGCTCTTGCTTTGATCTGCTTGGATCTGGGTCTCAGTCTTGAGTGGTGGTCCAGGGATGAGAAACATCAGTGTGCCAAAGCTTGTGGTGGCTGTGAAGAGGGCACTCTCCTCATAACTT
This sequence comes from Pseudocheirus occidentalis, assembly GCA_028646575.1. Classification (NCBI taxonomy): domain Eukaryota; kingdom Metazoa; phylum Chordata; class Mammalia; order Diprotodontia; family Pseudocheiridae; genus Pseudocheirus; species Pseudocheirus occidentalis. The sequence goes on from CM053593.1 coordinate 310,002,699, forward strand.
GGACAATATTTGCAAAAAAACAGAAATTTTGGAGACAGCTCTCTCCACTCTTGGAAGCAGAGTTCTACCATGGCAATAAGCTCAAAAGTCAAGTAATTGGCTGGCAAGATTAGCAAGCTGAGGAAGCACAATCAGACCAAAGAATCCTTTCTAGGGGTAACAAAGAGGATCAAAACATGGAACCAGAAGAAGACAACAAAATCAAAACTCCTGCATCAAAAGCTTCTAAGAAAAATATAAATTGGAAACAGACCATGGAGGAGCTCAAGAAGGATTTTAAAAATCAAGTAAGAGAAGTAGAGGAAAAATTGAGAAGTAAAATGAGAATGATGCAAGAAAATCATAAAAAGAGAGTCAACAGCCTGCTAAAGGAGACCCCCAACATACTGAAGAAAATAATACCTTAAAAAACAGACTAGCTTAAATGGCAAAAGAGGCCCAAAAAGTCAATAAGGAGAAGAATGCCTTAAAAAACTGAATTGCTCAGATGGAAAAGGATTTTCAAAAGCTCACTGAAGAGAATAATTCCTTCAGAATTAGATTGGAGTAAATGGAAGTTAATGATTTTATGAGAAATCAAGATACAATAAAACAGATCCAAACAAATTAAAAACTAGAAGACAATGTGAAATATCTCATTGGGAAAACCACTGACCTGGAAAATAGATCCAGGAGAGATCATTTTAAAATTATTGGACTACCTGAAAGCTACAATTAAAAAAATAGTCTGGAAATCATCCTTCAAGAAATTCTCAAGGAAAATTGTCCTGATATTCCAGAACCAGAGGGAAAAATAGAAACTGAAAGAATTCACTGAACGCCTCTTGAAAAAGTTTCCAAAAAGAAAACTCCTAGGAATATTATAGCCAAATTCCAGAGTTCCCAGGTCAAGGAGAAAATATTACAAGCTGTCAGGAAGAAACAATTTGAGTATTGTAGAAATGCAATCAGGATAACACAGGATCTAGAAGTTTCTATATTAAGGTATCAAAGGGCTTAGAATATGATATTCTGGAGGTCAAATGAGCTAGGATTAAAACCAAGAATCATCTACCCAGCAAAACTGAGTATAATGCTTTAAGGGAAAATATGGCAATTCAATGAAATAGAGGACTTAAAAGTATTCTTGATGAAAAAACCAGAGCTGAACAGAAAATCTGACTTTCAAATACAAGAAGCAAGAGAAGCATGAGGAGGTAAACAGGAAAAAGAAATCATAAGGAAGTTATTAAAGTTGAACTACTTACATTCCTATGTGGAAAACTAATCACTGTAACTCATGAGACTTTTCTCAGTATGAGGATAGTTGAAGGGAATATATATGTGTGTGTGTGTGTATAAATGTATACATACATTTATATATGTATAGGAGGGTGTATGTGCATATAAATACAAATATGAGTATGTGTATATGTGTGTACATGTATACATAGACAGAGGACACAGGATTAGCTCAATATGAAGGAATGATATCTGAAAAATAAAATTAAGAAGTGAGAGGAATATATTAGGAGAAGGAGAAAGAGACAGATAGAATAGGGTAAATTATCTCATATAAAAGGAGCAAGAAAAAACTGTTACAATGGAGGAGAATAGCAAGAAGGTAAAAGGAAATGGGTCAACATTACTCTCGTTGAATTTGGCTTAAGGAGAGAATAATATACAAACTCAATTGGGTATCTTACCCTACAGGAAAGTAGGGGGGAAGGGGACAGGTGGGGGGATGATAAAAGGGAGGGGAGATTGGGGGAGAGGGTACTTAGAAGCAAACGTTTTTGAAAAGGGACAGGGTCAAAGTAGAAAATAGAATAGGGGGGGGCAGGAAAGGATGGAGGGAAATATAATTAGCCTTTTACAATATAACTGCTTTGGAAACATTTTTGTGTAACTGCACATGTACAACCTTTATTGAATTGCTCATCTTCCCTGTGGGGTGGGTGAGGAGGGAAGAAGGGAAATAATCTGGAAATCAAAGTTTTAAAAGCAAATGTTTTAAAAAATTGTTTTTACATGCAACTGGGAAATAAGATATACAGGCACTGGGGTATAGAAATCCATCTTGCCCTACTAGAAAGTTGGGGGAGAGTATGGGAAGGATATGAAAGAGAGCAGATTGGAGGAAGGGGTAGTCAGTAGGCTTGCTATCTTGGGGTAGGGAGGGGATAGACAGGAAGAAAATTGTAACTCAAAATCTTGTGGAAATGAATGTTGAAAACATAAATAAATGAAAGATTCTTTTAAAGAGTGGAAACAAGTCCTGAGATGAAAAATATCTGGACCTGATCATCATTGACAACAAGAGGTTGTTTTCAAGACCTCCAGTGAGGGAAAACCCATTGTCTTCCCATGTAACATATTCATCTTTGTTATGTTAGGAAGTTTTCCTTACAAGGAGTCAAAATTCACATCCTTCTGATATTGTCATTTAGTTCTCACTGTGCCCTATGAAGTGAAGCAAATAGGTCTAATTCCTCTTCCACTGTTTAAATATATGAAGATAGCTCTAATGTTCCCTCTCCTAAACCTGATTCTTGAAGATTATTTCACTGGAATGGGAACACACACTGATTTTACCAAGATGAAAGGGTTTAAAGTAACGTCTGACTAAATCTGCTTTCTGGGAACCAGCCTAGCTAAGTAGAAAGCCATTTATGCCACCAAGTAATGATTTATTTCAACCACAGAAATTTTAAAAGGTTATCTACAAAGGTATAGAGGGATTAAATCTGGTCTGTGGAGGAAGTGTCAGACAGAAGGGAGGAAAATGAACAATCAACAATTAAGGTCTTACAATGTACTAGGCACCATACCTGAGCTATGTGGACACAGATACAAAAGTGAGACAGTCTCTACTCTTGAGGAGCTTATATATTTCCAGGATATTGTTTGAATATGACCAGGATATCTAGCCAGCCAGTTCAAATGTTAATTTAGAAAAATCAATATGAAATATGACTAAAATATGAACCAAGCAACATAAAATATAGTAAATCATAATTTCATGGAATGTGGCAAAGTCAGCAACCAATGAGAATGATAGGCAAACAGACCATCCTATCACAAGCATACAACGTCAAAAGTTGGCAAAGTTCATTGTGAGCAAAGTTTACTTGAAGCCATAGGAATGAAAAGGCAAAACTGCCAATAATGATGCCCACAATCAAAGATTAGATACATGTATTCTCAGGCGTTTTTTAAATAAATAAAGTACTTCTCCAAAATGTCTACACACACGATGACTTTGAAAATATGTGTGTAGATATATTTTATGTCCATGTTTTATATCTAACTCTGTAAGTGGAAAGTAAACAGATTTACTAAAATGTAAGCTTCCTTAAGGCAAAGATTGTCTCACTTCTGTGTTTGTGTATCTAAAAATTAGCAGTGTTCCTGGCTACATACTTAATAAGCAAAAGTTGAATGATTTATTACATGCAGTTAGGTTGTATAGTGGATAAAGTGCCAGGTGTGGAGTCAGGAAGACTCATTTTCCTGAGTTCAAATCTGACTTCAAACACTTACTAGATGTGTGACCCTCGGAAAGTCACTTAATCATTTTGCTTCAGTTTCCCCATCTATAAAATGAGCTGGAGAAAGAAATTGCAAAGTACTCCAATATCTTTGCCAAGAAAATCCCAAAGGGGTTTGTTTTTCAGTCAGATATGAACAACCAACAAGAATGATGGATTGATTGATGATTGGTTTAAAAAGAGAAATGTCAAATGATGATCGTCAATGAATCAAAAACATTGAGGGAATCTGTATCCAAGACTATCAAGTCATATGTTTTAAACAACAATTCTTCAGGTTACCCAGTTTTATGACCACCACCACCCCAAATAACAAAAACAAAACTAAGCATTTTAAGATTTAAGCTTTAAGCTTAAATACTTGATGCTAAAGCAAAAATAGTCAACTTTAAAGGGACAGTGGGAAAACAGGCACACCAATAAACTTTTGGTGGAACTCTGAGTGGATTTAATCATCCTGGAAAATGACTAGGAATTATGTGAAAGAAATCACTAAATTTTTAAATCCTTTAACCCTTCTATTGGACATGTTCCCAGTACAGGACACAGACAGAAAGAAAGGTTGTATATTTTCAATTCAAGAAACATTTATTAGTGTGACGTTATATGCAAGAATCTGATAATGTAAAGACAAATATAAAAATAGGTTCTGTCCTCAAGGAATTTACATTTTACTGGGGGTGGGGATACAACAAATACGCAAATAAGTATGGCACAAGATAAATTGAAGAAGAGTGCATTAATAAGCAAGAGGGTTATGAAAAGGGGAGATCAAGGAACACTTCACAATGAAGGTGGCACCTGAGCTAAGCCTTGAAGATTCTAAGGAGCAGAAATGAGGAAAGAGTATAATCCAGGCAAAGAAATAACCTGTACAAATTCACAGAGGTAGAATACAGGGTGTCAATTTCAGCAAACACTGAGTAGTCCAGTTTGGCTGAACCATCAGATTCATGAAATGAAATAGCATGAATAAGACTGGAAAGGTAAGTAATAACTAGAATTAATCATCATTATAGCATTTATATAGCACCAGGCACTATTTTAAGTAACTTATAAATATTATCTCATTTGAGTATCACAACAACTCTGGAATATACTTACTATTATTATCCCCATTTTACAGATCAGGAAACTGACAAAGATAAAGTGATTTGTCCAAGGTCACACCATCAGTAAGCGTCTGAGGCCAA
>CM053593.1:310014543-310025982 GCA_028646575.1 Pseudocheirus occidentalis
ATACAAATGAAAGTATATCTGCAGAAAATATCTCTCAACTGGTTTGATTATTTAAAAACAAATACAGTGTGAAGTCTTAAAAGAGTGCATATGGATGAACTTACCTAATAGTGAAATTTGAGATTAATTTTTGTAAAAAAATTAAGTGATGAAACTAAGTATGCTTACAAAATGGTAGGAGTATGGATATATAAAATAGAATTAGAACCCAATATATTTAATAATTACCAGTTCTTACTTATATACATCTCAGGGGTCCAAACTATCTACTGTGAAATAGCAGGGTTGAAATTTTCTTTTTAAGGAACAGGTTTATTTAAAGTTGCTTGACTTGGAAAATGATGCATTTTAAATAGAACAATGATTCTTTAAAGTCATGATTCGTGTGTCTGATGAAAACAATGACTTCTGAGTTTAGAACAGGGTGAGTAGTTCTTCTTTAAATCTTTTAAATGGATGAATGAATGGGTTGAAGGATTTATTTCCAAACCAATTTTAAATCTCCACAGTAAAATCAAGTTATTGGAAACTTTCCCATCATGAAAGTAAAAATCAAAGTTTTGTAAAAAGAGAAGCATGGGACAACCTACTTAGGTTCAGAGAAACGTAAAGGGATAGCATCATCCTTTGCAGAATGTGATAGATCCACGCAGTTCTGCCCAAAGTGTGAAAAACCACTTGATACAACGGAGGCAGGCTTGCAATGGCTTCATTCATTGCCCCTGTCCATTCAGCTCTTAATTATTTAAGAAGTTTTACTGCCATCATGTCATTGTATGAAAGCTCCCCCATCCAAAAAAATATGCTGATAACAAATTCAAATTTGGAAGCTCAAAATTTATGGAACATATATCAAAACTTTGAAAATGCCAACTAGCCTTAGCTAGTTTCAATGCTTCAATGTTTCACACACCGGCATCACTTTGAAAATGAAAATGATTCCTCTCTGATCTGTCATTTGTCCTAGTGTGATGCTCTGGTTAATAATGAAAAACCTGGTCACACTAATTATAAAACAGAATTACATTCAATGAGAGACAATTAGAGTAATAAGAAAAATATCAGAAGTTACCGTTTGGGAGGAAAAGCTAAAGAATGTATTCCCTAATGAGCTATAGAAGATACCACATTCTGAGGGTATTATAAGCTGCAGTTTCATTTATCTCACAGGTTTAGAACCCACTAAAATAAAATCAATTAACCAAATATTTTTTTCTGGACAAAGTTTAGAAACTGTGTTTAATCCCTAGTGGCATGCATTCAGGAAGCATCTCTGTATTCTGATAGCTACTGTTTGTTGAGAGAAAGCACAGAACATTTCCTGAAAGCTATCCAGTAAGTATTTTTCATGAAATGGTTGGATGTGACATTTATATGGGGAGGGAGGGCAAGGGGGGAGCAATGTTTTCCCAGAAATTAATATAGCTCTGGGTCATTAATGCTAAGGCACAAGCTGAAGCCCAAATTCTAGAAGAAGAAGAAGAAAGAAGAAGAAAGAAGAAAGAAGAAAGAAGAAGAAGAAGAAGAAGAAGAAGAAGAACTCCGAAAAGATGCCCTTATCCATTTTATTCATACTAGCAATAGAAAGGGGCTGTTCCTTTAGAGTGCTCTGTCCCTCCTTTTGATGAGGGCCTCTCTGGGACAGTAATCCTGGATTAATTTTTTAATATCTGCTTTTACACAGCTGGCTCTGTGGATAGAGCACTAGACTTAGAGTCAGGAAGACCTGAATTCAAATTCTGACTCAGGAACTTACTAGCAGTGTGACTTAACCTTTGCTTGTCTTTATCTACTAGCGGAGAAAACAGCAAACCACTCCAGTATCTTTGCCAAGAAAATGACATGGATGACACTGGTGTGCTATGGTCCAACTGAACAACTTCAACAAATTATCCATCACATGATCAACATCTCTAAGATTAATGACAGATTTTTCTCTTGGGAGGAGAATGGGAAACAAGCTAAGAAATCAATCTATATTCTTTGGCTTAGTCAATCCAATGCCAGACATGGAGTCAGGAAGACCTGAGTTCAAATCCTACCTCAGATACTTCCTAATTGTATGACAAGTCACTCAGCCTTTTTCAGCCCCAATTTCTTCACCTATGAAATAAGGATAATAAAAGCATCTACTTCACAGGATTATTGTGAGGATTGAATAAGATAATATGTATAAAATACCTTGTAAAACTAAAAGAACTGTAAAATGTTAGTTACTAGGATTATTCCAAACATAATAATAGACACTACCTATTTTTGGATGCTGAATTTGCAGCATTTTTTCCCTGAACCAGTTGTGCCCAACTTTGTGATTCTTTGACCAGCCAGATTTTTTTGGTTATCAGCTTCTCCTCATATAAAGTCTCTATAGACAAAGAAAAAAAATTAGATGAGAATCTTTGGTTCAAAAACACCCTTTCTCATTCTTTGATTGAAAGATTGTTTATGAGCAATTAAAAATGCTATTCAGACAATTAAAATTAAAAGCATTCTCCCCTCTCTGTTTGTGTATATAAATATATATTTGTATAAATGACATATCTATATGTATATATATATAAAATCAAATTCTTTCAAGCATTCTATCATACTTTATCTTCAAAACAACCTTGAGTAGATTTGGAGGGAGGAGAATTCTATCTAAACCAATGATTTAGAAGAGAGTATAGGAAATTCCCTCTATCAATGAAAATCAGTGACTGACTTGCAGCTATGGTCTTAATACGATCAACAACTCAGTGCTTTGGGCACTGAGATGAAATGACTCACTCAGGGTTGCCCAGTCAATAACTGGGACTTGAACAAGGTCTTCCTGACTCTAGGGTGGGTTCTTTAAAATTATGCCACATTACCCTTTGAGGTAAATGTTCCTATTGGCATTTGACATAGGAAACTGAGGCTCAGTCAAGCATTTATTAAGTGCTTGTTATGTGTTAGGCCCTGTGTTATCTTTTGGACACACACAAAAAGGCAACAACATAGGCTTTGCCCCTAAGAAGCTTATGTTCTAGTGGGGGGGAAGACAATACTCAAACTTAAGAATGGGAGGTCAACTCAGATGTAAGGCATTGATAAGCAAGGAGAGGAAGGAACTGGAATCAGTCTTTCAAGGAAACCAGGAGGCAGAAGTAAAGGACAGCCAGGGAAAAGTCATGGAGTTGGGAAATTAAGTGTTTTATGTAACACAGCAAGACCAGTGTTGCTGGATCACAGAATATATATGACTTGCCCAAGGTCATAACTGACAAGGACTAGAATTCAGACCTCCTGGCTCTTAGTTGGCATGTTTGTCCTTGGACCATGTTTGCTCATACCAAATTGTGATCAACATTTATAAATGGCACATCAGTCTGTCTAGCCCAGAAATCTCTCCCTGATGAAACATCACTCAGGAAAATTGTACCATTGGCTTCATAGGCTCAATAATCTCCTTTTAATTGTGTGTGAAGGCAACTTAGCTACAAATAAATATAACAAGCAAGAAACAGAGTTTGTAATCCACATATAAAAGATAACTTCATTCTGCTGCAGGCTTGGCAGTCTTATGTGCAAATTATTTTCAGATTAATATGAGTCAGATGACAATTCAGATTCTTGTGATCTTCGACATGTCACTTAAATTCCTTGGATTTGTTTTCTAATTTGAAAATTAGCAGATTGAAGGGCCTCTCATTTCCCTATGATCACAGACCAAGTAATATTTGTAAGGTGCATATCATATTGCCTGGCATATAGTTGGCACTTAATAAATGTTTGCTCCCTTTACTTCCCCCGCTTTTTAGCTCTACATCTATGACCTGTAATCCTATAATCTTAGCCAAGATGCTAAAATTCAAGGATCAGAAGAGCCAATTGTTAAATTGGAGATATAGAGTGATTGTGTTTTTTATTTATGAATATATTAAATTAAAAAGTAAGAAGAGGAAAATTAAGGGGTAAAACTTATTCTCATAATCCTTACTATTTTGAGTACAATCATTTTTCCTCTGACCCTCACCTCAAGATGTCCCTTGCTGCCTCAAGCTTTATAAGTGCTACTTTGAATGTTACATGTAAATATAAAATATTAGATGTAAATGTTTATGTTTTAGGGAGCCTGAGGCCTCAGATAACTTTCATCAATTTAACATTGCCAGATTCTGAGAGGCAAAGCTGCACTCTCCAGCAGAGTGCCGAGACTTCAGGTCTCTAAACAGGAAAGACTTTCAGAGACTCTCACAGAGAGTCACACCCAATCTACACCCAAATATGGATCTTTGTACAAAACCCCTAACAAGTACCTGTAGCCTCTTTTTGAAAGTCTCAAGTAATAGCGACTCTGCTACTTGGGAGGCAATCCGGTATAGTGGAAAGGGTACTTAACCTGAAGACAAGATGACCTTAGTTGAAATCTAGGGATCTGATACTAGTTGTATGTCCTTGTCACTGAAGTTCTCTGTTCATTTCATACAAAATATACTCCATTTCATACAAAAGCACTATGAATTATGTTTGCATTACTTTTATCATAGGCCTCTTAAGCATGAAATGCTTCATAATCCTGAAACTATAATGCAAATATTTTGTTTCCTGATGCACTCTATTCTACTTTTGCATGACTCTATTAGAGAATTTTTCTTCCAAATCAAAATTATCTATAGTCATATAAAAAAATGTTCCTACATCACTATTGATTAAGGAAATGCAAATTAAAACAATTCTGAGGTACCACTTTACACCTATCATATTGGATAATATAACAGAAAAGGGAAATGGTGACTGTTGGAGGACGTGTGGGAAAAGTGGGACACTAATTGGTTGGTGGAGTTGTGAACTACTACAGAGAGCAATTTGGAACTATGCCCAAAGGGCAATCAAACTGTACATAACCTTTCATCCAGCAATACCACATCCAGCAATATCCAAAGAGATCATAAAAAAGGGAAAAGAACCTACATGTACAAAAATATTTATAGCAGCTCTTTTGTTCTGGCAAAGAATTGGAATTTGAGGGGATGCCTATCAAGTGGGGAATGGCTGAACAAGTTGTGGTATATGAATGTAATGGAATACTATCGTGCTGACAAGCAGGCAGATTTCAGAAAAACTTAAAAGACTTACGTGAACCAATGCAAAGTGAAGTGAACAGAAGCAGGAGAACATTGTATATAGTAACAGCAACATTGTACAATGATCCAACTACGATTAACATAGCTCTTCTCAGCAATACAATGATCTAAGACAATTCCAAAAAATTCATGATGGAAAATGCTATCCACATCCAAAGGAAAAAAACTAATGGAGTCTAAATAAAGATCAAAGCACACTATTTTCATTCTTTATTTTTATTTTGTAGTGTTTTTTTCCTTTTGTTCTATTTCTTCTTTCTCAATATGACTAATATGAAAATATGCTTTACGTTATTGCACTTACATAAACTATATCAAATTTCTTATCATCTTAGAGAACATAAGGAGAGGAGGAAAGTGGAGAGAGAAAATTTGGAACTCAAAATTATTTTAAAAGGAATATTAATATTTTTCTTTAACATATAATTGGAAGAAATAAAATACTATTTAAATTTTTTTTCTTCCATTTGAAAGTCCTTCAAATGTTTAAAGAGAGCTTTCATTTCTCCTTTAAGTCTCTTCTACAAAATCACTGTACCCAGTGTTTTCATCTCCAATCTTACAAGTGGTAGTCATTCCCTTCCTCTAGCCCTGCCCTTGAGGCCTCCCTCAAAAACTCCATATGCTACAATATTTATATACAGTACCTTATGTCAGTTTTAGACTTGTAGGACCAAGCAATCCTTCCAAGGAAGTCACAAGCATTTTTATTGTCTTTCTACTAATTTAACAAGAGATAATTGCACATATATGCTGTATTATACATATATATGCTAATTTAAATATATGTTGATAGACACACACATGCTGTATTAGTTTCATTACAGGCCACATTTTCCTCCCAAATCTGACTTGCCTAAAGCCTTAGTGAAATCTATCATTAATGTTATTTTTCTGTATGTATGCCTTTTCCTTTCAAAGATATTTCATTTTAGAAGGGCAGTCAATACTATAACTAATATGATAGCCAGTTTGTGGTACGATATTACCCTTAGTGGTACCCACTTAAGCTGACCCCTCTAACTCAAAGGTTCCATCACATGAGAGGACCTGAGATGTGTCTGTGGACTACTCCAATTTTCTTATAACTGACATGTGTCTTGATTGATCATTTCTAGTCAATGTGACCCAGGCTAACTGACAAGAAAATCCATTGTGTTTGAAGTGACCTGTTGTATAATTGATTATGATAACTCACAGACAACTATGGCTAGTGCGTTGCCATTCTTGAAACATGGGAGATGCTGCTATCCATGTGTCTAATCAGGTAAAATATATTATAAAGGGACAACCTAGAACAAAAGAAGTTTATCCAAGCCACATGTTAATGCTTTTTTCATTCAAATGCCTTTACTGTCAAGCAAATAATTTACCAGAATCAGGCCATCACTGAAATAATTAGGCAATAGGATTATTTATTTGCCCATGACATAATATCCATCTGATTTTAATATCTACAGTGAAAACTTCAAAGCCTGAGTCATATAACCCAATTCTTTGTAGAAACCAACACATATTTCAGCATTTTCTATAAAAATGTGACAAAAGGGAATAGTTACACCAATAGCAACAATGGTTTCTTCCTTGATGTGTTTTGTACTATGACTTCTGGTGACAAACCCACAGGTTAAATTGGGAAATAGCCTAAAACTCTTGAATCCTATGTCATTGTCTGATCAGCAGTCTGTGCTCTTTCTGGTCAGGATACTCCAGATCTAGCAAAGAGTAGCACTTCTGCTGCTGGTGATGCTCTCTAATGGGTTTCTGACCACAGTTTCATGTCTCCCACTGCCTGTCTAAGCCACAATCAGCTTTAGTGCTCCTACTCTTCAGCCAGCTGTGATTATTCCACAACATAGCCACCCACACTCAACAGGAAATATAAAAATATAAAAGTGGTCAAAGGAAAAACCATAATTGTACCAAAACCAGGCTCATGTCTATATTCCATGTGGTGGAGCAGTTGTCTTGAGCTACCCAACCTAATGGATGTCATATCCTTGGCTGCCTCAACTACTGAGACCTATTTACACCTTCCCACCTCTGCTTTAACCCACCTGGTTCCCAGATCCTTGGCATGTTCCTACCAACTCATTCCTTGCATTGCTTTGGCCTTTGCTTTGGCCTTCTTTTATCTGCTTGTTCTGCCCCTGACATCCAAGAACTTCTGAGGATCTGTTTTTATAAAACTATCAAGAGAAAAAAATACAAAAACAAGCAAGCAGAACTCTACCAAACTGCATCCTTATCTTGAAAATTCCAAGTACATAGTTGTATACATAACTGACTGACACACAGAACAATATGAGTTAATTCCAGGGCTCAGATAATTTATATGGAAATGAGAGTTCCCTCTAGAGAATATGATATAGTGATGAATTTCCATGAAAGATCAGAATTGATGTTCTCAGCTATGCCCTACTATCTGAATCTGAAGGCTTCTATAAGAAGCCAGACTCTGGGAGAAAATTGAAGTGATAAAGTAGATGTGAAGTCAAAAGAAACCTGGGTTCAAATCCTCATGTATCTATGATATACTAGCCATGTGACTGACAAGGCAAGTTTACTAAGAGCTGAATATCAGATTCCTTACTTGGTATGTGGGGATATAAATAATAGCTGATAACTTTTATCATTAAAATTTCAATTATTTCTGGAAACAAATGTTTTCTTTTGTAGAGTTTTTAGAGAGATTTAGTAACACATGAGATTGCCATTTGGATTTTTTGTTCATTATTTGAGGCTAGGGTAGTATTGTAGTTATAAAGAAGTAACAATTTACTTGGTTAAAATATCCATTTGTTTTAAACATGTCTGTCAGTTAGTAGACATTTATTAAGAGACTACTATGTGCTAGACACTGTGCTAAGCACTTGGGAAACAAAAAGAGGCAAAAGACAGTCCCTGCCCTCAAAGAGTTCCCAATCTAATGGAGGAGACAGCAAGCAACCAACATATAAAAACAAGCTATATGCAGTATAAATAGGGAATAATTGAGAGGGAAGGTGATAAATATGTTTAGCACTTGGAGTCAACGAAAGCAGGATGCAAGAGATAGAAACCTGATGGTTCAGGTAGATACTTCCCAGTTTCCTCCTCATTTTGCCCTGACCTTAGGCCTGGCAACAAGACTGACTTTGACTTACAAGCTCCACCCCACTCCCTACTTGGATTAGAAGGAAAGGGTATGGTGAGAAGTGATAGAAGGAACAAAGCTAGACATATAGATATAGGACCTTTGAAGCCAAGGCAGTGTGGACAAAGTCTACACAAGCCAAATGGAAGCAGATCCCATACTGCTGAAATTTATTCTGATCAAGAACTGAGGTTGATGATCATTTTTCCTTTCTTCCTTTTCCTTCTCTCTATAATTTCTTTGATACCTAAAGTGTTTTAGGGGAGGAGTTGGGGGGAGAGTAGAGGGAGTTATGAGGCAATTGTCTTTCTCTTTAAAAAAATATTTACAGTAGATATTATAAAAATATAAATGACTTGCTTTTTTTAAAAAAAAAAAAGGTGTGCTATTACTTGAATGCAAATGAGTGAATAATTATGCGGAACTTAAAGAAAAAGAAAAAGATTTACATCTACTTTATTTGCCAAAGTGAGATTTCTGACTGGTAACTCTGAGTTAAAAGGAATAGTTAGTAATCTTTTTTTTTTTACAATTTCCCTTCAAAAAGAGACTATATTCACCAGGGTTTCTCTCAGGAAGAGAGCAATAATGCCTGGGCAGGTAATTGATTGGATGGAAAGGCATTGAGACAGGCATTCACTATCATAGTGGCATGATTTGAAAAGAAAATGTTCTTCACCAGAAGGTGAAATGCTATTCTATCACCCTCTCTCCAAGATTCACCTGGCCTGGCCTGCCAGCCTGGAAAGTTTAGAAATACCATTGCATCATTTTCCCTCCATAGTTGCCTTTCTGGGCCTGACTACTGGCAAAAAGCATTGGTACTCCATTGAGCTTTCCCCATTTGTCACCTGGCCAGACCTACTCTCACATTGGTACCTATCCCCTCTCCTTCCAGCTACACACTGTTGCCTAACACTCTGAGAGGACTGTACCCTGAGGCTGAACCCCTGGGAAGGTTGATAACAGAACTCATTTCTCAATGATTAACAGACTCCCATCCTTCTCCATCCCATTGATTCTGAACTCCAAACTTTTATTAATCAAACCTTATTGTCTATTTCCCCAAAGCCTGCTCCATTATTCCCCTTCCTTCATGTTCTAGTATAAAACCACTCATACCTTCCACTGTGCTTTCTAGGATGCCTGTTCCATAGGTTAAAAAAAACTTCTTTTCATTTTAAATCTATCCAATCTTCTACAACAAATTGCCCTTCTATTATCCCCACTTTCTCCCTTCTCTCACTTTCTTTCCCTATCTACTATCTGCTTCCCTATAGCCTAAAAACAAGCCTATGTCTCCCTCACTGATCCAGCCATCCCCACTTTCTCTCCTCCCTTTTGTGACTAAATCCCCTGAGGAAGCCATCTACAATCATTGCCCCCAGTTCTTTTCTCCTCATTTTCTTCTTAACTTTATACAGTCTGGTTTCTGATCTTATCATTCAGCTGAAACTATTTCTCCAAATTTACAGAGGATCTCTTAATTACCAAATCTAATGGTCTTTTTGCAGTCACAGTTCTTGACCTCTCTACAGCCATTGATCCTATTGATGACCCTCTTCTCCTTGATACATTCTTTGTTCTAGGTTTTCTTGACAGTGTTCTCTCCTGATTCTCCCCCTACCTATGTGACCACTCCTCTACAGTCTTGGATCTTCATGCAGGTCATATTCATTAACTGCAGGTATTTCCCATGAATCTATCCTGAATCATCTTTTCCTTCTATACTATTTCACTTGGTGATCTCATAGGCTCCCATTGATTCAATTGCATTCTCTATGCAGATAATTCTCAGATCTATTTCTCCACCCTACTCCCTTTCCTAATCTCCAGATTTATATCTCCAGCTGCCTATTGGATATCTTGAACTAGATTTCCCATAAAGATCTCAAACTCAATATATCCAAAACTGAAATCACTGTGATTTCCCCCAAGCCTTTCCTTCTTCCTTAGTTTTCTATTACTGTCCTCCCTCCTCCCAGGAATCACCATAATCCTAGTCATCCAGACTTGAAATCTAGGTATCATCCTCAGTTCTTCACTATCTCTCATACCCCATATCCAATCTATTGCTAAGGACTGTTGATATTACCTACAAAACAGCTCTCATATAATCCCCCTTCTCCTCTCTGACACTGCCACTACCCTGATGTAGGCTCTAGTCCTTCTGCACTAGGACTATTGCAATAGCCTGCTGGTTAGTCTCCCTTCCCCAAATCTCTCCCTATTCTAATCCATCCTTTAAGCAACTGTCAAACTGATCCTCCTAAAGCACAGGTCTGACCATGTCTTCTTTCTATTCAACAAACATTAGTGGCTCCCTATCACTTCCAGGATCAGTTTTATAATCTTTTGTTTGGCCTTCAAAGTTCTTTATAACTGAGCCGCCTTCACCTTTTCCATTCTTACCCCTTCACATACTCTCAATCCAGTGACACTGACTTCCTCGCTGTTCCTTGCACAAGACACACCATCTTCCAAATCTGTGTATCTTTGCTGGCTCTCTGTCATGCTTATAATTCTCTGCTACCTCATTTCATTTTACAGATTACAAAACTAAAGCTAAGAGATTAAATCACAAAACCCATAAATATTAGAAGTGGGATTTGAGCTGCAATAATGTTTGTTGTACATATGGGTCTTCCTCCAACTTCTATGATCTCTTTGGGATATTTATTGCAGCTCTCTTTGTGGTGGCAAAAAACTGGAAATTAAGGGGATGTACATCAATTGGGGAATGGCTAAACAAGGTGTGGTATATGAATGTAATTGAATACTACTGTGCTATAAGAAATGAGGAAGAGACAGACTTCATATTTACCTGGAGAGGCTTATACAAACTGATGCTAAGTGAGAAGAGCAGAACCAGGAAAAATTTGTACACAATCACAGACACACCATATATGTGACAACCAACTTTGATAAACTGGACTCTTCTCACCAATGCACAGCTATAAGACAACTCTACAAGTCTCAGGATGGAAGCAGATATCTACAGTCAGAGAAAGATCTAGAAAGAACAGAGTTTAAATGGAGACTGAAGCAATCTACATGCTATCATTCTTTTTCATGTTTGGTTTTCTTTTTTTCCCATTGTTCACTCCATTGGTTACAACCCTTCTATACAACCAGACCAATATCCAATGTGAAAGTATTTGCAGATCCTATACTTGATTGCATGCTGCCATGGTG
>CM053593.1:310026082-310058198 GCA_028646575.1 Pseudocheirus occidentalis
CTGCCACAAATGCACACAGCATCCATGGAAGGATGTGGCAGTAAAGTGCATGTACATACATGTTGCAAAAGCAACTCACAATTCCTGGTACTGCAGGGCCAGAAGTTCTTTCTTTCTTTATAGAATACTTGCATGGTTCTGTTTGGGTGAACATCTCCTCTGAATGGGTTCTTCAGCTGAATCTCTAAGGTCTACAACTCTCCATAGGTCAGCTCTCAGCGGCTGGGGCTCTCTCATGAGGACATAGCTAGCTCTCTTCTCAATGCTAGGAACCCCATTCTTCAAAGCTGCTTTCCTCCCTGAATGACTGCCTCTCTATATTTGTGTCTGTCTGGACTATCTACCATGTCACAACCTCTTTCAAACTGACTAACTTGAATCATTAGTTGTCTCTGGCAAGTTTCTATTAGACACTATGACTGGTGGGCATAAGAAAGGACAGGAGGATAAAGAAATCCCTTTCTCCCAACCCGTCTCACTATGGGGTACTTTCATGCCCTGCAAAATGCACTTCTGGTTGGCACTCCCTCTAGGGTTTAGCTATTTATTACCCTCAAAGGCATATAAAATTTTTGGCTCATCCAACAGGATTGCTCCTTTTAATTCCATCTGAAAAAAAGGTTTCACCCTTTGTAAAGGGAAATCACCTAGTATAATCTCAATTTTACTTTTAGTTTAATACTTTGATAATTAATGCCTTATTATCTATGACCAAAGTCTGTTTTTCCATCACCTGAGTTGGAGGATGAGGACCACACACCTAATCCCCTAATCCCTCCCCTACACAATTCTAGTAAGGATCACAAAGATCTCAATGTATCTGGAATTCTCAGGATTATTGCCTTTCTTCTTGTCAGTCAAGATTCTTATATTACAGCATTCTTCAAGCTATTAACTTTTGCTGACTACATCCTATTTCTACACATGTAAAACAAAAAGGAAGATAGGAAACATTTTCCATTTCACTCACCTAAAAAATTCAGGCCCAAACTACCTGGTTGCATTTTCTTTGATTCTTCACTTAGCATGCGCTAACACAACCTGAAAGTTTTATTTGCATCATTTTTTAAAAGACCCAAGTCATATGAACCTGCCATATTTTACAGATTTGCTCATTTAAATTCCATTTTAATATGTAACAGTTTTTTCCCTATCAGTCGACAGTGAACCTGGAGGATAATAATGCTGATTTTCCTGGTAGATGTATTCCTGATTTTTGAGCATTCATTATATTACCTATTCTTATCTACTTCTTGACCACCAATAAGATCTTTTACTGAAATCCATAAAGAGGGCTGGCTAGGTGGCACAGTGAGTAGAGCACCAGCCCTGGAGTCAGGAGGACCTGAGTTCAAATCTAACCTCAGACACTTAACACTTACTAACTGTGTGACCATGGGCAAATCACTTAACCCCAATTGCCCTGCCTTCCCCCCTTTAAAAACAAAGAAATCCATAAGGAAATTTCATTAGATCTTTCCCTTTCACAGAATTAATCTGATTTCTTAAAGAAATGGCAAAAAAAATTAAATGCTGTTTCTGAAATTAGAACATGATTATTAACAAGTTTCTTACTTCCATTGCCTGACTGTTCTTAAAAAAGAAGGGGGAAAAACCCAGTTGATGTTTGGATTCCAATTGATAACAAGCTTGATTTAAATTGCCTCAATATCTTTTCATTTTACTAGAAAGCAATTATTAATTTAAGATTAACTTGTTGATTCCATACAAGGCACCACAGTAGTTTCTAGGTTCTAGTATTGATTTTGTTGTCTACTAACTCTGTGGGTCCTTAGGAAAGGCAGTTCACCTCCCTGTCCCTAAATTTCCTCTTATAGCAAATGAAAAAGTTTCAGTTCCTTACCACTATGAAGTCCTATTATTCAAAGATGAAATAAGAGAAAGGTTTCAATAAGTTATCATGGTCTACTATCAGCAAAGTTAGTAGGGGCTAAAAAAACAAAGACAAAATAGAATAATATGTATCCAATAGAATATGAAAAGTACTTTGTGTAATGTTAATAGTTCCCAAAATAATGAATTCATTTCAAGAAATACTAATTTTATGTATCATTTGGGATTCAATTTCAAATAACATCAATTTATTCCATCTAGTCTCAATGGGACTATTTGGTGGACCTGGCCAAATTACAGGATTTATAAAGAGAATGAAATAACTTCTGGGGAAAATTCAGCTAAGGAATATTGAATACTTTTAATGAAGAGCACAACAGAAACATTTGTTCTTTTGATGCTTAGATAAACATCTTAACATGCATTTTATGTTCTAAGGGAAATCCTGAAAAATACCAACAGTATTAGCATCGCAAAATTTTCATTTTTTATTTTGATTCAGTTCAATTTAACAAACATTTAAGAAATAGTGAACTATTGCATGCTTCCTGTTACTGCTAGAATCAATCAAACATAAACTCTGACAGTTGGTATTTAAAGCTCTTCCCAATAAAACATGGCTGCTTCTTACCTTTTTAGTCTTCTTATAAATCATTCCCCTTCTCACACTCCACAATCTAGCTACATTGTTCCTCACACATGACTCTCAACCTCCCTTATCATTGGTTTTCCCCTGTGCCTGAAATGTTCTCCTTCCTCACCTACCTGTTTGCCATCCCTGGTTTCCTGCGAGCCTTGATTCAAGTACCATCTTCCAAAACAAGCTTTCTCTGATTCCTATTCCCCCTCCAAATTACTAGACCCCTCCCTCCAAAAGTGCCTTGTGTTCATTTTGTGTGTGTCCATATATTTATATATTTATAAACATCCTAATAAAAGAGTAAACATGTTCAATCATATATACATATATACCTATATATATGTACATGCATGCACATACCTATATGTATATGCATGTGTGCATATAAATATATATTATGAATGTGCATATTGACTCTTTATTAGAATGTAAATTCCTTGAAGGTACGAATTTTTTTACTTTTGTCTTCACATCCCTTGTATTTAGCTCTGTCTGACACTTGGGGCTTAAATGTGTGTTAAATGACTGCTTAATTGATTGAAAGGCACAGTCCTAGGATACTTGAGGATACATAGATGAAAACTCAATGAGCACTGACCTCAAGGAATTCAAATTCTGCCTAGTGGTGATGAGGGGAGTCTACAACATATACACAAAAGTAATTCAAGTAAGGGAAGAATGCCAGTCAATAACTAGGGAGATCAGGAAAGGTTTCACATAGAAGGCAGCACCCAGATGAACCTTGAAGGAAGCTAAGGATTCAAAAAAGCAGATATGAGGAAGGATTATATTCCAGACATGGGAGACTAGCACGGGCTACATCATGTACAAAGCAAATGTAATGCCAAGACTGTGGAGTATCTACTTGGTCAGAACAAAGAGTATGTAAGAGGGAATGATAGGAAATAAGTCAAGAAAATTATGTTGGATCCAGATTCTAGATAGCCAAGCTAAGGTGTTTATAAATTATTCTAGAAACTAAAAGGAGTCTCTAAAAATTTTTGAGTAGGAAGTGATGGAGTCAGAAATGTTACTGAAGAAGAGATTAGAAACAGATAGGTAGGACCAATTAGGAAGCAATTATAATGACCCAAGCAAGGGATGATGACCTGAACTAGAGTATTGGTCATGTGAACACCCAAGCAGGCCATGGTACAGTGGATAAAGACCTGGACCTGAAGTCACGAAGACTGGAGTCAGTCAATCAGTCAGTCAAGCAAGAAGTATTTATAGTGGGCAGCTAGGTGGTGCAGTGAATAGAGCACCAGCCTTGGAGTCAGGAGGACCTGAGTTCAAATCTAGCCTCAGACACTTAACACAAAACTCCAATTGCCCTCCAAAAAAAGCATTTATAAAGTACTCACTGTGTGCTAGGTGCTATACTAAGTGCTGTGAATACAAAGAGAAGTTGAAAGAAAGCACCTCCCTTATTACTGATATTCTTGTTACTTATTACTTATATTCTAATGGAGGAAAAAGGGAGGTGAAAAGGTGGTAGAAAGAGAAGGTACCAGGTAGAGGTCTGATAGTGAAAGTACCATGATGAGTCATTAGCACATGCTGGGGAGAGATGAAGACACCTTTGGCATAGGCCTCTCCCTTAAATTGCAGGTTTGGGGTCAGAAGATGAGGCTTCAGGAGCAGAGAGTACTTCCAAAGTGAGAAGTAGTTCAGAAGTGGAGTTTCCAGTGTAAAGAGGTTTCTATGGTTTGATAGAGAAAGCCCTGAGATGAGACAACAAGACAGCAATGCAGCCTGGAGAGGGGTGAAACACAAATTTGAACCTAACGGCAAATCCAGCCTTAGGACACCTATAGCTATGTGACCCTGGGCAGGTTACTTACCTTCTATCTGCCTCAGTTTCCTCATCTATAAAATAGGAATATAATAGTGTCTACTTCCTAGGTTATTATGAGGATGAATGAGATAATATTTGTAAGGTGCTTTGCAAACAAAAAGTGCTCTATAAATGTTAGCTATTATTATTGAGTGGAAAGAAGGGTACAGATAAGAAAGACATTTTGGATATAGAATCAACAAAATTAGATCGTTGATAAAATTTTGAGGGGAGTGGGGTGAGGGCAAGAGAAGAATCAAGGATGAATCTGAGGTTGCAAACCAAGGCCACTGGAATGTGACCCTCAACAAAAATATGTAAGTTGTAAGGAGGGCCAGGTTTAGGGGAAAAGACAATGAATTCTGTTTTGAATACACTGAGTTTGAGATGCCATCCAGATGGAGATGTCTAATAGATAATTAGTGATGTAGGTCTGTTTAAGGCAGAGAATTGACCTATATGCATAGAATTAGGAGTTAACTGTATAGAGATGGTATGTAAATCCATGGGAACTGATGAAACCAGAGAGAGAATGAAAAGAGAAAAAAAGGGGGCCCAAGAAAAAGCCTTAGGGAACAGCCTTACTTGGTGGGCATAAAATGAATGAAGGAGACTGAAAAGCAACATTCAGGCAGAAAGTAAAACCAGGAGGGAGTAGTATTATAGCAGAATGACATTGGTCAAAAGGTAAAGAGATGTCAAGTAGGTTTAGGATTGAAGAATGTTTTAGTGGTTAAAGAGAGAATTTGATAACCTTAGAGAATCGAGTTTCAGGCAAATGGTGGTATATGAAGTCAGACTGCAATGCTCTAACTGTGCTGAGAATGAATTCTTCTAAGGAGGGCTAAGAATTTTAGTAAGTGAGTAGAGAGTGAGGAAATAGAAGCAATGGCTTAAGTAGTTGATAAAGCATCTCACGACATTTTTGTGGTAAAGACAAAGATATAGGCTGGACCACAGTACAATCAATGGGATACAAATCTAGTTGAATGGCTAGACTCAAAGTAGCCTTTTAGTGGCCTGCAAGCTCCAACAGTCAATAGTGTGACACGTAAGCAAAGAAAAAAAAGATAGAAAAAAGGCAGAGCAAGGCAGAAATAGAGACAAAAAGAGAGACAGAGAGACAAAGACACTGAGAGACAGACAGACAGCGAGAGAAGGGCTAAAGGGTCAAGCTCTCAGAAGAAATGGGAAGGGATGGCATCAAGAGAATGAGTTTAAAAGGTTAGCCTTGTCACGATAATGGAATATCTCAAATAACAGAGTAAAGGAGGAGATAATGGGGAAATGTTGAGTGTTGATGTGTACAGTAATAGAGAAAAGTATATAGCAGATAGTCTCAAGTTTCTTAGCAAAACAAAAGGCAGTCATCTGCTGAGAATGGATTAAGAAAGAGTAATACAGCAGGTTTGAAGAGAAGATTTAGAATTCCTCCCAAGGTCAAAACTAAATGGAGAAAAATAAGGCCAAAGCAAGACTTAGAGAAGAAGGGATGGTGGTAACCAAAAAAGGATAGATTTCACAAAAGTGAAATAGAAGATGAGCTAGAATAATAAAAGCTAGCGTTTCTGGAGCACTTTAAGGTTTGCCAGTGATTTATACATGCTTCCTCACTTCATCCTCATAAGAATGTACAAAGTAGGTACTTTCATTATCCCCATTTTACAGATGAGGAAGGAAGGAAAAGAAATAATCATTTATTCAGCACCTCCTATATGCCAAGTACTGTGCTAAGCACCTGGACAATTATTCTCTCACTTGATCTTCAAAACCTCCATGTGGGAGTGCTATTATTAACAGTCTTTTACAGCCAAGGAAATTAAGGTTAAAAGATGTTAAGTGACTTGCCCAAGGTCACACAGCTAGTCAATATCTGAGGCAGGATTTAACTTCAGGTCTTCCTGACTCCAACTCCAGCACGTAGTTCTCATTCTAGAAGGATATGTGATTATGATCAGGAGAAATCTCAGAATACAGGACTTTCAGGGTAGCACAGTTGTGGATAATGCTGAAATCTAAGGTGTGACCATTCCTATGGGTGGCTGAAGTGGATCATGAGGTTTGAGAAAGTTAATGAACTGGGGCAGGGGGTCTGAAAGGCCATTAACATGTATATTGAGTTTTTTAAATATGAGGGTGTAGATTTTGGTGGAAAGAAAGGCTGTGAGTCAGATAGAGAACTCCTTCATGAAGACAGAGAATGGCCTGGAGGTGGTACAGTTGAAGAATAAACTACATTAAAACTTACATGACAATGAAAGTAATTTTCAAGCAACATATCAAAGTAAAATGTAAAAACATTCTGATGGTTTTTGTCAACTTGTTTACTACAATGTTATTTTTTATCATTAAGTTAGGGCCTAAGCTAACTGAAATACAATTGTTGATCCATGACGGGAAAAAAACAATAAAAAGTATATTGTGTGTCAATCCACATTCATTCAGCTGCCAACAGAAAAAGGAACATCTTTCATTGCAATGACTTTAGATTTTACTGAGTCAGAATCTTCCAACTTTCTTAAAATAATTATGCCATACTCTTCCCAAAGTAACCACAAGTTTTGAAAAACACACCGTTAGACTGCATTGGTAAGCACTTTCCAAATAAAATATTTGTTTCAGTAAACATACATTTTCCCATGTTTTGCTTGTAAACATTGGTTTTGATGGTAAATGAAAATGGAAGCTTTAAGGATTGCGGTGGGGCAGTTAAGAAGCCCATGGGTTTTCAAATATTTCCACAGACCAACCGCCACTTACATCCTAGCTGCTGGCTATGCCATCACTGAGGAAGATCTCAAAGGACTCTAGTTGCTTTCAGATAGAAATCTTTACCCAAAAACGTCCACAAAATAAAAGCACTACCCCCAAATTTAAAAAAAAAAAGTCTCAGCCCTCCTTACAAGTATTCATTTCTAGCATTGTAGGAGCATTGAATGAAAGTATACCAGATCTAGATTCAGAAGATTTGGGTTAGATGACCTAGAAGTTTCCACTGAATTCTAAGTAAATGGGCCGTTTAATTTTTAAAACCAGTTTCATGTAAGATTACATCTCCCAGGAGTCTATAGACATCTCATATACATAAGATTTATCTCTTTGGGCAAAGAGAGTATAAACAGTATTTTGTTTGCCTTGACTCATCATAGGATTAGTCTCAGTGTTGTGCAATTGATGAACCTGATCAGAAACCAAAATCTGCAGCGATGAAGGAGGGGTGGGAACCTTATAGAGGGCATCTTTCTTATGTACTTGATGGGAGAATATTTTAATACATTTACATTTAAACATTAACGAGCCTGGTGCCCTGGTCCATTGGCCAGAAAGCAGGCTCCTAGGAGTTCTCAGGATTTTGCAGAGGAAAGCTCTTTTCTTCTGTGTTCTCTTCCCCAAGGCTCCTGAGGAACATGGTTTCAACAAGTGTCATCCTGAAGCCCCAGTAGGCCAGGGGAGGTAAGGGGGTGTAACAATAAGAGAGAAAACAATAGTAATTTATATTCATGTTGCACTAACTGAAAGCTTTATATGAATGCTATAGGATCATAGGATAAAATGATATCTAAGTCTTGCCTGGGATTGTACAGATAAGGAAGCTGAGGACCAGAGAGAAGTTATCTCATTTAATCCACATAATGTGAGGTGCAGTATAAATATAATAATTATAATTATATATAAGACCATGCAATTATGCTATAGTAAGGTCACGAAATACTTCAGGCATGCTTATGAACCAGCCTCCTCTTAGAAGACTAGTAGTTACTATAACTGAGCACCACTGATAGACGAAGAGAAACAGGGTTTCCTCTTTGTTTTATGAAGGCTTACCAATTGAGAACCCCAAGCTGAATAAAGTGTAGGTTTGTCTACACATCATAAAAACCAAAATAGGATTTAAATCAATTACCTCAGAAGAAAAAAAATTAGCTTATTCTCTTAAATGTATGTGAAGCAAAGCTGTAAAAGTCATATTTTATACATTCTGTCAGTTCGTATATCAGCTCAACCTTTGGTATTGAGTTAATAAAATTGAGTAACAGGAGGGAAAGGCACTCTAAACTTTGGTCTTTTAAATTCTATATTGTATTCATTTTTATTTACTTTGGCTAAATGCAGAAAGGTTGAAAATAGTTCTGATATTGTCCATTTTTGTTTTAAAAAATTAGCCATGTTTTACCCATTTTAAACTATTTAATGACCTACTATGTAGAAACAAAGTCCTGCCCTTGACAGACTATTGTATTCTGTTGACACAGTAAGCAAGCCTAGCAAATTAAAGATTTTACTTACAAGTTCTTCCAGTTCTCTTAGGAGGGAACATGAATTGAGACTATTTAAAGATCAGGACTCTAAACTATAACCACCCCTTCACAATTATGTCCAAAATTTAATATCCTGGAAGAATTTTCTAAAGCTTTACATAGTGCCTACTACATCCCATGGAATGTATAGAATGTTCAGGAGAACTAGCACCTCTGGTGTGAAGGCTTGCTGAGCCCTTTTCAGGGTTGCTCATCCACCTTTGATATTCCCCTGATTCACCCAAATCATTGGTGGCACCAAGAAACTGGTGCTACAGTTTCTTATGCAGCTGCCACTGCCATACCCTAGTAAACCACCTTGACAGATGAGTTAACCCAGATTGAGAGTGACCAACAGACTTGAGACCTATTGGTGAGTTAAGGGGATGACTACCCCAAAGCATGTGAAGACTTTCCCCAGCAGAATGGGTGGATGAGAATAATTTTTTCCAATGCTCATGAAAGTGGCTAAAGCAGGCACTGTGGAGAGCTTAGCACTTGGTCAGACAGCAAAGTTGCTGAGGTCATCCACAACAACCCAAGTCATCACCAATTGGCCTGGATTTTGTCATTGAGCTTCAATGACTCAAGAAGCAAGAGTAAGGCTGATAACCTTGTGCAACTCTGCCTCACTTAAATCCATTTCAAACACAAGACAGTATCATCCCATGATGTTACCAGTCCTCTTCAAAAATGAGAACAACTATGTCCCAAGGACTGTGCTAAGCACTTTGTACAAATATGATCTCATTTGGTCCTCGTAACAACCCCAGGAGGGAGGTGCTATTACAGTTGAGGAAAACAAGCAAACAGTGGTTAAGTGGCACAGGTCATAAGTGTCTGAGATTGGGTTTGAATTCAAGTCTTCATGATTCCAGGCCCAAGATTGTATCCACTGTGCCACAGCCACAGTGTTCTCCATTGTTCTTTGTACTATGTAGAAGAAGCATTTTAAATGAAATATATACATTAAGTAATAATGAGAATCATTTACGTGTAACATAAAAGTACAGGCCTTCTAAAGTAACTTAAATAAGCCAACCTTATTGTAAAATCATTTAAAAAAGCAACATGATTTGTTTTTATTCCAATAGTCAATCAAGGTCTATATATCAGAAAATGGTCCATATCTAAAACATCACCCAGGTCTTAGCTATAGAAAGCTCTACTTGAAGGCATGTAGAGCCCTTGCCAACATTAACTTTGAAATGACAAATTCATCTAAAATTACAAATTTCTCAGCCTGTGGAAATGAACACAGACTCCAGACATGAACAATGGTGCCATGGTATACCATCTCTGTCATGCATTCAGGCTTACAGATGAGTTTATGCCTATAGACACACACTCCTCCTAATTCAGGATACCACCAGAAGCTATCCTAAGAAGGAAACTTCCCATATATAAAAAAATATTTATAGTGGTTCCTTCTGTGGTGGCAAAGAATTGAAAATCAAGTAGATGCTCACCAGTTGGGGAATGGCTAAACAATCTGTAGTATAAGAATGTAATGGAATACTACTGTTCTATAAGAAATGAGGAGCAGACGGACTTCATAATAACTTTTAGAGACTTATATAAACTGATGCTGAGTGAGAGGAGCAGGGCCAGGAGAACTTTATACACAATTACAGATACGTGGTACCCATGATGACGAACTTTGATAAACTGGGCTCTCCTCTCAGCAATGCAAGGCTAAACGACAACTCCAAAAGACTCATGATGGAAAGGGCTATTCATATCCAGAGAAAGATTTATGGAGTCTGAATGTAGAGTGAAGCAAACTACTTACTCTCTCTCTGTTTTGTTTTGTTCCTTTTTTCTCATTGGTCATTCCATTGGTTGTAATCCTTCTTTACAACTTGACTAATATTTCATGTGAAGGTATTTGTAGAACCTAGATCAGATTGCATGCCACCATGGCAGGGGGAGGGGCGTGGGGGAAGGGAAGAAGAGAAAACTAGGAACTCAAAAGTTTATGGAACTGAATATTGTAAACTAAAAGTAAATAAAGAAATAAATTTTTTTTAAAAGAAGGAAACCAAAGGGATGGTTGTTGTTGTTTTTCCCCCTTAAGGTTACTTTCTTTCTGCTAAGAATGATAACTTATCGCTGTTTCTTAACTACTCCAAAAAAAAATTTTAAGAAGTTTGCAAAAAAAATTTTTAGATCAGTTGTAATTATTTATTGATATCTTCTTAGTTTTTAAAATATATTTTTATCATACTATGTAAGTAGGGGCATTGTAAAATGTAATTTTTAGGAAAGCTAATATATACAATATATTTTGATCAAGAAGTCTGTTTTGGTCACTGAGTCATTTCACAGGAACTTGCCACATATATGTCAGGCTTTGTCAACTTTAAATCATCTTTCTGTGAAGAATACTAAGGTACTATATATTTGCTCACTCTTGCTCAAAGGCCCTTTGATATGTCCCAAAGAGGGGTCATAGGATCACACAGATGGAAGACATTAAAGACCATTCATCTAGTCTAAGTCTTTCAATTTTATAGGTGAAGAAAAAGAGACACAAGGAGGAAAGTCCAACGACATGCAACAAGGTAAGTCAGAGACAAGACTCAAACTCAGGTGCCCTTACTCTGATTCTTTCTACTACACATCAAGTCCTTGCTCTGAGTAAAGTGTTATATAGAATTTTCATGGAAAATTCTCAGGGGAAAAAGCAGGAACTACAAAATCATACACAGTTCTTTTATGATAATAACTATCACAAAGCTGTGAACATAAAGGGACTCAATAAAGAACTGTAGGGTAACTGTTGTCCTTTCTTTTCCTTCATATCACTCTTTCTCCCAGTATTTGTAGAATTACTTCTAGGACTGGAAAAGTAATCAGGCTCACCTTCCCGTTTACTAACATTTAGCAACAAATGCTGTCTAAATAAATGGTTTATATGTAAATGTTCTTCGAGTACCGCTAAAAGGTGAAAAAAGTAATAATAAAGAACACATTTCATGAATATCCCAGCAGTATTTATTATAGGCTATAAATTACAGCTGACTAGAACTCAGATAAATACTGAAATAAAAGTGTGAGAAAGCTACCAAGACACCATTGGGTACTTCCAGATGAGGAGAATTCTTCTCTGGGCTTATAGAGGTCCTAATTCTCCATCTCCTTTTTTCATGTCAGTATGAGCACCAGTATCTTTGTGCAAATTTCAGGATAGGACTTTGGCAGCAATGCAATTAGAGCTTGATTGTTCTTCACACTCAAGAAAAAGTTCCGTTTCTGACATTTTTAATCAATAATACCCTACTTTTCAAGTGTTCCTAAAAATTTTAAATCACTAATTGGGAAGTAGTAATTATCCCAGGATGTGAAATCTGCTCAGCTAATACATATCCTAAGAATGACCTTGAAAGAAAACTAGCCTGTGGGGTATGGAGTCTGTGTATATGTGAGTGAGAGGAAGGTGAGGAACAGAACTTTTTGCAGAAATTAGAAGGGAAAAAATACTGTTCAGCTTTTGCCATGCAAACCTTATGAGGTTGCATGAAGTTAGACCTCAGAGAAAACTATTAACTCCTAAAACACAAGCAAAAAAAGGTGGAGGGAGGGAAGGCGGGGAGAGGGAACTACAATAAACTATACTTAGGAAAGAGTGTCTCAAAATAGGCACTGCACTTGAAATTTCAGTCTACAAACATTTAAAATAACAACTTGATCTATCATTTAACCTCAATTCCATAGATAGAATTTCCTACTTCAGTAGAACCTTGGACCATGAGGTAGGGCATGACCATCAAAATAAGACAACTGAGAAATGAAAAAGTCTACCTAGGACACCCCCAGCTCAACCTGTGGATGTACCTGGCACATAGTAAATAGCTGATTGATCCTTGATGTCTCAAATCAAATTCCACATCTTCCATGAAACTTTTCTTGATCTTCCAGATATCCATAATCTCACAGCTCCTTTGAGTCACCATAGCCCTTTCTCCCTCTCTTGTTGCCCTTTGGTGGTTTACCTTGCATTAAAGATATTTATCTATTAAATGTAAGCTCCATGAGGACAGATTTTTATTCCTTATAGAACTGTTTCTTGCTCAATAAATAGTTGTTGAAAGAAGGAACGGATAAATTATTAACAAATTAGGATCGTGGCATATTCCTAAGAATGGAGTACATTGTGTTCTACTCAAGCTTGGGTGGAGACA
The DNA here is from genome assembly GCA_028646575.1 of Pseudocheirus occidentalis. Taxonomy (NCBI): domain Eukaryota; kingdom Metazoa; phylum Chordata; class Mammalia; order Diprotodontia; family Pseudocheiridae; genus Pseudocheirus; species Pseudocheirus occidentalis. Next base: position 310,038,896 of record CM053593.1, read on the forward strand.
GTTTCTTTGGGCTAGATAGCCCAAGACCAGGAATGATCTGGCATAGAGACATTTCCTCTGTCAAGAGGTGAAATAACAACAAGGAGACATCAGCCCCTGTTGAAAGAATATATAAACTGTGCACACTAAGCTCAAAATGTTACCAATTCTAGACTGGTTCCCATGCATCCATGCTGCCCACTTTAGAAAAATAAACACAGACACAACCTAATCCTGTTTGTCTTTCTTAGACTGACCTCTGGAGGTTGACAGTACATAGCATGTTTCAGAAAAAAAGTAAAATATATAATCAGAAACAAATCATAAAACAAAAGTAATATAAATAATACATCTCGCCAGGAAGAGAATATTCTGTTCATAATGATGATTATAGATAATTTTCTCAAAACTAATATTAATATTGCCATTTTAGACATTTAGAAACTCCTAGTTTTCTAATAAAATGCACCTGCACTTTCACTACTAGAGAGACTAAAATGTAGTAGAAAAAATTGCTGATGCTCTTGTATCTTAAACAATATGACACTTCTTTGAAAAAACAAAAATAATATAGGGCCTGTATTTGCAGTACTTTGGCTAATGGGAATGATTATAGCAGTGGAATAATATAAGCCAAAATAAAACCTTTGCTCAAAAATCTAGATGAAAAAAGAAGGGAAGGGTAGTTTCTCTTTTCTGCTTAGCCTTTAAAGGGGCTTGCAAAGGGGAACCACCAGAGGAAAAAGATGCCTTCATCCCTGATTTTTTTCATAAATATTTAAAAGAGGTTGTTATGCCACTAGAAAACCTGAAGTTTCCAAAAAAGCAACACCAAATAGTTAACTGACTTTCTACCAGTGGTAGGTAGGATTTTCTGATAGCAATCAAAAAGAGATGTTGCAAACAAAATACTGACAGCTGCCAATATAATGGGAAAACTTTCCATTAAACAGGATTTTAGGACAAAGAATCTTCATCCTTTGAAGGTAGGAACACAGCCTTTCATTACTTATTATCCCAGAAAACCACTAGATTCTACCTCTTCACTAGAAACTAATAGCTGGCATCAACCACCTGAGTAGGAGGAGTTCAGACTCTCCATCTTTTCCTCATAGACATCACCCTCTTATGTACTGTCTCTTTGCACAAGTTCACCAACAAATTATATGTGGGCAGAATTATAAGTGCAATGCAAGGATCGCTGAATTAGAAGCCCAGGTACCTTGCTAAAGTTTTCTAGTCCTACCAATAACTGGGACATTAAGCAAGGCACCTCTCCTTTTTTTGTTCAATTTTTTGGGAATATTCATACCCACTCACAAGGTTGCTACCATGATATGATGAAATGATACACATGAAAGCATTTTTAAACTGGCATGCAATTTTACAAGCTTCCCACTAAGCCAATAATATGAATCTACATCTTATCACTAAGAACTGGAAACCCACTCAATTCTGGATGCAGTTGAAAATCTTGATACATTCAAAAATAAACACCACATCATAGTGTCTTACTGTTCATATTTTATACCAGTAAGAGAGATCAATATACATGCTTCCAAAGTGATGAAGACAACTGTTCCATAGTTCCATGGTAGCAGGTCTTTCTGACCAAAAATTGTATTCTTGACATTGAAAATGAGCCAATCCATTAACATGATGCTTTTTTTTCAATGTGGTGCTTCTGTAGCACCACAATAGGAAGGAGTAAACAAATTCATATTCAGTAAAGATGTATTAAGGTTCTATATGCTAGGCACTCAGAATAAAAAGAAAAGTATAACTATGCCTGTTCTCAAAAAGCTTATAATCTAATTTGGGGAGGTCAGGAGAGGGGGAAGGGACATGTAGACAAATAATCTATGAGCCTAAAGGAAATGAGGTAAATACAAAAGAGGGGCCAAGACAAAATGCTATGAGCAAAATGAGGAGGAAGAGATCACTTTTAGATTGGCCAGACACTGGACACCTCCAAGAAGTCTGCTTCCTTAATAGAGTTACAGGCAACATAACACGTCCTTTAAACACTCACTACTTAATCTAGGGCAAATGCATTCAGAAAAAATTGAAATTTAGAGAAAGGGGAAAGTAGTTCGAAGCATATCTCAAAGGCTTTGGCTAAATACAATTTCTCAGAAATTAGGCTCAACAGATGACAAGACTTATCAAGACAAATGTATCTAAGAATCAGTATGAATTTTTTAAAAGAACATTATCCAGGACATTAGATCATTCTAACATATTTTATTATGCAATATACATATACTTTGTTATGGAATACAATCACTTCCCTATTAAAATGTAAATTAATTATAGACTTACACTTTGCGGCATTCATTCATCAATTGTCAACCCAGAAATTTTTCACTTAAAAAAGACAATAAGTTTTATTAAAACATTTCCAATGTGATATTCTCAAAATTATAAATGAACTAATGTCTATATAAGGTTGTAGGGGGTGAAATGTGTGTGTGTGTATGTGTGTGTGTGTTGTGTGGGGTGGAATATGTCAGAGGAAACAAATGAGTAGATATGATCATTTTACCTCATTCCTTTTCTATTAGAAATTCTGAATGATTTCCCTGTTTTAAATTTCTATTATGTCTATATAGTATTGTGTCATATAGATATTATATTACATAGACAGACATATCACATATGTCTATATAATATGTGTATATACATTTTGAGATGTAATAGAAATATTTTTAAATTGATATCTCATGTAGTACCTACTATTTGTCAATTTCAGTCTCTTATATGAACTTGAACTTATAGTTACCTTAAATCTTTAAATGGAAAAGGAAAAAATGATGATATTTCATATTTTTAAATGAAAATAACATTGAGAACATGCTAAATCTGTCTTTAGAAAATAGCTAAGACAAATCAAAGCCAATTTATTTCACTAAATTTCAAATGTAGGCAGGAAATTCAAACTGAGAGGATACTGTAAAAAAAAAAGATCATTCTTTCAATTAATAAATATTTGCTAAGCACCCAATTATGTCCTATGTTAAAAACGGACTGTTGAGAGGTGGAGAGAGTAAAGAACAATGTGTATTCAAACAAAAAGTCACCACATTCCATTCTAGTGCCTAGTTTGAGCTGAATTGTTTCCTGGACTCCTTTGGCATCTGTATCTCCACCAGGTACCATAGCTTGTGAAACAGCTAAAAATTGCTTGGGGGAAATGGGAGGAGGCATCTGGAGGCTGCAGCCAGGCACCTGAGAGAAGAGTCAGCTAGATCACCTTCCCCTGCCCCCCACTACACACACAGACACACATACATACATGTACACGCACACATACACGCACACACACATACACCATCACCACACCACACACCAAAGAACACCCTCAATCAAAACTGCATTTGAAAATTGGGAATACAAATAGAAAAGCAAAATAAGTCCTTGCTCTGGAAAGAGCTCACATCCTAATTGGGGAAGTAATGCATAGAGTAAGTTTTAGCTATAAGTCAGATGGAAAAAGTCCCATGATCCTTAGCCAATGGTAATGCGTCCTTTTTAATGTCATTTCTGCTGAAAAATCATAGCACTTTCAGATGTTGACATATTTGACAGAGCCATGGACTCAGATAGCTTTTTTTTAATCTTTTCTTTTTTCCCTAGGTCTTCAGCAGCTGTGACTGCTACATCCACAGAAGCAATTCAAGGCTGTATCTTCACCAGTCTTGCTTCCAGGGGATGAGAGCTACGGGGGAAGGAAGACAGCAGGAGGGTGAAGAGAGAGCTATCACTTCCAAGACTCTCAGGCTTACTTGCCAGTTGATAACAGCTGGCAAATGTCTGGGGTGGTGATATTGAAAAATGCAGGTCCCTTCTCCGTAGTGATGGCTCCCATCAATGATGACTGTGAGGTCCAGGCTGAAGAAGAGCTGAAGCATAGGGCAGGGAATACTGGCATTGTGTTCAGAGTCATAGGCTGTTTCTATCTGAAGTGGTCATGGTTTGACTCACCTGACACACACCACCTCCAATTTCTCCCTTGGGGTACCTTTATGCTTCACCAAAGCATCATAGTGAAACCAGGAGAAATTTCTTATTATAGGTAGATAAATGTGATGTTAAAGAAATTTTCAACATACTTCTCTCAGTGATATTAAAAATCTGATTCCCAGGAAAAATATTCATGCAATGAGAAGACAGGAAAGCAAGCAAGAAAGAGGAAGATGCAGAGTGTTTAGAACTAAATACTAATTTTTGTCTTAGATAAATGAAGAAGGGAGGGGAAAGGGAAAAAAATCAGTTTCTGAACAAACTGACTTGATTGTTTGTAAAAGAAATAAAAAGAACTCAAAGACCTTACCTATGAAATTTGTACTGAGTCTTTCCCTTCACACAGGGCCAGGAAGATAGTGTTTAATAAATGTTTTACTTTCATTCATTCCCAAATAGAAGCACTTATTTATAAGAGATTCAATTTGAACAGGAAGGAATATTTTCATCTCACCCTTTTTGTCACAGAAAAAATTTGGGATCTTAGAACCTGTTCTCATTAAACCCTAATCAGCATTTGTGGAAAAATTACACAATTTAAACCTTGGTATGATGAAAGAGATCTGTCTCCATTGGCTGTATCCCCAAATGATGGCACAAGAAATAATAGTGGATTGTCTCCATAACTAAAATTTGAATCAAGGTCTAGAACCTGTGCAGTTTCATTCTTCAGTGTAAGATCTTCCAATCAGCTCCCTTTTGCTCAAGTGAGGCACAGGTCAGTGTAAAAGTTTGAAGTGGTCCTGTGGGGATCTATCTTGTGCAGGAGTCATGTCTTTAAGGCAGGCACATGGAACAAAGTGATGCTGATGAGAATGGATGAGTCTTTCAAGACATTTGATGATTTCATAGTCAGGGACAGCAAGGCTGGTAATATTTAGACCCAACATCCTTGACACCACTTCCCGGAAGTCTACCAGCTGAAATAACAAAAAGAATGAAAATATCATATGTGGTAAAAAGAGAGAGAGAGAGAGAGAGAGAGGGAGAGAGACAGAGACAGACAGGCAGGGGGGAGGGAGGAAGGGAGAGAGGGAGAGGGGGAGAGAGAGAGAAAGAGAGAGAGAGGAAAGGAGGGAGAGGAAGAGAGGAAGAGAAGGAGAGAGGGGGAGAGAAGGAGAGAGAGGGAGAGAGAGAGAGAGAGAGAGAGAGAGAGAGAGAGAGGGAGGGAGGGAAAGAGAGAGAGAGAGAGAGAGAGAGAGAGAGAGAGAGAGAACCACTAAAAAGCCAAAGAGAATAATAAACTCTGTTCAAAGATTGTACAAAATGAAAAAAAATTCACTGAACAAATTTATCCTTAAAAAATTGATGAAGATATTGTTCTTATAACATCTCTATCCTTTTTTCCTACTTTTTTTACAAACTCATCAATAGCCCAGTTTTCCCTCCAAATCATCATATCACAACCCCAAATTATAAACAAAAACAAAGATGCATAGTCAAGCAAAACAAATCCCCAGATTGTCTGTGTCCAGAAATGTGTCTCATTTTGCACTGTCCCTCAACTTCTGGCAGGAGGAGGATATTATGTTTCATCATTGGTCCTGGGATGGTTCATCACTGCAGTGATCAGAATTATTAAGTCTTTTTAAGCTGTTTTATTCCCTTTTTCACTGATATTTCCCCTCCTTTCCTAATTGTCAGGTCTTTAACTTACCATTGGCCACTCAGATTCCTCTTCTGGTGGACATAGTGAACTTCAGACTTTTTATTAGCATTATATTAAGGTCTTTGCAGGAAGGAGTGGGGAGTGAGTGGGAGGAAGGACTCCTGGGGAAGTGCCAATGAGAAAATGCCTTCTATCGTAGTCGGTTGGCAAACGCTCTGAAACTTTACTGGCTTATTTGCCTGAGACAATGAGACGTTAAATGGTAGGTCACATATCCAGTACGAGTCAAAAGTGAAAGATGAAGCCAAGCTCTCTATTGATTATGCCAGCTGACTCTTGGGGTCTTATTATATAAAGCAGAATAAAGTTATTATGTTCTAGTGCCTAGTAAAATTCTAGAAAAGAAAATTGAACAGAAAATATCTGAGCACTTAGAAAGGGAAGTAGTCATGGCATTAAGGCTGGAAAGAACCTTACAGATCATCTAGTGCCATGTCCTCAATTTATAGGTGAGGAAGTTGGGTTGTAGAGTGGCTAAGCGATTTTCCAAAGGTTATAGAAGAAGTAAATAGTTTCAAATCCAGAGGTGATTGCTACAAGGCAGCATAGATTCATTAAGAGTAAGTCATGCTAAACAAACTCCTTTTTTTTTAAAAGGGAGTTACTAGGCTAATTAAAAAACTAGTGAATAATGGATTGATATCAACGTAAAGGTCTCTGTTACAGTACCTCAGAACTCTGTCATAGTCTGATTCTGTTCAATATTTATTTATTCAATAAGCATTTATTAATTGTCTACTACTGTATGCACTGAAAATACAAATACAAAATATGTCAGTGATTGACATACGTTGGAGAGCTGTTGTTTGTCCCTCATTTATGAAGAGGACCAAAGACATCACAGGTGATGTCAAAACTCATACATGATTTGAATTTTTTTTTTTGCTTTTTTTTTTTGGAGGCAGGACAATTGGGGTTGAGCGACCTGCCCAAGGTCACATGGCTAGTAAGTGTTAAGTGTCTGAGGTCAGATTTGAACTCACATCCTCCTGACTCCAAGGTCAGTGCTCTATTCACTGCACCACCTAGCCACCCCTCATGAACTGAATTTAAATGAGGCAGAGTTGCACAGAGTCATCAGCCCCACTTTCATGACCATTGAAACAAATTGTTCTCATCTGACCATTCAACTGGGGGAAAATGTTCAGATGCTTGGGGTAGACACTCTCCTAACTCACTGATGGGTTTGTGACCCATTGGTTACCATCAACCTGGTTTAGCCTGTCTGCCAAGATGGTTTACCAGGGTGTAGCCATCGCACATGCTACAACTGCTTGGAGCCACAAGTGAGAATTGAGTGCCAGGTGGACACCAAAAATGGACATGCAGCCCTGAAAGGGGCTCAGCAAGTCCTCAAGCCAGAGATGCTAGTCTTCCTCAAACACCCCTACAACCTAATTTTTCCAGGTTTCTAGGAACAGATCACTAGCAAGCAAGGAAATCATAAAAGGCTTACAAGTTGCCAAGTCTTAATTCTTCTTCTGCATGTCTTGTATCTGCCCCCTCCTCTCTATTAACACTACCCTCATTCAAGCCCTAATCACCACTCATCTAGAATTTTTTACTAACTTCCTAATATGACTTCCTGCTTTAATGCTTTTCCATCTCCAATTCATTCTCCATTCAGTTACCAGACTGACATTTTTCTAAAGCATGGGTTGAACCACAGAGCATGTTCTACAATAAATTCCAGTGGCTCTCTATTACCTCTAAGATCAAGTACAAACTCCTCCAACCTGCCTTTGCAGACTAATTATTATGCATTAATTATTTCCTTTCACACACTCTACAATGTAGGCAAAGTAACATTCTCACTCTTCTTCATGAATGACTTTCCATATTCCATTTCTGAGCCTTCGTACTGGCTACCCCTCATGTCTAGAATACATTCCTTTCTCCCCTCTTCTTCACAAAATCTCTTTTTTCTATCAAATTTGAGTCCCACTTTCAATATTAAACCATTTGTGATCTCCATTCTCCCCAGCTGTTAATGACTTCTCCCAAAAAAAAATTACCTTTTTGTGTTTATATATATGTGTGGGTGGGTGGGTGAGTTATCTACATATATCATATATATCTAAATTTGCATATATGTATATTTGTGCATATAGATGTGTTCAAACATGATGTATGTGTGTACACGTGTATCTGTTTATAGATTGTATAGAAATACCATGTGTATATTATGTATATGCATTATTATATGTGTATATAATGTATATGTGCATGTATATTGTTCAGTTGTTTCAGTCACGTGTGACTTTTCATGAGCCCATTTGAGGTTTTCTTGGCAAAGATCCTGGAATGGTTTGCCATTTCCTTTTTCAGCTCACTTCACAGATGAGGGACTGAGTCTAACAGTTAAGTGACTTACCTAGGATCACACCGCTAGTAAGTATCTGAGACCAGATTTGAACTGGAGGAGATAAGTCTTCCTGACTCTAAGCACAGAATTCTATCCGCTGTGCCACCTAGCTGTCTCTCATACATTATTTGTGTGTGCATATATGTATATGTGTGTATGTATGTGTATATAATGCATATGTGCATGTATATTATATATGTGTATCTATATGTGTAATTTGGCTCTCCAAGCCACTCTCCTTCCTTATGATGTGACTTCCCTCATAGCCTTTCCTCAACTCTTTCCTTTCTGGTTTCTTTTCAAACTAGACATGTGGCAAGAAGGTAATAGCTTATCCAGCTACTACTCCCACACTGTTATTATCTCATTTTGATGCTCAAAGAAACCTTAAGGGATTCATTCTCTCTGCTCTTGGAAGCTGTTCAAATAAATTGATAACTTTTCTCCTTTAAATATGAGGCCTCCTCCAGAAATCTTACTCTGGAAGATATTGCAGTCTTAAATCTGTTTTCCATCTGGATCTTTTCCAATTTACACTCTCAACCCTGTATCCAAAGCACTAGGACACATAGCTTAACTGTTAATAAATATTTTAATAACATAAAGATTAAGGCAAACTATGAAGATTGCTCTATTGCTAGGTCTTAGCCGACAGAAGTGACTATCTGTGTTTGACCACTGATTGACCAATTTCTGCATCAAAAAGTTCCTATGTTCCCAAAAACTGGTTTAATCAGCTTCATTTAGACAATAAATATGGGACTCTCTTAGTCAGAATCAGTTTAACAAACTTCAACTAATCAATGTATGAAAGGTTAGCAAAGTTTCCTACTCACAATGTCTTTGTGATCAATAAGGCGAAGGGGGGTACAATTCAGGCCTCCTACTGATTGACTGTTTTTAAGCCCTGCCACTCCCACTGGGTCCCTGAGAATCCACTCAGCAACCATAAACAGATGCAATAACAGAGATGCGGAGTTCCACATTGCTGATTGGGGTTCACATCTCACCATACGCCTGCACCACAGCCCATGCTTGCTTGTGGGACTGAAGGGTGGAGGAAGCAAAGGCTTGCATGCCTGTGACTAATAAAACTGCCTGACCTGTGGTCCTATGAATGCTTGTGTTCCTTCTGGTTGCCTCACCCACAATCTTCTCACACAAACTTATAAAGATTTTCCCAACTTTACCTACCTACAAAGTCTGCCTTCTGCTTGCACCCGTCATAACAGCCACAGTCTCTTGCCCTGTCTCTTATAGGAGCACTGCCAAAGTCATGTTGAACGGCCTCTTTAGCTTACCCCAAAATTACTGTGAGCCAGGAGAGATATGTGATGGTAGCTTGATGAGATGGTATGATCAACTAAAGGGTGGTTTGGGTTTTTTTAAGGATGGAATGATCTGGATGTAATTGTGGACAAAATAAAAATGATAACAAGAACTTGTACAAGAAAAAGGAGAAATTTAAAACTGGAAGAGGGGCTGACAAATGGGCGAATTCACAGGAGATGGGAATGACTGAAGGATAAAAGCAGGGGGATTGACACCACCAAAGATAAAGGCCAAATAGTCTAGTTATTTAGATGAAAGTGCTGATAGCATATTTATCATACTTATAGATGAGATAAAACTGTTAGAGATACAATGGATGATAGAATAAAGGCCCCAAAAGGTGGCTACAAGTTAAAACAAAATGATAGAACTAACAAGATGAAATTTAATTGGAAAAAATGTAAAGTTCTATACTTAGATTCACAATTCAACTATTAGAGTACAATATGGGGGAAATACAGCTAGAAAACAGTTTTTTTAAACCTAAGGGTTTTGTGGACTAAAAGCTCCATCTAAAACACTAGATAATGGAGCAGCCTATCCCAGGGAACAGGATAAAGTCCTATAGCAATATCTTATTGTGGTATGGTGATAACCCTGGGTTCCTAAAAGCTAAATGCCACCAAATTGGAAAGGTTTCCAATAGAGATGTCATAACCATTTGTATCTGGTGTCTAAGAGTCAACTCAGGTAAGGACAAAAAAGGCATATCCCCAACAGGTTGGAAACCCAAACAAAATTCAGTCTCAGGTTGCATTCATAGTACTATAATATTTATAGCAAATGAGGTGATAGTTCCACTGTATTCCAACTCTGGTTGGTCCTCATCTAGAAGATTATGTTTGTTTCTGAAAACATTTAAAGAGACAGGCAATACAGAGCAAGTCTGCAGTGATAGAATGAGGGTAATGAAAGCACTCAAAACTCTGAGATTGTTTAAGCTTGTTTGAAACAGGGGATAATTTAGCTTGGAGGAAAGAAGATCTATGTAAAGCATAGTAGCTCTCTGTTCAAACACCTTAAGGCATCAGTTCTCAACCTATGGGTTATGTTCAATTTGTAACAATGAAAATACATCCTGCATATCAGATAGATTTATAACAGTAGCAAAATTACACTTATGAAGTAGCAACGAAAATAATTTTATGGTTGGGGGGTCAGTCACCACAACATGAGGAACTGTATCAAAGGGTCATGGCATTAGAATGATTGAGAACCACTGCCTTAAGGGCTATCATTTAGAAGAGAGATTAAGTTTGTTTGCTTTTGGTCTTGGACAACATAGAAAGTTGTATATTTGATGATGCAACTAAATCTGACAAGGAACAAGAAAGGGACTTGTCTAAAAAGATCAATTGGAATATGTATGGCATATAGCAATCTTAGAATATTTCAAATATATATACAGAATATAGAAATAAGACAGGTAGCTAAAGATAAAAACAAAACACTGGCATGATAAGAATCATGTCAAGAAAAAATAAGGTTCAGAATAATTTGAGGCTATGGAAGAATGATAAAAATTTAAAAATGGACTTTTTTCTATGTATGAAGATCAAAAAAGTGATAAGAATACTTACCAAAGTAGAGAGAATGATTATAACGAATAATGGAAAGAAGGCTGAACTACTCATCTCCTATTTTGCTTCTATACAAAAGAAAACAATATAGAGATTGGGAGAACAGGAAAAACAATTAATAAGGTGTTAAAAGCCTAGATAAGTCAAGAGATATATAACAATTAGAGTTGTCTAGTAGTCCTCAAGTCATCAGGTCTAAATAAAAATCTAAGGGTACTGAAAGAAAAGATTCATGCAACTGCTGAAAGAGGAGCCACAAAATTGAAAACACTGATCTTATTTTCAAAAAAGGAAAAAACAAAAGTCACTTCAAACCATAAGCAGATGAACTCAATTTTGATTATTGGAAAACTACATAGAAGGTTTTATTGAAGGAACAGTTACTGAGTATTTAGAAAGGGAAGTAGTGGTAACTAAGAGCCAAGATGCTTTCATCAATAACAGTTCATGCCAAACTTCCCTCGTTTCCTTTTTTGACTTGATTGCTATACTGATGAAAATGCCATAGGTATAGCATACCTAGATTTCACCAAAACATGTGATAAAACTTCCCATGGTATCTTACAGATAAGATGAAGAGATAAGGACTACATGATCAAGAGTTCATACGAGTGTATTCAAAACTGGTTGCGTGGATATGAGAAGAATGATTAACAGACAGACGTCAACTTAGGAGACAACTAGTAATGGTCCCCTGGAGCCCCAGTGTTTAATATTTTAATCATATTTTACATAAAACTTAAAATCCAATGCTATTATAGACAATCTTCATCCACTTAATTTGTCCTGGCCAGATAGTTAAGTTAGTTTTTTAGATGAGTATGGATCTCATTTAAGAGCCTCTGCAATCTTCCTGGGCTTCATTTAATGTTACTCCACAGCAGGAGTTTCTGCAGAAGCTCAACAACTTATAAGAAATTTCTCTTAAACTTGGATTCTCTTGGAACTTCTCCAGTCTTTGGCAAATATATGTCCCCTCACTTTCTATCTTGCTTGACATTAATAACTAGAACAAAGCAATTTTCTGTTATTTGTTTCAAGAAATCCTATTTAATTTTGACATATGCTTGGGTCATACCTTGTTGGAGAAAAGCCTTTAAAGTAGTATTTTGCTCTACCATAGCAAGTCTTTTTTAACAGTCAAACAATATAGTAGGGTCTTGTATTCTCTACATATTTCAGCTATTCATATGATGGTAAAGTTGTACCTATTGTGTAACATCGATTATAAAATCCTGCCTCTCCCTTTCAAATATCACTTAGGATGTCCTCAATGTGTGTGTATAGATTTTTCTTTTTTTGTTGTTGTTGTTGTTTTTTGAAGGGGGAAGGCAGGGCAATTGGGGTTAAGTGACTTGCCCAAGATCACATGGCTAGTTTTGTGTTAAGTGTCTGAGGCTGGATTTGAATGAACTCAAGTCTTCCTAACTCCAGGGCTGGTGCTCTATTCACTGCACCACCTAGCTGCCCTGATATAGATTTTTCTAATAGAAAATTTTATACATGAAGGAAACTAAGCATATTGATTAGCTCTTGCTGCTGTTCTCTTGGTTACCTTTTTTTTGTTTATTTAAAAAGAAGTGAGATATTTTTTCTCACTTTTTCATGTCTTTCCCTCATTCAAATACCTTGAAATTCACTTCCTCAATAACCTCAAACTTGTCACACTTACTCTGTATATACTTGGTTTTGTCAAGCTGCTTTTCCCATCTTTGTTTTTCTCCAGTGCCATTTCTACCTCTCTAAGAACTGCATCTGGGACTGTAATGTTAGGGCACAAATGTGATGGTTCTACTGTTCTTGATGGTCAAACTAAGACTCAGTATGGGAAGTTAGGGCACCATAGGAACCCAGAAGGAGAGACATTTTAAAAGCAAGAGCATTTATACCACATATAATACCATCTACTCTGTCTATGGAGATCCTAGTCTTGTATAAAACAAGCAGAAGCAAACAAGCCAATTACATGCCCAAAGTACATGGGCCAATTATGCCTAAATTTCTGAGAAAAATTAAATCATAGACTTTAGAGTTGGAAGGGATTATCTTATCTCATCTATTCATTTACAGGTGGAATAACTGTGATCCAAAGAGTAAAAGGGACTTAACACAGAATGTCATAGTGGCAGAAGGCCCAAGAATTGAACTCAAATATATTCAAAGTCCAGTGTTATTTCCACTTTGCAACACCACTAGGATTTTCTGAAGGTAATTTTTATTCAACAGACTAAATATCCATTAGCTAAGGAAAACTCCTACCCATAATTTCATCTTGCTTATAACTTGCTCTCAAGGGCTGAGCTTGAAGTTTCAGAAATAAAGACTCTTCCTTAGTACTCAGTCTCAGGGAAGAAAAAAAGAATCTTCCCTCAGAGTCTCCTTTTCTCTTCTTAACGTGGTTAAGGTTCAACTTCTGTTTCCTTTCTTCTCAGAACAGGGATACTAGGTGCTCAATATCAGAAAAAGACATTGGACAAGCTATAAACCCCCACATACTCCCAAAAAACCCTCCAGGACCAGATGGATTTACAAGTGAATTCTACCAAATATTTAAATAATAGCAGTCCCCATGTTGACACATAAGTACGAGCAGAGTCAGCAAGAGGAAAAAAAAACAGTAGGCTCCGTGTCCAGTCTATGCCCTTTAGAGCTCTAGAAAGATGGAGAGATGAAAGACAAAAACAATGGGGGTCAGGCTGCCCGGTACTTGTTTCTTTATGAGACTGACCTTCTGATGTAGCTGCCAGATAAAGTCTTCTACTTACAACTAACAAGTGAATGAGCCTTTTTATGGTCTACATATGTGCTTGGTCTTCCATCTAAACCACTGTTTGAGATTTTGGGGTCAGTTTTCTTCAACAGATCCCTGTCAGAGATAAGTATCTCCTTTTGATGCTGGTGTACTGATTGGCTTTTGAAAATTCTAAGTACTCTCAAGAACGATGCAACTGGTTGGAGACAGTTGTAGACAATATTTAAGTTTGGCAAAAGGCTCTACTTAACTTTTACATTGCCCTTCAGACAGCACTTTTTGACTCTTAAAGTTTTAAATCTGAGTTATATGTCCTATATCATAGGGTTGTCTCTCAAATACCTGTAAATCTTTAAAGCTAGAAAAGTGCATTTTAAAATTAGTACTCCCAGAACCTCATCCCATGAAGACGTGGTTAAAAACTCTTAGCAAAGTGAAAAAAATGTTAATTCAATAAAAAGGACAGAAAAATGATAAATATGAGAAATAAAGCAGATTAAAGAGCTAATTAATATCGTGAAGCTTTTGCTTTCTAGGACGCATTCTCTGTGGATCACATAGCCAACAAATGTATACATACCTGCTTCTCTCTTTTGGTTGTTTCTTCCAATGTGCTCTTCAGTGTCTTCATTTCACTAGTAACAACTTCTAGCATGTTTCTAGCCCTCTCTTTATCCTCCTTTGCTTCATGTTCAGTTATATCCAGCTCTGATTTAACAGATATCAACTGTTTCTCCACCTTCTCCTTCATCTTCTCCAGTTTACCCCTGGATTTGTTTAGGCTTTCTATGGTTTTGGTCTGTTCCAGGGTTTTAATCTATGACATCAAAGATTTTAGTCAGGGAAATAGACCATTTAAGTCATTAAAACTGCATAAACAATCAAATAAGAACTTATCAATGCTCACTTAGTAAAATGTTTTGAGACCAAAGCATGCAATAATAACCAGAAACAAGAATTTAATTCCCAAACTTTTTATATATACTTTGTATGCCTGCTAAACAACCTCATTTTAGTAGAATTAATATCTCATTTTAAAAGCTTATTAGAGTATAATTGATTACAAAGTCAATGAGATAAGACAGGTGACAATTTGGTCCAGAAATTGGATAATAAAGTGGAAATGCTACTAATACCTTCTTGTAAAATGTTAGATGTCAATAAAAATCACTTTACTTAAATTTCCTCATCCATAAACTTCCAAGAACAGTTGAATTCATTCTGCAAAAATATGTATAGTGTTGTTGTTGTATTTCCCAGTGGGTGGACTCTGCCAGCCATACTAGAAAATAATCTATGCAGACCAACAAAATGGTACAAGTGACTCATTGTATGTCTTAGCCTTAAGGTTAAAACCAAATTGAAATATGGAGGAAGAAGTGCTTCAACAAGTATAACTACAAAGTCTCCTTCCCTTAAACTTATTATAAAATGTCTCACATTCTCTGCCAACATCAGTTCCTTTCAGGAAGAAGCAGGAACATGCCAACAGTTAATTCCTGTTGATTGGTGTGATAGTGTATTGTTCATTGTGCCTTTGGAGTTTGATGTGGTTTTCTAGTTTGCCTGTTCTTTCAGAATTAATCATTTGGTCTGTGATTCTCCCTGGACCCTTTGTCCCAGGATTCATAGGACCATTATCTAAACTAATGGTAAAGACCATGAGGATACATTCTTTAGCTACACCTGATAGTGGTTCTCAAGTAATTATTTTTACTTTTGGGTCATTCCATCAGAGAACTTTGAAGTATATACTTTTTATATTCTCTAAGAGGACTAGGTCTCTAAAGAGTAACTGAGAATATAAAGCCAAAACTGAAACAGCCCCTCCCTTCATGGAGCTTATAATCTACTGGGAAGATTATAATGTGTACAAAAATAAAAAATTTTAAAATATTTGCAAAGTAATTTTAATAATAGCCAATGTTTACATAGAACTTACTGTATCTAGCTCTTTACAATAATTATTGTATTTGGTCCACATAACCCTACAAGTTAGATGTTACTATTATCCCCATTTTATAGATGAGGAAACTGAGGCAAACAGAGGTTAAATGACTTGCCCAGGGTCACACAGCTAGTATCTGAGGCCAGATTTGAACTCAGGGCTTCTTGACTCCAAGCCCAGCACTCTACCCACTTTGTCACCTTAGAAGACAACACTAAAAAGTGGAGCTATAGCACATTGCATAGAAGGTGTCACCAAGGTTAAGCCTTGAAAAAAGCTAGGTACTTTAAGAGGCAGAGTTAAGGAGAAAGGGAATTACCAAATTGGAGGACTATCTGTGAAAAGATATAGGGTAGATCATGAGATGACATGTACAGGGGAAAGCTAGAAGAACAGTCTGATTGGAACAGGATATGTGTGAAATGAAGCAGTATGAAATAAGACTAGAAAGAGATCAAGTTGTTCAGGATTTTAAATGCCAAGATTCTATGTTTTATCTTAAGAAGCAATAGAAGACAATCTTGGAAGGATACCAGATTTCTTCTCCAAGCCAGTACTCCAGGATTGCAACCTAAGACATTGATATCATTATGAAATTCTGAGAGGCTAGATTTTGGAGAGTTTCTGGTGCCTGAGGGACGAAAAGAACATCACTAGATCTAGAAAGCATTCATTACATGACTGGGATTTAAACTGTCTAGGAAAGTATTGATGCTATCTACCTTTAGATTTCTAAACCATTCCAAGAACAGCCTTGAAGAATTATCTCCTTAAAGAACTTCCTGTGAGATGGAAGAGTAGAGAAGTCAGGGAAGTTACTTCTACCCTCATAGATCTAAAAATCTACTTGCCCATGCTAAAGTATATATTTTAATAATTTTAAAACCCACAAATATAATTCGTTTTTAATCATTTTAAAACCCACAAATATAATTTGTTTTATTTGCATCTTAATAGTTGAAATAATTATATTAAGATAGACTTCATGCTTCTAGACCATGCAAAGAAGAAAAAGACAAAAGATATATCAAATTTATTATTTATAACATTATGCACAAATGGCATAAATTCACCTATTTTTAAAAAAAGAATTAGAGAATGGATTGTTCTATAAAACCTACCATTAAATTGCTTATGTGATGTAAAAAAAAACATAGCTAGACTAAAATTAAGAGGTTGGTCTAAAAATAAATGATTGCAAATTCCAAAAAACAAGGATGGCAGTAATGATACCTAGCAAAGAGGAATTCAACTTAAAAATTACTGAAAGAGAAAAAGATTTACATAATGGTAAAAGGAAAAAGTAACAAATATATACAATTCTCATTTTCCATACACAAAATAATTTGGTAGTTGTTTTAAAAATACTATTTACTGTATAAGAAGAAAAATATTTTAAATGTAATAGTAGTAAGGAATTCCAACAAATAAAAATATTCATAATAAAGAAATCACATTTTACTACTTAATATGTTGCAATAATTAATTATATGCAGATAACTAAAGAGGAGAGGTAGAAAATACAGTCTTTTCAAGTATACATGGAATGTTCACAAAAACCTATCATGTTATAAGTAAAAGAAAACATTGTATACAGTTTTAAGAACAACTTTGAGTAATTAAATTATTTTGACTATTATAATTACCCAAATTGACTACAATGGACATATGAAGGAAGACTCTATTAGCATCCAGAAAAAGAACTGATAAATAGAATATTTGTGCAGAATGGGAGCCATCTCTGGGGAGTGGAGGAGAAGAAAGGGTAAAAAAGAAGTTTACATAAAAACTTTATTACATATTTAAAAGGACTAGCAAATTGTACACGATAGATTTGCAGTTTTATGTGCATGAATGGGATGTAAACTATGTCTAGGAAAGTATTGATTCTATCTACTTTTAGATTTCTAAACCATTCCAAGAATAGCCTTGAAGAATTATCTCCTTAAAGAACTTCCTGGGTGATGGCAGATGGCAGATGGCAGATCTTTTTTTTTCTTCTACTATGTTATGGAAATATTTTCATTTTATTTCATAAATTAAAAATTAAATTGTAAACTTTTTAAAAAGAGAAAAAGTACATAAATTCAAAATGGCAGAAATTATCAATATTCTGTTTTTCAGACCATAAATGTAATCAACAGAATGTACATCCCTAAAAAGTACACTACCAAGGTAAGTGAACTTATCCACAGTATTCAAAACTTCTCCACTTGCTGTAACTGATGGTTCCACATATGGAAGGTATGGTGGTGGCTGATGGAGCATCTGTGTTTTCTTGGTGTTAATTGTTAGGCCAAAATTAGCACAAGCTACAGAGAATTGATTCATAATTCACTGCATCTCAGCTTCAGAGGGTGCATTGAGTCAATATGGTGTTTTCTGCCCAACAACTGCAGGAAAAATGCCAGGGGCAGAACAGAGGTCTGTACACAGTGTTTGTAGATATGAGCAAGGGCTTTGATACTTACTGTCAGTCACAAAAGCTTATGGAAAATTATGTTAAAATTTGGTTGCCTGGAGAAGTTCATCCACATTGTACATCAATTTCATGACGGCATGCTTGCCCCAGCTCTAGATAATGGACAATGCTCTCATGCCTTCCCAGTCGCCAATGGAGTGAAACAAAGTTGTGTGCTTGCTCTCGTGCTTTTTTAGCATGTTTTCAGCCATATTGTCAGATGCTTCCAATAAGGATGAATACAGCATCAAGGTCAGCTACCATACTGATGGTAAATACTTCAATCTGAAAAGGCTACAAGCCAAGACGAAACTGGAGGGGGTACATGATTTTCTGTTCACAGATGATTGTACAGAATTCAATAATACTAATAATAAATAATATCAATAAAAATTATAAAACTATGTGGATAATGAAAACAGTTTCTTAAATAATGGTTAGATAGTAGAAATTAGAAAATTATAGATTATTTAAAAGTCAGTGACAACACCAATGCCATATAGCCACATCTCTAGATTAGAGTCAAAGCAATTTTTATAGCAAATTTATATTCCTTGGCAGCTACATTAATAAAAATAAACAGAGAAAATAAGTAAATTAAGATTACACCTAAAAAATTAGAAATGGTTTCCAAGCAGAAGATAGATGACCATTTACTGGAAATATGATGGGGATGAATTTTTTATGTCAGAGCTGCACTTCTTGGATAATGCTGAAGTCCCTTCCAATTCTAAAATGCCATGATGGAACAAATCAGGAATTCAAAAGAAAATTTAGAAGAGAAAGAGATCATTAACCTAGGAGCCAAAATAAATATGCAAGAAAATAATGTTGGACAATTGAATTGGTAAATAAAACCAGGAGTTGGCTCTTTGAAAAACCCAATAAAACTGATGGACCATTAATAAATCTCATTTTAAAAGAGAGAGAGAAAAATTAAAAACAACAAAGTCATAAATGGAAAAAGGGGAGGAAGTTGTTAAAAACAAAAGAATTTAAGAACATTATTAGGGAATGCTACATACAACTATATTCCAACAAGTCAGAGAATTCTGTATCTGAATAATTTAAATAGAACAATTTTAGAAGGGGATGAAAGTCATCAAAGAATTACAACACTGTAATGTTAATGAAATCAGAAGATCTTCCATGCCCCTTTCTATTGGCACCTACTGAAGGCACTTGGCACCTCAA